>VWZD01006637.1:192683-230639 GCA_013396695.1 Sakesphorus luctuosus | reverse complement strand
TCTAGGAGGATGTATTTTGGGTCTAACACCAAAAGACACATCCATGGATCAGTCAATTTGAGACACCTACATCCTTCCCTGCAATATGCCTTCAAGCCTGGCCTCTAGTCTTTTTTTTTTTTCCCCAGCCTAAAAGGAGCAGAGAGGTTGAAAAATCCATGAGAGGAAGTATCGCTGACAAGGGTTGAGGTTTGAAGGAAAATTGGTTCCAGCAGGACTGGATGTGCTGCTGCCTCAGAGCTTGGGATGCTCCTGTCAAATCAGACCTGATTTGAAATTCCAGCTCCCACCTGAGTTGTAGAAAAGTTGAGGTCTGAAGTCCTGAGTTTCTTTGCTCTGCAGCTGGAAAACCACAGTCAGGTGGGACTCCAACTTCACAAATTTGAGCTTCTACCTGTGTTTGCTCAACTGGAAAAGTGTTATTTTTGGAAATGAGACTGGCAAACTTGTTTAGTGTCAGTGGAGAGGCTTCACTTTGAGTTTCTTATAAATGAACGTGGAAGAAAAAACTCTCCTTGCAAGGCAAAAGTTCATTAAAAAAGGCAAACTGTGATTTTATGTCCTGATTGAGAGAAAGTAGTTGCTCTTTAGCCCAAAAGGCCCACACCAAAATCAATAAGCCCTTGCAGAAAGTTTCCATAGAATCATGGAATGGTTTGGATTGGAAGGGACCTTGAATATCATCTCATTCCAATCCCCTCTTGGGGGCAGGGACGCCTTCCACCATCCCAGGTTGCTCAAAGCTCCATCCAATCCAGCCTGGCCTTGGACACTTCCAGGGATGGGGTAGCCACAGCTTCTCTGGGCAGCCAGTGCCAGGGCCTGCCCACCCCTTCCAAGCAATAAATGCTGGCCAATGCCTTGGCATCCCAAAACACTCTCAAAGCTGCCCTGGTATTCTGAGAGTGCGGCAACCACAGGAAGAGAGATGCACATTGCAGGGGTGGAAAGGGAAGCTCAGTCTGAGCTCCTTTGCATGGCTGGAGGGCTCTGGCTGCCTGTGAGCACATTCAAGATCAAGTTAAAATCACATCTGATCCCATTCTTGGAGGAGAAGATCCAGCTGCTGTTGCTCCCCTCGCTGCCCAGACCCATGGCTGAGGCAGAACAGCAGTCCCCACACTCAAGACTTTAATTTTTTTTATTTAAAAATATTATTTAAACTAGTTTTTCTGAGTTCTGGAGGGCTCATAAACTCTCACAGTAACACAAGGGCTTTGCAGACCTCAGCTGCTCCTGCTGCACTAGCAAGGGGAATATCTCAGTCCCTGCCTTCCCAAGAATGAACATCTGGCCACACATACATTAAATAAATACCTTGGTGTTCAGCTCAGCTTATAAAGGCCAATTCCTTGTGCCTTTCCCTCAGCACATGTTTTCCTGCCAGTCCCACCTTGTGGAGTCTCTGGTGTCCTGTAACGTGGTTGTGCTCACACTGAGCTTTGCCCCAAGTGACAGCACCGATTTGATTCTCTCTCCAGTCCTCAGATTTCTGCTTCCATAAAATTCCTATGAACTGAAAATCCTGGAGCCCCTTCCCTCCTGTCAGACCTGGCTGAAATAGAGATTATTTCCTTCATGAAAAGAGCAGCCACTGGTCCATTAAATGGGATCCCTGGAAACTTTGCTGGCAGAGGAATGGGAGATTTTGGGAGCCAGGGTGGACCAAAGCTCTCTCCAGCCTCCATCATATCTCTGGCAGGGCTTCAACTAAATTATCTCACTGTCCAACTGATCAGTGCTTTGCAGGATGTAGAGGAGGATGAGATTTCAGCCAAGGCTGGTCAGCCTTGTCATCCAAGGAGAAGACAGACCATGGGGGTCCTCAGACAGGTCTCAGTGTGAGGCATGAAAAGCAGCTTCTGTTGGTGGCAGAGCTGGCTCACCCTCAGCAGCACTGGGGAAAGGGACACCTTTATCCACATGGAACAAGCTTACACTGATTGCACCAAAGCAGGTGGGATCAAATCCTGTTTGGTAGCAACACCCTGGGGGAGAACTCCAGAAAGGTCTTGTACCTCCCTCTTACAGCCCAAGCCACAGGGACTGCAACACAAGGATCCAGAGCTGGTTCCCACAGCATGAAAGTACAAAGGCCACAAAGTACTTGATAGAATCACAGAATTGCAGAATGGTTTGGGTTGGAAGGGACCTTAAAGGTCATCACTTCCCAACCCCCCACCATGGGCAGGGACACCTTCCACTAGACCAGATTGCTCAGACTGGAGGAAAGGTGTGAAGCTTCATTCCTCCACTGGATCTCACACAATGACACTATAGAGTCTGGTAAAAAGGGGAAATTATTTCATTTAAAGTCTTTTAATGTGACTGAGCTGAAGTTGACCCACATGGAAAACTCTCCAGAATTGTACCAGCTGCCAGGAGTGCAGTGGGATGGTGACCATCACTCCAATAAATACTCCAAACTTCACACCATGCACTCAATCTCACCAACTGAAGGCCCTCAGGATGCTCAGGAGAGAGAAACAGTAAAATAATCCTCAGTAAAATGATCCTCGTTGCCAAAAGGGGGGGAAAGTGAGAGAAAAAGGTATTGCCCCAGGAGTGTTCATTCATTAGGTGATCATGTCCTTCCTACCAAGCCACTGCAACCTCTGGATTCATGATCCTTGGCAGTATAGTGGATCCTTTAATTACTCTGACCAGGTGAGACTTGCAAATTAACCCTTGTAGGGGTATTGCAGACTCAGTCCAAACACTCATTCCCTGGGTTAGTCCATGAGCTCTGTGCTGAGCAGAAAGGTCTGACCTCCAAGGACCCTTAACAGTGCAAGATTAAACCCTGGATGCAAGTTTGCAAAACAATCATTATTGAAAATAATTATAATCGCCTTATTTAAAAATAAACCTTGGGAGTTTTCGAGCCAAAAAGCTGCTTATCAGAAATCTCAGCGTGCTTTAACTCCAAGACTCGAAATCTCATCTAAAGAGCACATTGTCATTCTTGCAGCTAAAGTGTAGGCCAATTTCTCTTTAATAGAATCAGATCTTCCTTGGAGGAGATTGTGTGTTGCTGATAATTATCTGATGACATGTTGAGGTTTAGCAGATGGATTAATTTCGTTTTACATTATGCTGTTAGTGCCACTGGAGGGGTGTGTGGCTGCATCCTTTTGGGTATTAAGTTAAAGAGCTTGTAGAACACTTTACGGGCAGTAGAAACAGCTGGGCTAAAAACAAACCTCTACTGTTTCTTTTGGGGAATGCCATCATGTCAATCATAGGAAAAGGCCACACACAGCCTATGAACTGAAGATGAAGGATGCTCCAGGTGGCCAGGTCCCAGTTTGAGTCTCAAGAGACCCCGATGAAGCACCAAACTGTGCATCCAACATCAATCCCAACCAGTTTATCACTGTGTAGGGGAGACCAAAGCTATGTATTTTACCCCATCTATTCATTTCCCAAGAGCAATGGATCATTTGCAGCAGCTGCCCAGGGCACAGCTGAGCCCTGAGCCTGGCAGCTGGCTGGGAAAGAAGCCTGGCAGAGGAGCTGGGAGAACTCCCCTCCAGGGAGTCCTTGGCACCTCCACATCCACCTGAAGGGTCATGTCTGCTCATGGGCCATCAATGATCCCAAAATCCCCCCTGACTCCCAGAGTCAGATGACCCAGGGTGTCACTCCCCACCCTGGGGGAGGTACTGGGGGCTCCCACCTGGACCTGAGGATACATAATCTGGGCGTGTGAAGAGCTCAGGGACCCACTTGTTGGATCAGGAGGAGGAGCAGACCCTGGATAGGAGGAGACCACCACTTTCAACCAGCCTGTGACCACCACTCTTCACCAGACTACAACCATCAGCTGCACCAACAGGTTTGTCCCTTCCTTTTACTTTGGACTTGGGGGAACCACATGAAGTTCAGCACAGGGACTCACAAACCCTTTTGTGTTTGTGCCCCAGGGGGCTGGGTTACACTGCTGGAGTTTGCGGGTTCAACACAATTTCTCTTTGTGTCATTGCATTTATTGGGATATTGTTACTAAATTGTAACTCTGATTTATAATCTCTTGTGTTGCATTCATTTCTCCTGCCGGTTTACCTTTAAATCACCACAGAGGCCATGCCCTTGAAGGCTTCCTCCCACCTGCAGCACTGGGAGCTGGGCAACTTTCTGCCCTCCACAGCACTTGCAGCCAAACAACTCAGACCTCTTGATCTGCAGGAACAATTTTCTGTGCACTTTGCTGTACACACAGCAAAGCAAATTGCTCCATCCACCACGTAGAGTTCATGCTTGTTTTAAAGATACTTCCCAATCTATCCACCCCTGCTTCCCAGAAGATTTATTATACACAGGCACATGTAACTGGGCAACCAAGAGGCTGCTGCTCTCAGAATATTAAACAAATAAATTGGATGCCCTCTAACATACCTTTTTTTCTCCCAAGATGACCCAGGCTACTGAAAAGCTAATCCAGCTTTCTACAGACTGGGAAAAGAGTGTGTGGAGTTCAATATGGCTCAGCTATCGAGCTCAGCTCAGATAAACAGCCAAGGTGGAAAACAGAAGAATGAAATGACTCTAAAGAAGGATATTGACTGATTATCATGTGGGATGTCTGGAGGAAACTTGAGTGGTATCTACAGAAAATATACTGAGAGTAGCATCAATTACACTCTGAAACACTCTCCAAGGTGGGGAAAGAAGGGAAACTCCATTACCCTCAGCAGGAACATTCAGGCTGGGCAAAATAACCTTGCAGTGAAGAAATAACCTGGCATTGACTTACATTACTGTTCCCTAAAGTCTTTGTCCTGCTGTGATGGAACTCCAGGGAACTAAGTGGAGTTCAGAGATTGCTGCCACTCTGAGAGGTTGGGCCTCTATAGGGGTTGGAGGGAAGAGGTAAATTTGGCTTTGATATGACTTTTTGCCCTGCTAATACCAGCCTGCTGCAACACAACACCCAGAGCTGAGCTAACACTCCCAGGTTTTATAACTTCTCTTCAAAGTCAGTTTGGAGAGGGCTTGGAGCAACCGGGTCTAGTGGAAGGTGTCCCTCCTGCCCATGGCAGGGAGTTGGAATGAGATTATCTTCAAGGCTGCTCCCAATCCAAACCATTCTGGGATTCTACAGAACCATGAGACAAAGCACGTCATGGGGATGTTTCAATATTGGATATCCCACCTTGTTTGGATGCATTTTGGGGGTTATGGGCCACATTGCCAGTCCAAGAAAAGCTGCTGGATTTGCAGCTGATGGTGCTTCAGGACACCTTGAGTGTCATTGCTGCTCCCTCTCAACCACAAGCAGCTGAGCACAACATCATTCCATGGTGTAATATGGAACTGGTGCTCTGTAATTCCTGGGTTATTGCTGCACACAGAGTCCCTGCATGGGGAATCTTTGCTTAAAGACATTTTTTATTTCCTTGTTTATAACTCAGAGCTGGCTGGGACAAAGCAGAAAAATCCAGAAGGTTGGTGAACCAAATTTCAGAGGCAAGAACAAGTCATTTTGCCTTGCCAAGAGCATCAGCTCCTTCTCTTGTTTCATCTCAAAACCCTCAGGAGCTCAGCTGGAACTCACTGGACCTGCTCTCCAGCCTCTCTGAGCACATGGAGACTGGTAGGTGTTTAAGCATTTCTCTTGAAAAAAATGACAGACCTCAGGGCCCAGACTCGCGATGAGAAATGGTTCTCATTTCTGTGAGTGCTGCGGGTTCAGCCGAGGTCGATGAGAGTGGTGCCAAGGGAAAGCCACTGGAAAATATAACTAACTTTCCCATCACTCACTTCCCTCCTTCCTCAGCAGCCTGTGGACTTGCTGGAGACAGCAAGAGAGTGGACAGGATGGAGAAACAGGGGCAGCTTAAGTTTGGGCTGAGGGATTTGAGCTCTTCTTCATCCAAGGGTGTACCCACCAAGTGCACACGCTGCCGAAGATGGGGATACTCCAAGCCACAACACACAGCAAGGTGTGATCCCTCCAAGCCTAATAAATTTAAAACAACCACCTAAAAGTCACCTCACAAATATTAGAGATGCTACAAAGTATATATTCACATAAAAACACACACCAACAACACTGTCTGAATCCTCTGAATTCAGTGGGCAGAGATGCACCTGCATGTTTGCCCACATGGGGTTCATGTTGCTTCCTTGGGTTTCCAATCCCCTAAAAAAGAGCATCTCTTTGGAGCACAGGGAGAAACCTGTGCTGTTCCCAAAACAGAGTCCCCACTATCATGGATGGCAGAGCATTCCAGCAGGTCACCTTCCTTGGGAACAACCTGGATGAACTTCAGAATCAGAATTGTGCAGGGCCAACTTACTCCTGTGAAACACATCCCCACCCTCAAACAAAGTTCTCCTGCCATTGTGTGTTTTCACATTAATAACAGAGGGGAGTACACAGAATCACAAAATCAGTTGAGTTGGAAGAGACCTCTGAGATCATCAAGTGCAACCCTTAATCCAACCCCACTTTGATTACCAGATAATGGCACTCAGTGCCATGTCCAGTCTCACCTTAAAAACCTCCAGGGTCGGAGAATCCACCACCTCCCTGGGCAGCCCATTCCAATGCCTGAGCACTCTCTCTGTTAAGAACTTCTTCCTGATATCCAGCCTAAACATCCCCTGGCATTGCTTAACCCCAGGCCCTCTTGTCCTACTGTTGGTTGCCTGAGAGAAGAAACCAATCCCCACCTGGCTACAACATCCTTTCAGGGAGTTGTAGAGAGTGATAACATCTCCCCTGAGCCTCCTCTTCTCCAGACTAAACTCCCCCAGCTCCCTCAGCCTTTCCTCATAGGACTTGTGTTCAAGTCCTTTCACCAGCTGATGAGGACCATGACCAAAGAGTGCAGTTAATTGGATCATCCAGAATTATTTACTGTTGCTGCTGCCACACAGCCCCTGGTCACAGCTGACTTCAAGCTCATCCCTGAGCTGTGTCACCTTGGCTTCCTGAGCTCCTCTGACTCTTTGGAAGGTCTTGGCAAGGTGCAGGTCTGGGCAGGGCAAGCTGCTTGCCTGGAGTGGGATGTCCTGGCAGTCCCTCCTAAAACACCACAGGGAAGAGTGAAAGAGGAACAGATACCATGGCCAAAGGAAGCATGACAAAAGCCAGTCTCAAAAATCTGCTCCCATGTTGAAGAGTAGCCTTAATTCTGTCAGCAACTCAGGCTCTACATTTGGCTTTGATTTCTTTGTACAATCCATAAGAGCCACCATCACTAATAAACTGCCATCAGAGAGTTTTTTTAACCGTGGGATCCTGATGCAGCTCAAAGATTTCATTTTTGCACCAGTGATCAGGATTTAGGATCGCATCCCTTGTTTGTGCTTGGCTCTGCGTCAAGATGAATATCCCATCACATTTTAGCTGAGGAGATGTGATGTCAGTGCTGAAGGTGCTCTGCTCCTCCAGGATGGTCATTACACCCATCCCCAGCACTAATCTAAACCACGTGTGGGGGTTGCCTTCTGCACGTGGAGGCCACATTTATTATATTTTATAGGAGCTATATATTAAACTTCACTCCCCAAACTCCTATCATTTTCCTAGCAAGTTACCACTCAGGACTTCTGAAAGGACTTTACTGGGCTTTGACATTGAGCAGCAGCTCAATAAGAAGACACACAGCCCATGCTGTGCTGTCAAAGATTTCCCCTCAGAGAGAACATTCCTCTATTAACACTGATCATAAAATCAGGCATTGGAATGGGCTGCCCAGAGAGGGGGTGGATTCCCCATCCCTGGAGGTTTTTAAGCTGAGCTTGGCCGTGGCACTGAGTGCCATGATCTGGTAAAGGGACTGGAGTTGGCCCAAGGGTGGACTTGATGATCTCGGAGGTCTTTTCCAACCCAATCCATTCTATGGTTCTCTGATTCTATATAATAGAATCATGGAATGGGTTGGGGTCAGAAGGGATCTTCAAGATCATCCAGTTCTAATTCCATGCCATAGGCAGGGACATCTCCCACGAGACCAGGTTGCTCAAAGCCCTGTCCAACCTGGCCTTGAACACTTCCAGGGATATGGAATCCTTCCATGACACTTTACTGTATAAACCTCCTGCCACATTTCTGGCAAACCCTTGTCACCCTGTCTCATCATCAGCTCCTCTCTCATGATGTAATTCAGAAGGAGCAGTTCTGGGGCCTGGCCAGGTAGACTTGGCACTCGGTGCCTGGCAGGGATGTGGCATGTGCTTCCCACAGCCTTCCCCGATTCCAGCCTCAATGCAAATGGAAATAAAGAGCCATCCAGCTTCTCTTTGCTCGTAACACCCCTCACAGCTGCATCTGCGTGGAGTATTGTGTTGTTTGGTGTCGTGTCACTGTTTAAAAGTTGACAGATTTAGTCCCAGGAGAAGCTGCAATTAAGTTCCAAGCTTCCCTTTTTTATTAATCTCATTTTCACTGCGCTGGAAACGAGGCAGTCAAACCCAAGCCCTGCTGAAGAGAACAGTGAAACTCTGACCAGGCGCGAGCAAAACTTCCCCCAGGGTGTCAAGGAACAGAGGGAAGAGTGAATAGACTCCAACTCCACTTTCCCCTCCAGCCATCCATCTACCTGGGTATTTATTTGATCTTCTGTCACGGCAATATCCGAGTATTCGCAGCACATCACCATTCACGCCAAAGCTGAATGAAAATCCTTAGCGGTGTTTACGTGCTGTGATGCCCCATCAGTGCCCACGGTCGCCTCCCCTGCATACGAATGAAAAAGAGAGATCCTCTCCTTTCGCACTGACAATTCACAAGGGACAGAGATTTGCTGAGGGCTCCCTGGGTGCAGATTCGTGATCTCGGATGAATAATGGTTTAGTTTATTGGAAATTCGCTTTTCATTTTACTTCAATTAAGTGACCGGCGAAATCAATCACACACCTTCTGCAAACACTAAATCTTCTAGAGGGAAAATATTTATCAAGTCCCAAGCCACCAGCTTTAGTCCCTTTATCCCTCTTGCTCTCTAGAATTGCTTTGCAATGTAGGGGCGATGGAAGAAAAAAAAAAGCCAACTTGATAAATTGGAACTTCAGAGGACAAAAAGTAGATTTTGAAGCAGCAATGAGGGTGCTCAATAGGGAAACATCCTGTGGGCTTTAGCAAGACAAACCCAAGTGGTTCTGTTCGTGTGTCCAAGTGTCACTGAGATGACAGAACTGGAGGGAACAGCATGAAGCTTTGTCAGGGGAGGTTTGGACTGGGTAAAGGTTCTTCCCCACGGGGTGGTAGGTACTGAACAGGCTCCCCAGGGCAGTGGGCACAGCCCCAAGGCTGCCAGAGCTCAAGAAGTGCTTGGACAACACAAGGTGGGGTTGTTGGGGCATCCTGTGCGGGGCCAGGAGTTGGATCAGTGATCTTTGTGGGTCCCTTCCAACTCAAGATACTCTGTGATTTCATGACATAGTTGAGGGTGAGCCCCTCTGCACAGAGAAGAGCAACGAGGCTGGAGAAGGGAGTGGAGCACAAGTGCTGTGGGGAGAGGCTGAGGGAGCTGGNTTCTAGGAGGATGTATTTTGGGTCAAACACCAAATCTTCAGCTTTACCACACAACCTCCACCTGGGACACAGAGATGGATTAGAATAGATGTCAGGAAGAAATTCTTCCACGAGTGTGGTGAGGTCCTGGCACAGGTTGCCCAGAGAAGCTGTGGCTGTGCCATCCCTGGAAGTGTCCAAGGCCAGGCTGGAGCAACCTGGGATAGCGGAAGGTGTCCCTGCCTATGGCAGGAGATGGAACTGGATGACCTTTATGGTCCCTTCCAACCCAAAACATTCTATGATTCTACAGTCAAGTGTGCACATCACTTTTGCCTCCACACTTTCCACCTCTCCTTTCCTTTCCCACAGCTTTGTCCTAGCCCCTTCCTTCTCAAGCATGGATAGTAAACTGTAGGAAAACAGAAAAAAGTTTCCAAAGATGATCTTAAAACCCTCCACATCATCTCCATTTATATACAGCTCCTTCATATACAGCAGCTGAAGCTCTGGAGGATGTTATGACTCAGTGTTTTTTTCAGTCTCTGGCCCTTCAGAACCTTCTTAAGCCACACAAAAGGTGGCAAAGAAAAGCAAAGTAATACATAGATACTATAAGGAAAACTTTCTATATGATATTCCTGATAAGAAAATAAAGTCCATGAATCCAAGAACTTTGGAAATGCCTATAGAGCAGTTAATATAACTGCAATTAATACCACTCCAGTTGTTTTGAAGGGTTGAGCTGGATTTGGCCAGGATGCTGAGCTCCATAACCTCAGTCTGCTGGCTTGGGCTGGGGGCACCATTGATTTAAAACAACCACAAGGAGGTCAGGACTAAAATTTTAACAGCTTTAGCTTGATAAGCCCAAACATCAGTGCAATGCAGAAAATACAGTGCAGCTCATTCTTCCACAGCTCCAACTTCTTCCATTTTGGGGGGTTTAAGGCTCCTGTTCCAATTCTAACCTAGTCCAAACACTCTTAGCTTAAACTTCAGAGCTAAATGAAGGCTTTGGGATCCCCAACTCCAGCTGAGAGTGCTGCTCCCAGCAAAACCACTTCACTGAGGCCCAAATTAATCCCTTGCACAGCTCCATCCAATAAAGCAATTCCAATGGGCACAAAGACTTCAAGAGATTTATCTGGTTTCAGGACAAGGTCATCTTTTCATGCAAAAATCAGCAACTTTCCTGTGAATCTCCTTTAAGTAGCAAGAGAATAACAATTCATTTCGAGTCTTTATGGATCTTCATCCATCGCTTCCTGCAGACAGAGGTTCTTCCAGGCGTGTCCAGTTATGTGTTTTTATCAATGGTTATTGATGTTTTTCAATTACTTCTGTGACACTTTCTGAAATACATTTGTATGTGGAAAGCACTCGATATAATCCCACGCCAGCACTTTCCAGGCTGGTATCCTCTTATTGCTGAGCTGGATTCACATCCCTCAGTGCCATCCCATGGACATGCTCTTTGCCAGGATAACTCCAGATCTCTCTGTGGATCCAACTAATATGGATTTGGATCAGATCTCTCAAAAGCATCCCCATGCAGGAAAATTTTCTCAAAATACCTTTGTAATCACTGTAGTCAAGTCCTGGAATTAAGACCCTTGCAATAATATTCCCAAGTGTGGTTATTCTGCCTCTTAATCCCTCTCTCCAATATTTTTTCTTTCCCAGCCTTTCCTGCTTATTTTTCCACTGGTTTTTGAGTCTGCAATTTTATTTTCTTTGAACCACAACACTTTAGTGCTAAAAAAAAAAATCTCTTAGCATCTCTATGTTTCTTGCTACCAAGAATTATCCTGTGCTGGAGTTTATAGAGAGCATTAAATAATTAAAAGCTGTGTTGGAGGAAGACTTGGCCTTGCTGGCAGCATTCCCAAAATCTGTGCCCCCAGCTCCCAAGCAGCCCAGTAGTCTCACCAACATGATCAGTTCTTCCATCAAACTCTCTGCACACCAAGAAATGACAAATGAAACCAGCCCTTGGCATCTTCCACTTCTGCCTTGTTTCTCTGGGAAGAAACTCAAACTCTGCTCCATCCATACAACCTTTGGATCCTGTGCAGGATCATTCCAAAACACAGTGTGTTTCGTCCCAAGAACCAAATGTCCTCATGGAAACTGCACAAAACCACAGCCCTACCACAAAATGAACTAAACCAGATCATAAACTGAACCGAGGGGAGGAACATTTTTTCACCAAAAAAAAAAAAAAAAAGGCAAGCACTTTCTCTGCTTTTTCATTCCTGACCTTCAACATAAACCTATGAAATGTCTTCAAAACCAATTTAGGGAACTCAAATTCTTGTTTTCACTGGAATGAAAGACCCTGGGCTGCACAGAGCCATTGGTTTTATGGCCAAGGACAGCTCTGCCCGTGGCATCTCACTCCAGCACAGGGACTAAGAACGTTTTTTCTCTCTCCCACTGTGGTTACAGACCTGCCTCCTCCACTGTTCCCACCACCCTTCGCAGCTTTTCAGATGCTAATTGCTTTTCTCACTAAATTGAAGGCTTAATTAGATTAAAGGAAGAACAATAATTGTGTCTAACTAGTATTTAACTGGGATTTTGCTGTTTCTTTTCAGATCTCGTGAGGAGATTTCCATAGGAAACTGGGTGCCATTTATTTACAGTTCTATCTGCTGGTGAAGTAGAAGATATTTTACCTCTTCTTGCAGATTTGACACACTTGCATCATTCCATCAGTCTGGATAAAAATCACCACTGCTAAATCCACAGCAGGCATTTGGAAGATCATTGTTATTTTATCTACCAGTTCTTTCTTTACGTTGTTTTATACACAGTGGAAGTGGACACAACTAAATAATAAATTAAGACATATAATTATCATTATTGTATTTAATATTTTATAGCACCTGTCAAGGATGGACAGCAAAAGGTATTTCTTTACCATTATCAGTGAATTAAGGTGATTTTCCAGTAAATTGAACATAAACACTTGTGGCAGGAGCGTCGTTGGTGGAACATAAACCCCAAAGGTACCCGAGCAGAGCAGTTCAAAGAGCTTCACCCCGCACCTCCACATTCCCTGTCTGGAGGTACCCCAGATATTTAGAGACCTGGAATTATCATAAACTCATAGAATGGATTGGGTTGGAAAAGACCTCCCAGATCATCAAGTCCAACCCTTGGGCCAACTCCAGTCCCTTTACCAGATCATGGCACTCAGTGCCACGGCCAAGCTCACCTTAAAAACCTCCAGGCATGGGGAATCCACCCCCTCTCTGGGCAGCCCATTCCAATCCCTCAGCACTCTCTCTGCAAAGAAGTTTTTTCTGCTCTCCAACTTCAATTTCCCCTGGCAGAGCTTGAGCCCCCCGTGCCCCCTTGTCCTATTGCTGAGTGCCTGGGAGAAGAGACCAACCCCCACCTGGCCACAACTTCCCTTCAGGCACTTCCAGACAGTGCTGAGGTCACCTCTCAGCCTCCTCTTCTCCAGCACAAACACCCCCAGCTCCCTCAGCCTCTCCCCATAGGACTTGTGCTCCACTCCCTTCACCAGCCTTGTTCTTCATGCTGGCTGCAGGACTTCTTCCAGGTGAGCCACAGCAGCCCTGCCCTTGGCAAAACCTGGCAGGATCCATCACAAACTAGACACTATTTTCTGCCTCAAACAGAGATGACCACATCCCTCTTCCACTCTGCCTCCAACTTTAATTGTTAATAAGGAAACCAACAACTGGCTGAGGTCCTTCCTGACTTTCATTTCCCATCCCAATTCTTCAGGGCACACTCAGGAGTGCACTGAAATTGGCAAGAGCCCCTTAAGGGGGGAATGTTGTTTAGGATCCTCCTTTAAGCAAATTTTGGGGATTAAAGGTGGCACCCTGAATAATGGAGTACATCAGAAAAATGCAGAGTTTCCCCCAACACAAAAAAAAAATAAAAAAAAACAAAACCAAAACCACCACCAACAACAACAAAAACCACCACAATAACAAAAAAACCCCAAAACATAAAGAGCTTCTTCTTTGCAGGAAAAGTCACTCCTATCTCTGTGTTTGGTCTGCAAAACATCCTCTTGCCTGTAGCTCTGGAAATGGGGTACAATAAAGAAGCTGTTGCTTTCCACGAGGGTTTGCTGGGGAATATGAGTGAAGCAAGATAGGAGTTTTATTCATGCAAGCTGAAACAAGAGCTGAAGAGGTTTAAACCCCCCAGATAATCAAAATTAGATTAATTCTTGGTGTTGGACCCGATTTGAAATAAATTGTAATTATAATGAAATGCTCTACAGTAAAAGCATTTTCTGACAGGGCTCTTTTATCTTGAAAGATCTCAAAGTCACAAGTGGTGGGTGGTTTTCTGAAGGATGGGAGATGCAGTGGATTCATGATAAACCTTGCACATAAGGCAGATTATTTTCTAGCTGGAAGAAGCAGAACAAGCAAAAAGAGAGTTTGGCTGGGACAAACAGGCTTATCCTTCCCTGCTCTCAGTGTCTACAGACCAGGGCAGCTCCACAGTATCATGGAATCCTTAAGGTTGGGAAAGACACCCAAATATCTCAAGCAACTGTATGAGAGTCAAAAAGAAATCATCAAAAATAAATACAACGCACCATAATTGCCCAACAGGGCAGTGTAACCTGCCTGGCAAATTCAACTCTTTCTACCTGTAGGGTTTTTTTAGGAAGACAGTCAGATGTCAAACACACCTGGCTTTGGTCAGCTGTGAGACCAGACAGGGGAAACAGGTTCACATTAAAACCTCCTTACTCTGCCCAGTGCTGTAAAATAGATACAGAAAACCTGCAAATATGACAAACCTCCCCCCCAGCTAATTACTGTGACCCAGACCAGGGTAAGGTGACCTCAGTGCAATAAAGGATGGGTTGATACAGGATGCTCAAAACTCAGAATAATTCCCTAAGCACAACTCCCACCATTTCTTTCTCTACTTGTTTGGTACTTGTACATCTTGCCAGCCTCTTGTTCAACTCACAGTGAGGTCCCTGATCCTCACATTGGCCCAGAGGATATCAGGGAATTACAGAATCATAGAATGGAATTGTAGAATCAATTGGGTTGGAAACGACCTCCGAGATCATCAAGTCCAACCCTTGGGCCAACTCCAGTCCCGTCACCAGATCATGGCACTCAGTGCCACGGCCAAGCTCACCTTAAAAACCTCCAGGCATGGGGAATCCACCCCCTCTCTGGGCAGCCCATTCCAATCCCTCAGCACTCTCTCTGCAAAGAAGTTTTTTCTCATCTCCAACTTCAATTTGCCCTGGCAGAGCTTGAGCCCGTGCCCCCTTGTCCTATTGCTGAGTGCCTGGGAGAAGAGACCAAGCCCCAGGGTTGGAAGGGACCTTCATGATCATCCCATTTCAGCCCCCTTGCCACGGGCAGGGACACCTTAACTAGACCAGGCTGCTCAAAGCTGGGGCCAGAGTGATCTTGAACACTTCCAGAGATGAGGCACCCAACATTTCAATACAAATCACTGGCCTGGAAGACTGGTGGCACCTCTGATGCCATCATTTGATGGCCACATGAAAGCAGATTCTAGCAAAGCCATCTTAGAGGGCTGTGCTCCACTTTGGTTTCCTCCGTGGGACAAAACAGACTTGTCACCTCTCCCTCCCCTGGTCTGCAGAAGCCAGCACTTGTTTACAAAGTTTCTGCAGCTTTGCTTAATTAGATCAGGCTCTTCTGGTGAGTGTCACCAGTTCCACTTGGCTGGCTTTGACAAGCTCAATGTGACTGCTGGGAACTGAGACAACCCTTCCAGAGCTCTCACTCTGTCTGTCCATGTCTTGCTCTCCCTGAAGCATCTTTGGAGTGGAAAGAGGACAGAGGAGGGAATGCTGTTGGATCAAACAGTACAGAGGCATTTGCAAACTGGCCTCAGGAAGGGGTCACTGCCCAAGGCCTGAGGAACCTCAGGCAGTCAAGCCTTGCTTGACAACAAATAGTTTAAAGAACACTTTCATCTTGAAAGAAATCAGTGATAACTCCAAGTCAGACATTTCCAGAGACAGAAACACTCCCTGTCCTTAAGTTAAAATGAAACTTTCATCTTCCCTATTTGGACCAAGGCAAAGATTTTCCCCTAAATTCCACAAACTTGGTAACCAACACTCAAACAGAGCCTCCATTTCCTGCTCTCTGCCTCATCCCTCATTGTTTCACATGTCTCTTTTTACACCATCTTTACAAGGGCACTGTCACTCTCAGTGTTTGATGTGTTGGCACTAGCAAGGTCAGTGGCTCCAAATCTCATGTCTCACAATGTTCTTTACACTTGCCCTTAAAAACAAAACAAAACAAAACAAAACAAAACAAAACCAAAACAAAAACCTGAACCAAGGCAAGAAAATCAGCTAAAAGCAAGGATGCAAACCTTAAATTCAACGCTGTGCCCCACATTCCTCTGTCTTCTCTGGCTCTCTGTGTTGTGTTGCAGCCATGCCCTGCCTATACAAACATGGATGGAGCCAGGGATATATCACATGGATGCAACCTGGTTAGCCAGATCTTTGACCTGCTGCCCTAATCCCCCACCCACAGTAGCTCAGGCAAAGCCTCATTACAGACCACACTCAGTGTCCTGGGTCTGAGAGAGAAGACATTTCAGAGGTTTGCAAGAGTAGGTAACAGCAAATTGCATGACATGAGCCAGCTTAGGAGAAGGTGTCCATGGAACAGCTGATGGAAGGGCAGGATGCTGGCAGGAGGAACCAGCAGCACCCTGAAGACAGAGGCAGCAATAATAAAGAGAAGAAATACAGTAAGAGCCAAAGTCAAAAAGCATCAGAGCCCAGAGCTGTAGGTTGGGGACCTCTTTTGTTCTGAAAAGCTGTCCACCTCCACTGGCTTGCTTAAGAAGTATTAATTAGCCAAGTGGAGAACATCAGCAAATACAATGACCAAGCTTTGAGGATTATCTCCTGAAGAGCAAAAAATTATGTGAGTGTTTGGGGAAAAAGGAGCTAGAGCTGGAAAGCAATGAAGTCCTTGCCCCGTGGCACTTGGGTGACTCCTTCTCCCCTTCTTCATCTCACTAAATATTTAAGAAAACCTTGGAAAATTGGTCTCCTTTTCTTCCCTCTGGCAGGCTGTGTTTCCTCGTTATTCACAATGACTGTAATTGTATTATTTCCATAACAACAGACTGTGAGATCAGCGAGCTGCAGATGATGGGTGGGAAGAGGAAATCAGCCTTGTAGATGGTCTTAACTTCTCCATGTTTCTTGTTTGCTGGATGGGACTTCAGGAGAAGCAATTCTTGAACTACTCCATGAAAAGTCACTGTAGTTATACCAGTATATTCCAGTTAAGACCCAGCTCATGCTCACAAACAGCAAAGGAAGGAGTGGGACAATGTGCAGCCTCTCCAGCTGATGCCAGAGCTGGAGGACAAGATGGACTGGACCACTCACAAAGCCTGTTGTTTATCAAGCTCTGTCTACACACACCACATAAAGCAAACACTTTGATCTGTGTCACAGTGAAGTCCCTTATCCTTATGTCAAAGGTGGAGCAGGTCAGCATCTCCCCAAAAAGCATCAAAAAGAAGCTCTTTCTCCAGAGTGGCAGGGCAGGATCTGTGGTGTGAGCAGATGGGAAGAGCATCCAGCCCCCGAGCAGGAGCATCCAGCCCAGCTCGATGGGTTGCACAACATCTACACCCTTTAAGGGAATGGCAAGTGACAGGGGAGGATGTCACCTTGCAAAGCAAAAGGGGCCTCAGTCTTCCCACACTAACATTTTGTCCCCCTCCCATTGGGGAAAAGGGGAGAGGAGGGAAAACACACTGGAAAGAGCAATCACCAGCCCCTGGAAGAGGCAAAGAGCACCAGTGAGGGGAGAACATGCCAGGAGCTGAACTAAAGAGCATCAGAGTTCAGAGCCAGAGGGAGGGCAGCTATTTTGTTCTGCAAAGCTGTCCACCTTCACTGGAGTGAGCAGACACAGTTGACACTGTCTCAGGAGCACAGATGGGAGGCACCCAGGGCTGTTTGCTGCCTTGTCCCCAGTCACGCAGGACAGATACGTGGGAAGCACAGACCACGTGGGCTGTGTCCTCCCTTCACCTTAGAACTGAACATGCACTGAAGGAATCATAGAATGGGTTGGGTTGAAAGGGATTTAAAGATCATCTCATTCCAAACCCCTTGTTATGGGCAAGGATACCTTCTACTAGACCAGGTTGCTCCAAGCCCTGTCCAAGGCCAATTCCTGGGAAGGGGCATCCATAGGGCAACCTATTGCAGTGCCTCACCATCCTCATAGCCAAGAATTTCTTCCTAACTTCTAAAGAGAACACACCAAGGACAGATAAATCAGGCAGAGCAGTCTGGCTGGTGAGGTGTTACTAAACCAGGGGTGGATATGGCTCTAAAAACCAGCAGTAGTGGCAGCAAACACTCCATAACCACATGATACCAACATCCATGTAGCAGCCATTTGGTTCACAGGGGACCTTGGGACTTCCACCAAGGTGGCTCCTGTGACACTGGCCAGTAGAAAGCCATGGGTTGCTTATGAGTCAGTTACACAGTGTCAGGTCNAGGACAAGGGGGCACGGGGGGCTCAAGCTCTGCCAGGGGAAATTGAAGTTGGAGATGGGAAAAAACTTCTTTGCAGAGAGAGTGCTCAGGGATTGGAATGGGCTGCCCAGAGAGGGGGTGGATTCCCCATCCCTGGAGGTTTTTAAGGTGAGCTTGGCCGTGGCACTGAGTGCCATGATCTGGTAAAGGGACTGGAGTTGGCCCAAGGGTTGGACTTGATGATCTCGGAGGTCTTTTCCAACCCAATCCATTCTATGATTCCATAGTTCTAATGATTCATGCAACAGGCTGTGGCTGTTCTTAACACTTATGTAGAAGCAGAACAGATCATTTTTCCTCTTACTGCATTCCCAGTTGGAGTTTTCCTCAGCAAATACCAAAAAGTCCCAATTAGCTTGAGAAGAAAAATATCTTTAAGACACATCTGGTCAGAGAAATGACCAGCTATTTTGTGGCTTTCATTTAGGGACTGGGGAAGAGGGTGAGGGGTGTTTTTAATAGCTCATTAGACAGCTCTCTCAAGCAGTCATTAAAATCTGCTAATTAGCCCACGGTCTGAGAAAGAAGAAGAAAATCTCTCCCTCTGGATTATTCCGGCTCTGGTGAAAAAAATTTTCAAGGCCAGCAAGTTGTCACTTAACAACTTGGAAAATAAACTCTAGGAATGAACCTCACGTTGGGATTTTCACTGAGTGTTTTCTGCCTTGCAAATGCCCCTTATGGGATCAGAGGTGAGTGGACTTCCCCATGAGTTGCACCCAAAAGAGATGGCTTTAAATGGCAAAGTGATAAAGGTGACAAAGGTTATAAAAGTTGTGTCAGAGTCTAATGTGGGTCTGGAAAAGAAGATGGAAGAAAGGGCATTGTGATGGATTTGGCACCACTTTCAGTGGCACCAGTGAAAGAGAAAAGAGAGAAAAAAAACCCACCTAGTTTTGTGAAATTTCTAATTCTGCTTTTCAAAATAGGTTGTTTGCACAGCAAAGTCGCTGAACAGCACGAAGTGCTACAGCTACTTTGTCCTGGTAGAAATTGTCCAGTAATGATAGAAACCAGTGTACCATGGGTTAGAAGTCATAAATTAATGGAAGCTGGACACTTCAATAGGATGAAATGGTAAAGATCCAAGATTTTGGAGAGGTGAAGCCAAGGGTTTACAAGTTTGACAGGTCATGTCACTGAACAAAGAAAAGGCAGAAGTCCAACAGTGATGAAGATGCTTCAAGACCACCCTGAGGGATAAAGTCAAGAGACCACTACCCAAATTCGAAGCCAAAAGAAAAGCTCCACCCAAGATTTTGCCCAGTCATTAATATGGAAATTAGAAGGTGTTAAATACAAACTTAAGATTATAAATGGCTTATTTTACACAAACAAGTTAGGCAAGATTTTGCCCAGTATGAACTGGCTGTGCCTCCAACGTTGTCAATTAATCCCTTGCTGTTAAAACTTTCTCTTAGCAGTTATTTTTTGTGGCATTTTCTCTTATGAACCAGCAGTGCCTGCTGGAGTTGTGCTTCAGGAGATACTCCACCCAGTGCTTTGATTCAGGGTCAGTGTTATCCCAGAAGATCCAAAAAGATGGATACCTGCACCACAGCTCTGGTAGGCAGCTCTCAGCCACAGAGAGCTCGACAACAGCCTTGAATAATCCATCATTTGGGGTTAGTGCTTAACATCTGACAGCATGGATCCATCTCAGCCCCTCTCAGGCAGTATTGACCTGTGCAGACTAGTTAAAGACAGAAAAATTCCGGCTCCTCGGAAATATTGGTGCAGAACCTCTTGAAAGATGGTTCTGAGCCCTCATTTTAAATCAAATTAGCCATTCAATATGTCTTCATCACATGAAGGATTTCCTTTGGAGCTCTGTGTTGTTTATAAAAGTCCATACCTTGATGCTTAAGGCACTGCTGTGAAACAAGAGCTGAGCATGGGGAAGCTCCCACGTGAAAAGCCTCATTCCCTGCTCGGAATTTTGGATCATCAGGAGCCCCAGTGAGGAGCAGGATCAAATAACCCCTGGAGAATGTATTGCTTCATTAGCTTATACCTACAGACAGCTCCAAATGCTCATTTTAAAATCATAGAATCACAGAATCACAGAATGGATTGGGTTGGAAAAGACCTCCGAGATCATCAAGTCCAACCCTTGGTCCAACTCCACTCCCTTTACCAGATCATGGCACTCAGTGCCACGGCCAAGCTCAGCTTAAAAACCTCCAGGGATGGGGAATCCACCCCCTCTCTGGGCAGCCCATTCCAATCCCTCAGCACTCTCTCTGTAAAGAAGTTTTTTCTGCTCTCCAACTTCAATTTCCCCTGGCAGAGCTTGAGCCCCCCGTGCCCCCTTGTCCTATTGCTGAGTGCCTGGGAGAAGAGACCAACCCCCACCTGGCCACAACTTCCCTGATGTGGCACTTCCAGACAGTGCTGAGGTCACCTCTCAGCCTCCTCTTCTCCAGCACAAACACCCCCAGCTCCCTCAGCCTCTCCCCACAGCACTTGTGCTCCACTCCCTTCTCCAGCCTCGTTGCTCTTCTCTGGCCCCGCTCCAGCCCCTCAATCTCTTGCCTCAACTCAGGGGCCCACAACTCAACACAACACTCAAGGTGTGGCCTCCCCAAGGCAGAGGCCAGGGGAAGGCTCACTGCCCTGGGCCTGCTGGCCACGCTCCTTTGGATCCAGGCCAGGAGCCCATTGGCCTTCTTGGCCACCTGGCCACACTCTTGGCTCCTGTCAATTAAAAGTTGAAACCTGTTTTCCAACAGTTTTAATGTCATGGTAGGAGAGAGAGAGAAAATGGGAAAACAAAGAAAAACATCATCTCCTGGCTAAGGAATTCTCATATGGATTTTCAGGATGAAGCTGACAGCAACCTTTAAGTGTTGCAGGACCATGAGCACTCAGACTGGAGCCACAGAAGCAAAGAAGGGAGTGTTTGGCAGGTTGTTAAAATCTTTCACAAGGACAAACTGAGCCAGCAAAGCTTATTCATCACCAAAAAAATAGAGCATTGACTCAGACTCCCCAAAGAGGGAGGCATTAAAACGAGCAAAGCAAATAGAAACATTGCTGCTGAAAAGAAAAATAAAACTTAGGATTTGTACTGTGTAAAATGAGTTGCAAATCCACGGATAGCTGGGGAATTCAGGTAAACAGAATAAAAGCAAGGTCCTGCTGAGGAACTTGGCTGGAAAAGAGGAGCAGGGATTTCCCAGCTTTGAAGAAAATGACTCTGGGGTTTTTTTATGAGCAGAAGTCAAGACAATGATCTTTCTCACAACCAAGGACTGATTCTCCCCATGTCCTCCACAGCCTCTGTTTGCTGCAATGAAGCAGAGAAGGGGCAAGTATCTTGTTAACACCTTTGTGCAGAACCCATGAGGTCCATTTGATGCCTCAGCACAGGAAAGCTGAGGAAATAATGGCATGAAAGGGAGCAGATCCAGGCCAGGGATCACTTCATCACCTCAGCACTCCCTCACAGACAGTGAATCGAGACAAAATGAATCACAGAATCAATTAGTTTGGAAAAAACTCTCTAAGATCATCACGTCCAATTGTTCCCCCAGCACTGCCAAGGCCAACACAACTAACCCATGACCCCACAGAGGTTTTAAATCCCTCCAGGAATGGTGACTTCACAAGTGTCCTGAGAAGTCTCTTCCAGTGCTTGACAATCCTTTGGGTGAAGAAATTTTTCCACATAACCTAAACCTGCTCTAGCATAACTTCAGGCCAGGAGGAGAAATCAGCTTTGGTGCTCCTGCTTTCTGCAGAAGGAATCGAGGTCTGCAGGGGCAAAGCATCTGGAGGAGCTTTAACTGGGAGACACAGAATATCCCAGGCAAAAAAAACAGGGAGAAGGACAGAAGGACAGCAGGAGTGGTGCAAGGCTGCCTAAACATGGGTGTTGATGCAGGTGAATATATAAATATTTCTGTCCAAGACTAAGCCTGGAGGATAATTCAACCTCCTCCTTTAATGGATGTGACCAATTCAGCACACTTCTGAAATATGAATAATCAGGAGGGTTCCTGGAGGTCCATGGGCTTTCTAAAACAAGCTGGTAAGAGGGGGAAGGGAGAGGGCTCGTTGAATTTTCTCTCTTGTTTTAAATACTCGAACAACCTGCAGGCTGAGAAAACAATAAAAAGAAAATATAGACTCCATTAAGCTACTTAGAAAGAAAAAAAATCACTGCCTCTGGAGCCTTGAAGCTTGCCAATTTTCTGCCAGTCTCACTGTATTTGTTCTAGTCTGAGAAAAGAGGAAAAAAAAAAAGAAAAAGACTAATAACAGATGAAAAACAACTGTGTGAAACACACTTAAATAACACGAGTTGCTGTGATTGTATTTCCCGACAGCCAGTCCTGGGATTGTGTTCTACAGAAGAGAGAAGAAAGTCATGCAAAATATGTAGGGAAAAAAAATACACACCTCACATGTACATACAGAGGAATAAACAAACAAACAAACAAATAAATAAATAAATCCTGCAATGGGAGGGAGAATAATTTGCCTCTTCCTGAAGTCCATGTACCCGAGATAGTCTTTGCAGCTGGGAAGGAACTGAGATTTCCTTCCCATTCCACTGATTGTTTTTCCAATGTCCTCATCCTGCCAGCAGCCTCTACATCCCAGTGCCAGGTGTTGTTGAGGTCTTGGCTCAGTGGTTGGTGTAGGGGGGAAAAAAAAACCCATAACATCATATTTTCTAGTAGAACATATTTTCTAGTAGCCTGCCCAGGGAGGGGGTAAATTCTCCAACCTTGGAGGTTTTCAAGGTGAGACTGGATGTGTCACTGAGTGCCATGATCTGGTAATCAAAGTGGGGTTGGATTAAGGGTTGGACATGATGATCTCAGGAGTCTCTTCCAACTGATGCAGGAAGGATTTTTGATTTTCTGATTTTATAGATTTTAGGAACACAGTAGCTGTATCAAAGTAGATCTAGTGTGTCAATATTTCTAGCAGCTTGATTTTAATGTCTTTCTATTGCTACCCCCTGTCCCAGAGCAGGGAACTCAAATTCCTCATCTGTTTAGTCTTTTGTTCAAGGTAAAAGATTGAAAATATCAAAAAACAGACATAAACACAGGGCAGAGTGACCCAGAGGTCAGAATATTGGAAGAACTCCAGAAGCCCGAGGAAGAGGACGACTGATGAAAAGGGGGTCTCACCAACCCCAGACCCAATTCCTGGGGGTTGGAACGGGGTGAGACTGGGGCAGGAAGAAAGGTAGAACTGGAAATGAGTAAAGTGAGGATTGGATGGATTGTATTGTAAAAGCCATGGAAATTAAAGCTTGGCCACTGTTATAGTTTAAGCTGGCAAAATGCCAACTGCCTGGTACCCAGTCAAAAGGTCCACTCCCAGAGAAGGAGAGTGAGGGAAAAAAAAAACAGAAATGAGGCTTTGGACATGGTGAAGTTCTTATATTTATATAGAGAAGTGGAAAGCTTAACACCAACTATGAAATAGCACATAGTGACAGGAACCAACAACAGGCTCACCGAGGTCGCCCCAGCTAACAAGCAGAATTCTAAACTAACTAAACTTCTTTCTCAAAGGAAACTTCTTAGCAAGAGGGAAAAAGGAATTAACAGGAACATGCTCACTTCTCCAGGTAAACAGCCACGCAGACCAGCAGCAGGGCCTGATATCAGCAGTCAGGGAGTAGGAACTCTTCTGGTCTCAAACATGGACTGAAAAGGCAGAAACTCTTCCTCTCTGGCTTGTTAAACTCTTCAACGCTTTTTAATGATGTCAGATGATATGAAATACTTCTATGGCTGCTTAAGTCAGATGATACTTGTCTTTTCTAATCTGCGTTACGTCTTTTGAGGCTTGCTGAAAACTGAGGCTTAAATGGGGACTTATGCTGACTAGAGCCAAAACTACTACAGCCACGCATGCGTCGATGTATTCCTGGGCGAGCCTGGGTGCTCATTAAAGTCACTACCCTTTTATCTTATCTACTACCAAAAATTTGGCTTGGAGTCTTTTTTTACAGACTTTTAAGGCATCACAACCCAACTGATTCTATGATTCTGTCCTACCAAAGACTTCTTTAAGGATGGTCTTCTGCAATCCAGTGTTAGGTGATCTCCCCTGTTTGTCCAAGATGGGACTTTCTCCCTACAGTCCCATGGATATGTCACTGTATATTTTGAGACAGCTGGAATTGCCACCCATCCCAAAAGGCAATGACCTGCTCTAAATATACTCCAGAGAACTGTAACAAGACTGATCAAGGTCATGGCAAACATTTGCTCATGAAGAGGGATGAGCAAGAGCTCTCAGACTGTACATTTCAGAGAGGAGATGAATGTGAAGGGATGATAAAGGTGTATTAGAAAATGATAGAGGGATCTTTTGTTCTTTCTGCCTCATAACACAAAAAAAAAGGACAATTCCACAAGAAAAATGGAATTTAAAACAGAGAAATATAAAGCTGATAGAAGGAACTGCTTTTTCCCTGTGCTGGATCATCCTGGGAACTTTTGAGGCAAAAAGTCTACTGAGCAAAAGGAAGAAGTTGATGTATTTATGCAGCCAACAACAACAACCACTGCTGGGGAAAATATCAAAATATCTGCCAGCCATCTAGTTGTGTGTCTGTGAGCACTGAATAAGTTCAGGATACACTCAGGAGACAGCAATGAGAGCTTCTTCAGCCTTAGGCAAAACTGATCTGCCCTCCTCAGGTTCAGGCAAAAGCAAATCCTTTGCCCAGACCCACAGGAGTAGGAATTTGCCAAGAGCTGGGATTCATCTGCTTGCCATTCCCTCACCCCTGGCACCAGCAGAGCTGCAGAGAACTATGTCAGGGGCCACATCCAGCCTGCAAACCACCCATCACACCATTCTCTACTCCATGGTATCACTCTCAGATGGGACCATACTCTCCAGTGTGAGATATCATCCTTCCTCAAGCTTCTCCTACCCCTTGTTGTGTTCCCAGCAAGGAAAAAAGAGCCCATGTCCCTGTGTGAGGCAGTGGGGACAGTGACAGATGCCAGCACATCCCAGAAAGCATGTAATGAGTTGTGCAGGGCTGCAGCAGGGGAAGTTGTGCAGCCTTGGATGGATGGAGATTGGCCTGTGCTCAGGAGAAGAATCAGCTGCCACCAAGGTCTATCTTTTGGCTGATGCAATGACAGCCAGGGGTGTTTCTTGTCCCATTTGTCCTCCCTTGGTTACAGGGTACAGCCTCCTCTGGAAGAAGAGCACAGGGGCAGCAGGTTCAGAGGTATCAGCACCAACAGCTCTGAAACACCTGGGATGTAAACCACCTTTCCAAGAGGTTTCCTTCAGGGTCTAGCAGGCAGATTGCTTTTGCCATTTAGAACAGATCACTGCAGTGACCAGCCCCTCCTGCAATGTGCCACCACAGGGGTTCACACTTTGCCCACCCTCCTAGCCCTTATTCCCTATGTACCCCCAGGTATCAATGGATGATTTCTCCCAGAAATCAGGAGGAACCAAGGACCAAGGGAGGTGGTCATCCTTCTGTCTTTCATCTTTCCAGCTGCTCCTTCTAGCTATTTCCCAGGCACTCAGCAACAGGACAAGGGGGCACGGGGGGCTCAAGCTCTGCCAGGGGAAATTGAAGTTGGAGATCAGGTAGAAATTCTTTGCAGAGAGAGTGCTCAGGCATTGGAATGGGCTGCCCAGAGAGGGGGTGGATTCCCCATCCCTGGAGGTTTTTAAGGTGAGCTTGGCCGTGGCACTGAGTGCCATGATCTGGTAAAGGGATTGGAGTTGGCCCAAGGGTTGGACTTGATGATCTGGGAGGTCTTTTCCAACCCAATCCATTCTATGATTCTATAATTTCTCTACCACTTCTGTCCAGAGGTGCTGGAGATCACCACAAATCAGAACCTTCAATTTCAGCACAAGCCAGAGATGAACCACCTCACCTGCAGCCTCCTGTTCCTTAAAAAGCCCCATCCCCTGACCCCACTCAGCCCAGAGCAGCAAGGAAACCTCCAATCCAACACTGAGGGCAAACCCCAGGCAGCATTTCTCCTCTCCAGCCCAGAGAGGCTGGGCCGGCTGGGCCAGCTGGGCCAGCACTGGCAGCAGCAGCCCTGCAGGCATGTTGAGAGGTCAGCAAAGATGGACAAACAGAACAGCTCTGGGTTTGGAGGAGGAAAGAATAGCTTTGATAAATTCCTTTTCTGCCCCTGCTCAGTCAGCAGCTCCCAAAGCTCCCAGCACTGTCAGGGCACTGTCTGAGACACAGATTGAACACCTGGAGACTGGGATGAGGAAGGCAAGTCAGCACCATCATCCAGAACGTACACAAAGCCTGGAGCTGATCACATCTGGATGAACAGTATCTGCTTTCTGTAGGGCCACCTCCTGCCCCATAAGCCAGCCCTGCTCATCACAGGGTAGGGATGGTGCTATCTAGGGGTCCCACTCTGTGGGATGCCACATCACCCCACAGGCATCTGCTCTCTCCCCCTGCCACGAGGAACAGATGCTCAGACCTTACACCTGCAAGATCAGGGCTTGTTTTGGCCTTCTCTAGACAAAAATAACAGCAACACCCTCACTTCCCACTGTGCTGCAAAAGAAGAGCAGAGGGCTATTAAACCAGGTCTCTGCTGGATCCCCAAACACCTCTGTGATGTACATCACTGCAAAAAACCCTCTCCAACACGGGGAGAGTGCAGTGGGGGAATGAACAGCATGGAAAATGAGAGCCAATGTAACAACAACTGGTTTCTGGGGTGCTGCACCCCTCAGTTCCCCTGAAATCAGCTGCCAAATATGAAGAAATCTCATTGCAACACCTCCCTCCCAGGCCCCTCCTTCTGCCCTGAGCTCACCCCCAAACACAACAAGCCAAATTTCCCTCCTTTTCCTTTTATTTCTCACACACACAGAGGCAAACAAACAACTCAGTGCCAGAGGGAGGAACCCACAGAGTCTCCCGGCGATGGGCAAAGCTCCCCCCAGGGAGGGTTCAACCTGCGTCACTGGAGCACTGGGAAGGAGGAAAACAGCAAAGCTCTGGGGGAGCAGAGGTGTGCCAGGGACTGGGGAAAGCTCCACAACCCTTGAATGGAACCCAGAGAATGGCATATTCATGAGCCTGAATGAGACATCCCCTGCCAGCACCTCCCAGTCTGGCAGCGGTTCAGGTGGCCCCTCAGTTCAGGTCCTGCCATCCAAGTCTCCACTGTGGATTTCTACTTGTTGTTTTCTCTTTTTCCTTGCCTTTTCTCTCTCCCTTTCTGGAGAAAGCCATACCAGGCTGGCAGCCTGCCACGCTCACGTCTGCCTCCCACTTCACCCCCATCTGCCATTGTTTCCAATCAGTTTAGGAAACAGCACTGAGAACAATTAGAAAAGATAACGAGGAAGAATTACATAATTACAGGCCACCGCATCCAAAGCATTTTCCCAGTCTGAGCTCTGCCTGAGGGAAGGAGAGGGACTTAATCACGCTCTGTCTTTGCCTTAACTTGACTGTCTTACCATCATCATCATCACTGTGGGCTACCTGGAGACGGGTCCCTTCTACAGTTGGACACTGTGAGCAGCCCAAAAGATAGTTGGGAGAGAGAAATATCTTTCTTTTTCCCAGGCCTTATCTGTCTGGGGGAGGTTTCAGCCTCAGCCCTGCCCAGTTGTCTCCCTGGATCTCCTCTGAGCAGCAACTTCACCGGTAGCAAGAAGGGAGATGCTCAAGGAATTAATCTGCTCTCGAGGTCCCCAGTGAGGCTTATGCAACAGTCCCCAGCTCAGAGAGGCTCTGATGTGCCAGCAGGAAAATCATGAACTGTGAGCAAGACACTGAGAGCAGCTCCACGTGCTGGAACAGAGCTGTGCCCACAGTATGTGCACCCTCCCAAACCTTGGCTCTCCAAGGAGATCTCCTTGCTGAAAGGAGCTGAAATCTGGTTGTCTGCCTAACCCAGGTCACACCCCTGAGGTCTCCTCTACCCCTCCCATCCAAGTCCTGCCTGACTTCTCACCTTTGTGGCCCAGGCTATCCATTATTCCAGTATTTCTCCCGATTACCTCCCGTGACACCAGAGTCCAGGTTTCTCCAGGTGGCTCGGAGGTGAAGCCAGGAAAGTTGAGTGGCTGCTGTTTGCCTTGCTAAACACCTGCCTAATTTCACCTATCCAATTCCCTCATCCCTCCCCTGCAGCAGGTTCACCACCTGCCACCTCTTGCATTGGAATACAATGCCAGGAACGGAGATGTTTGCCCAGGGGAGCACTGTCTTGAATGCTCTCCTTCAGAGGATTTCAAAGCAGTTCTCCTGTCATCCTCCTCCTGTGGGTGGAGGCAGGGACTGCTGTGGGAACTGATATTTGATCTGGCTTCAGAGCAGCTCTCAGCTTCCAGCATCCTCCTTGCCATCTATGTATGCCAGGGTTGATTTGCTGCTCTGCCTTTATTTCTGGGAGCAAAGAAGCATCTTCAGATTTAAGAATCCACTCATTTGGCCGCAAGCGACTCTTAACGAACATCAGAGTAATTAAGAATCTCCCAAAAGCATGAGATGTGGGAAATGCCTTTGATTCTTGCTCTGGCTACGGATGCTCTCTCATCCTGACTCAGTGTGTCACAGACATTAACTGTGAATTCCCCTTCATTCTTTAACCTCCTGAGCTCAGCAAATCCACCATCACCACGTCCTTCCTGATCTAGGTGTAATTCAGAGCTTTTGAAATTAAACCCCTTTCATGACACCTTTGATTGAGACGTTTCTGCAGAAGGGACTCTAGGGCTTCTCTGGTCCCTTTTAAGATGCCATGAAAGTGAGAAACTGTCCAAGCTTTGCAGGAGAGCTTGAAATTCGAAAATCAGGGAAATAACACACAACATGTGGATGTACAGGCTTTCATACAAGCTTGGAGCAAAAAAAGCAGGAGCTTCTTGGAGGTTCCTTCTCCAGTTGGGCCTTCTGTGTTGCCCACTTAACCAGGCCTTGCTGGGCAGGTGAAGCATTAAGGGATCTTTGCCAAAAAAATACCCATTGTATCATTTAAAATGAACCAGACAGTGCAACCCAAGCTTGGAGAATTACACAGATAAATGACACAGATATTTCCAAATTAACTCATCTGAGGTTCACCATCACAGTGAGTAGTCAGACCTGGATTCTTATCACAGAAATTTAAGGTGACTTAGGAAACAAACCAGTCACCTGCTGCTGCATCAGGCAATGAGATAAGAAGCACCTCTGGAGAGCAGTTCACATCCAAGGTAGGGATAGACACATCTGGACATACTGATGGCTCAGCACTGCCTGGGGAAGGTTCTAGAGGAAGGTGTCACTGCCCATGGCAGGGGTTGGGACTAAATGATCCTCAGGGTCCCTTCCAGCCCAAACTATTCCAACCAAGGGAGGCCAGGCAGCTCACTTAGGTGGGTCTATGTTTCTTGAAGATGTGATTCTCCACCATAAATACATATCATGCAACCATAAAAAGAAGGGATTGCAGCATTCTCAACTGGGAGGGGACCAGTCCTGCTGGGGAAGTCTGGACTGGGACACAAGATGCAATACTGTGTGAGTAAAATGATCATGTATTTTTGCTAGTCCATGGAAGGCTACCTCAGATTTAACAGAGTCGTGGTATCATTTAAGTTGGAAAAAACCCTCTAAGATCATCAAGTCCAACTGTTCCTGCAGAGCTGCCACATCCACTGCTAATCCATGTCCCCAGGTGCCACACCCACATGGCTCTGAAAGCTCTACAGGGGTGGGCACTCCACCACTGCCCCGGGCAGCCTGTTCCAAGGCTTGACCACCCTTTCAATGAAGCCCTTTTTCATAATACTCAATCTAAACATCCCCTTGTGCAACTTGAGGCCGTTTCCTCTTGTCCTGTCCCTTGTTCCTTCGGAGCACAGCCCGACCTCACCTGGATCCAGCCTCCTATCAAGGAGTTGTAGAGTGAGAAGGGACATGACCCTGAGATTAGCTCAGCTGCTTAAAAAACTGGGTTGAATAATGCCAAGGTCATGGGTTCAATCTCCTGTGTGGGCCACTGACTTAAGAGTTGGATTCAATGATCCTTGTGGGTCCCTCCCAACTCAGAATAGTCTGTGATTCTGTGATAAGTATTGAATGGCCACCCCATGTTTAGGGTTTCCCAGGCCCCCTCTGGATGCTGTAACATACTCAAGCTCTTTCTAGGAGGGGTTTCACATGCAGAGTTTGAAAAGCTCAGGATGGGGTTGAAAAGAGCCAGGGGAATTCCCAGGGAGGGGACAAAAGAAGAAACATGCAGGGAGAAGCCTCTGTTTATGAAAATACCTCTGTGATTTAAAAGAAAACACAACATGAAATGGAGCAGGAGGTTGGCAAAAATAAAAATTCATAGTCTGAAACGTGGGCTGTGAGATCTGTAAGGAAAATTCTCCTCCAAGCTTTGCACCAGGAGTCATCAAGGCTTTTCAGCACAGCCTCAAAATGACAACCATCAGAGAGGCAGGGTCTTTTTGCATCCACTTCAACAAAATGAAAGCTCTTCTCCCAAGGTAGGGAGCCCAGGGAAGGGTGGGGAAGGAGGAGGGAGTTCTCCTTTGTCTCAGAAGCTCTCCCTGTGATGTGACACTGGCTTGATTTCCCCTTGTTCAAAAGATGGTTAACCATCATTGCCACCATTCCCAAGGGCAATGAGGTGGTGGAGAAGAGTCATTAGCTTAGATAAACACCCCAGAGGAGGACTTCTCTGGGTGTAGAGCCCTTTAGATGCCAAGAGCATCCCAAACAGATGCTTTTGGGAAAGGTTTGCCTCAGATATTCTCCACCACTTCCTCTGGTGTGGAGCACCCTGACAACATTCTGACCCTCCAGGGTCCATCCACACCCACTTTGCCAGGGTCCCTACAAGCTCTGCCCCACTACTGGACCACTGGAGAGGGTGTCCCAGCCTAACACCCCTTCCAGGGATGAGCAGCTCCTCTGGGAGCCTTCCTGGTCCCAGCAGCCCATCTGCACCACCTCACCCCAGGAGACCAAACCTCCAACAAAACAACAGCAAATAAAAAGAAGCACTGAGGGTGGGAGAGGGGGGAAAACTGGTTTCAAAACCTGGACACATCAAGACACTGTTTCCATGGCAACCTCTTGTTCCTCCAGCAGCTCAAGCCTGTTTTAATCAGTGGTAGCATTTACCAATAAACTCTGCTGGGGTCTGCACTTGCTTCCTGTGGATCTGCACCAGCAAGGGTGGGGCCAGGCATTGCCAGAGGCAAGGAAAACCCTTGGAAAGTGATTATTTCTAACCTGGGGCTTAGGATGTGTAGCTGGGTGTGACACCAACCCCACTCCATGGATGGGGTGCAGGAAAGTGTTCTGGGCACACACCTCTTCAACCACGCTGAATCTCCTTCTGGAAAATCTCAATCCAAGCAGCTTCACAGTGTCCTCAAGTGTCCACAGCGTCCTCACAGTGTCAGCAAGTTCAGCCCCTGGTGGCTCGCCCCAAAACCCATGAAGGTCTCTCTAAACTTGAGAGATGGGCTGATTGCAATGGGCTGGAGTTCAACAAGGCCAAGGGCAGGTCCTGCCCTTTGGCCACCCCAAGCCCTGCAGCGCTCCAGGCTGGGCACAGAGTGGCTGGAGAGCAGCCAGGCAGAAAGGGACCTGGGGGGACTGAGGGACAGGAAGCTCAAGAGGAGCCAAGAGTGTGGCCAGGTGGCCAAGAAGGCCAATGGGCTCCTGGCCTGGATCCAAAGGAGCGTGGCCAGCAGGCCCAGGGCAGTGAGCCTTCCCCTGGCCTCTGCCTTGGGCAGGCCACACCTTGAGTGTTGTGTTGAGTTGTGGGCCCCTGAGTTGAGGCAAGAGATTGAGGGGCTGGAGCGGTGCCAGAGAAGAGCAAGGAGGCTGGAGAAGGGAGTGGAGCACAAGTGCTGTGGGGAGAGGCTGAGGGAGCTGGGGGTGTTTGTGCTGGAGAAGAGGAGGCTGAGAGGTGACCTCAGCAGTGTCTGGAAGTGCCTGAAGGGAAGTTGTGGCCAGCTGGGGGTTGGTCTCTTCTCCCAGGCACTCAGCAATAGGACAAGGGGGCACGGGGGGGCTCAAGCTCTGCCAGGGGAAATTGAAGTTGGAGAGCAGAAGAAACTTCTTTGCAGAGAGAGTGCTCAGGGATTGGAATGGGCTGCCCAGAGAGGGGGTGGATTCCCCATCCCTGGAGGTTTTTAAGCTGAGCTTGGCCGTGGCACTGAGTGCCGTGATCTGGTAAAGGGACTGGAGTTGGCCCAAGGGTTGGACTTGATGATCTCGGAGGTCTTTTCCAACCCAATCCATTCTATGATTCCAGGTGCCTGCAGGCATCGAAACCCTGTGGAGATGGAGTGGTGGGCAAGGTCCAGCGGCAGCTGCTGTGGCAGTCCCATGTGGTGGGTGTGTCATGGAAATGATACACGGAGGAGGAGAACAGCTCAATCCTCAACAGTGGGGATCTTGTTCTTGGTTATTTCCACTGGTGTAGTCCAAGGACACTTTGTTCTTTCCTCCCTGGAGCCTGCAAAGTGCCAAATCACACAATGATTTCTCAGGGTGGGTTTTGTGCTTATTTCTAATGGTGTTACTTCCAAGGAGTCCAAGAAGAAAACGTTGAAATTCAGTTCTGGTCCAACTCCAGAACAATAGATGTGGTTTAGATGGCTTAAATCGCCTTCCAGTTCAAGTTCACCTCAATTCCTCCAGGATTTCTCAGGGAAAATTTAAACAGTGTAACAACCCCAAGTGAGAAAAAACTCCCCAATGCCCTTGGCCTTGGCTCTGGAGCAGCTCTACAAAAAATTCCTTGAGCAGAAAATGTCACAAATCTCTGTTAAAAGAATCTTCACTCTTTATACAGCATCTGTCACATTGGGGTCTTGATTAAAACTGGATGGAGATGTTGATTTGTCATTAATCAACACAGGGTAAAGAATTACCCAAAGCAAAATACTTCTCAACAGCTTGGTAAGTTTGAGAAGTTCCATTGTGAAATTTCAGCAATAGAGGTATTTTATTTTGCAAAGCATTTTTAATTGATTTTTAAAACTACAAAAATCAGAAAATATCAAAGTGAGGAAGAACATATTTCATTAAGCTTCAAATATTTAACAGGGCCCTGTGTTAAAGCTGTGCCTTCTTTTGCTGCTTCATTAAATGCTTTTATTTTAACAGAAAACTGGGGAAATAATGTTTTAGGTCAACCAAAAGATTTTCCATGTGTTTTTGCTTTGAGCCACTGAACCTAAAATCAATTATTTGTACATGCTTAACCCTGATCCATGACTAGGAGTTATCCAGTAATTCAAATAAACACAAATTGACAGTAATCTCATTTTGTTTGGGTTCGCTCTCTGCAGATGTTCTAATGGACCAGTTTGCTTTCTGCAGATGGGCCAGTTTAGCACCAGGGAATTTTCCCAGCATAGACATGGAGCAATTTTCAGGCATTGCCTCTGGAGAGTGAATTTTGAACACATTTATCCATCCCTTCTTCTCACAAGTGCCTATGAGAGACAACTGGTCAAACCACAGCCCAAATTTCATGGGTTTGAGATGAAATGCCTGACAGAGCTCCCTGGTTTTCCCAACAGGGATCACCCAAAGGGCTTCAAATGATGCCCAAATTCTTTGCATAAGCTCCCTGCCTCGGGGCATCCTGGATGGTCCAGGTCTGCACAGCTTCCAAAGCTGGATTTGGGGAAGACCTGCTGGAAGGCAGGAGGGCTCTGCAGAGGGATCTGGATAGACTGGAGTGATGGGCTGATTGCAATGGGCTGGAGTTCAACAAGGCCAAGGGCAGGTCCTGCCCTTTGGCCACCCCAAGCCCTGCAGCGCTCCAGGCTGGGCACAGAGTGGCTGGAGAGCAGCCAGGCAGAAAGGGACCTGGGGGGACTGAGGGACAGGAAGCTCAAGAGGAGCCAAGAGTGTGGCCAGGTGGCCAAGAAGGCCAATGGGCTCCTGGCCTGGATCCAAAGGAGCGTGGCCAGCAGGCCCAGGGCAGTGAGCCTTCCCCTGGCCTCTGCCTTGGGGAGGCCACACCTTGAGTGTTGTGTTGAGTTGTGGGCCCCTGAGTTGAGGCAAGAGATTGAGGGGCTGGAGCGGGGCCAGAGAAGAGCAACGAGGCTGGAGAAGGGAGTGGAGCACAAGTGCTGTGGGGAGAGGCTGAGGGAGCTGGGGGTGTTTGTGCTGGAGAAGAGGAGGCTGAGAGGTGACCTCAGCACTGTCTGGAAGTGCCACATCAGGGAAGTTGTGGCCAGGTGGGGGTTGGTCTCTTCTCCCAGGCACTCAGCAATAGGACAAGGGGGCACGGGGGGCTCAAGCTCTGCCAGGGGAAATTGAAGTTGGAGATCAGAAAAAACTTCTTTGCAGAGAGAGTGCTGAGGCATTGGAATGGGCTGCCCAGAGAGGGGGTGGATTCCCCATCCCTGGAGGTTTTTCAGCTGAGCTTGGCCGTGGCACTGAGTGCCATGATCTGGTAAAGGGACTGGAGTTGGCCCAAGGGTTGGACTTGATGATCTTGGAGGTCTTTTCCAGCCCAATCGATTCTAGGATTCTAAGATAGATCCACCATAGGCATTAAATACAGCAGGAACATAGAAACCATCCCAGCCTCTCCCCAGGAATTCCTCTTGCCTGTGGCAAACTCTGTCCCTGGTGCCTCTGTGCACCTTCACTTGGGCTTCTGCTCACTGTAAATACAGGGTCAAGCTTCAGCTCTCCCGAGACTCCCTCGTCGCAGCCTCTGCTGAGCATCTGAACAGCAGCCAAGGTTAACAAATTGGAGTGAAATGTCACAGCTTAGCCCTTCCTTCCTTCCTTCCCTGGCCCCCTCCAGAGTGTGGATTCATGCTCCAGAAGCCACAGGGTGTTGCTGTATTTGTTTTTTCTTGCAGGGAGCTATTCCCATTTAATGCCTTCCCTGACAGCTGCTGTGATTAATGGGTGATGTGCCAAAAGCCACACACTATTATTATTATTATGGCAACATTCAGAGGTCATAACCAAGAGCAGGGTCCCATTGTGCCAGGCACTGTACACTGTTGGAAGAGCTGCCTGATGAGAAAACCTCCATCTAAGCAGGAATTTCTGGGAAGAGAGGGGAAAAAATGTACAAAATCCTGAGTGGTGTGGGGGTTTTCCTACAGTTTCATGCACAAGGCAAGCAATCAAAGTGAATAAATATCCCCCAACACCCTGACACCCAATGTGCTAATCCATGCTGTCCACCAGCTGGGGATTAATTAATGTTCATGCATAATCATTCCAGCATTACACAGGGTACATGCATGGGCACAAGGGTTTGGGATAAATTGCATCTGCAAGGTTAGACTGGCACATTCATGAGGAAAAAACCCCAAACAATCAGTCCAGAACAAGCAAAAAACCCCACCAAAATGTTGTTAGTCTGTGTTAAAAAGCCATTCCTTCAGTACAGACTCTGCATTCCACCCTGGAAAGCTCAATTTTTTCCTTCTTTGTGACATGCATGTTACAGAACTGCCTCATTTTCTAAAAAGATGAACCCAAACTTCAGGTCAAGGGATTTGACCAAGGGGTTTGGAGCAGTTTGGTGGCAAAGGCACACATTAAAAAAAAAAAAACCAACACCACACTGAAATCATTACAGCTTGGCCAGGGTGTTGTCACACAGATCCCAGCTCTGGAAGATCCAAATTCCTCACTTCCTACACCATGGGCCTTACTGGAAATCATAGAATCATAGAATGGATTGGGTTGGAAAAGCCCTCCGAGATCATCGAGTCCAACCCTTGGGCCAACTCCAGTCCCTTTACCACATCATGGCATTCAGTGCCACGGCCAAGCTCACTTTAAAAATCTCCAGGGATGGGAGATCCACCCCCTCTCTGGGCAGCCCATTCCAATCCCTCAGCACTCTCTCTGCAAAGAATTTCTACCTGATCTTCAACTTCAATTTCCCCTGGCAGAGCTTGGGCCCCTCCGTGCCCCCTTGTCCTATTGCTGAGTGCCTGGGAGAAGAGACCAACCCCCACCTGGCCACAACTTCCCTTGAGGTAGTTATTGACTACCTAAATGTCCTGGTCTCAAAGATGGAGACTACAGGTCCTGCTTGATTTTTATCAGGTGGTGAGAAGTGGAGATTCAGATGCTCAGAGGAAATATTAGTTGTCCAACAGCCACACAGATGAATTCCCAAATTCATTCAGTCACATAACAAGGCTGGGTAATATTCCATCTCCAACTGCCTTTGAATTCAGGTATCATTCCGTATCCCCAGGAAGATGTTGCAGCTTAGAGGGAGAGAAACAGCAATAAAAAGGATAAACAACAGCACAGGCATAAGCTGTAAGCTCCTTATCATCCCAAAATATTTAATTTTCAGGCTTTGTTCATGTTTGTGTCCAGGGGCTGAAATCTGAACCCTGATATCTGCCCATATCCACTTTTCAGCTCTGTTCCAGAATTGATGGATTTTTTTTTAAGTCTTCGGAGACATTGGTGTTGTCAGCATTGGAAAAATGTAAAAATAAGACAAAAAACAGGTTGTCAACCCTCTTAACTGAACCCAGATTGGGCAGAAAGAGACCTGGACACCTGAGGATGTGGAAGATTTATTTTAGGATTGGTCCTGCTTTTCCTTTGAAGGAAACCACATGGTGAAGATGGGCAGAGGAATGTTTTCCCTCCGAATCCATCCATCTTTCATGACAAACATGTGCCCCTTTTCTGTTCTCCCAACCTTGAATCCCTCCTGGCAAGGTATGGGCAATTACCATCCTCCACCCTTCCCATCTCCTGATGGAAAAGTCCCAGCCTGGGATCTGTGTTGTCCGAGGGAATGTCTGAGACCTCACACAACCCCTCATGTCATCTCATCTGCTCCCAGAAGCAAGTTTTGTCTTCATGTGCAAGGTGGGATAACACAGTCAGAGCCAGAGCAAACCCTCTTCCCAGGGTTATTTGAATCCCACACAAAGGAAAAAAATTACTGAAAAGAAAGGGGGAAGGATTTGAGATCAGCTCAGTTGGTTAAAACTTGGTTGTAATAATGCCAAGGTCGTAAGTTCAATCCCCTGTGTGGGCCATTGACTTAAGAGTTGGACTCGATGATCCCTGGGGGTCCCTTCCAACTCAGAATAGTCTGGGATTCTGTGATTTCCAAAAATCCAAGTGTCTGGGATGTTGCCATGAACTGGTGCTCCTTTCCATACCCAGCAGGAATAAATCCTCCATGATCATACAGCACAGGGAGCTCAGTATGGGGTTTTTTATGAAGTCAGAGCCACCTTCACTTCAAAATAGAATAAATAAGTAAATAGGAGTAAATAATACAGAAAAGCTGCCTTGGATCCTGGTGGGATATTCCATTTGTCTGAGGCTGTCAAACCACGTAAGCTCAACACCATGTGGGAAATTACATTATGAACCACAACAGCCAACTCGGGGAAGAAAGAAAGTTGTCCCCCAATAAAACCCAATTTGCCTTCTTTTTGCAGTGCTGTCTCTGAGCTAACCAGCCTGAAAGGGCCTAAAAAGGGTCTGACATGCAATTTATATACTAAGGTGGAGGATAATAATTTCCCTTAAAGATGAGGGATTGTCAACTGAATGGGAAAACAGTTACCCTGGGGAAGGCGGGTTTAATGGTAACAGTTTGGGGAGAAGGAAATAAGTAGAATGAAATGAGTAAGTCTCTCTTATACACTTCCACTTGAAAAACAAAACAAAACAAAACAAAAACAAAAATAAAACCCCAATCCACCACAACTCCCTGCAATGCTGCTGATGGAATCAGTCAAATCTCTCCTCCCTGGACAGGTGCTGACTGGCCCTTGTTCGTGCAAAGGACTATCCAACAAGAGCTGGGGCTTTGGAAGTACTTCTGAGTTATTGGCTTTTCCATGCCCATGAAAAAGTCATCATGTTTACATCTCTAGAAAGGAGGGGGGGGGGGGGGAAACTATT
>VWZD01006637.1:166325-192435 GCA_013396695.1 Sakesphorus luctuosus | reverse complement strand
TGAGCTTGGCCGTGGCACTGAGTGCCATGATCTGGTAAAGGGAGTGGAGTTGGCCCAAGGGTTGGACTTGATGATCTGTGAGGTCTTTTCCAACCCAATCCATTCTATGATTCTATGAACAAGAGCTGGGGCTTTGGAAGGACTTCTGAGTTATTGGCTTTTCCATGCTCATGAAAAAGTCATCATGTTTACATCTCTAGAAGAGGAGGGGGGGGGGAGGGGAATCTATTCTTAAGAAAAAAATCATCATGTTTACATCTCTAGAAAGATCTATTCTTAAGAAAAAATGAATTAAAAAATAAAGGAAAAAACACCTGATAGGCTGAAGACAAGTGGCATGACAGAGTGGAGGAGGAATGGCATGGAGCACAAACCACCCCCAACAGAACCATGGAAATCCTTTCCCTTTATTACAGATGCAGCTAAAGAGCGTTAAAAGAAAACGAAAACCAACAAGAATCAGAGGTGGTTTTATCAAACCTCCACAAAGGTTGAGCTGCTCCTGGGAGTGTTTTTCCCCCCTCCCTATTCTGAGCAATTCAGCAGCGACAGAAAGGATGATTTCTCCTGTGTACACCACCCAGAATTCCATCGTCAGATTTGATGTTTCAAAAGGAAGCTTCAATCCCCAGGAATAAAAGCAACTGTTTGAAAGAGATTATTCACCTGCCACGTAACCCAGACCGGAGGGAGCTGACTGCTCAGAGCAGACTTCACCCCTCCAAGTCCAGACTCAAGCAGAGACATCAGTAATGAATTTTCATCAAGGGCTGATAGGAAAGAAGTTATCTGCAGCTCTTCCTGCTCTCCGTGTCCTCCTCACATCTGGAGCGTTAACCACAGCCTGCACTGTCCCTTTCTCCTGAGGCTGATGTGGTTTTGCTTTTTCTGTAAGAGCAAAGACTTGATTTCAGAGGGAGCCCTCACTATTTGTCCCTGTGTGGAACTCCAAAGCCAAGGCTCTTTCTCATGGTTATTGGAACTCTCCTCCCACGTGGATCCAAGGCTGGTTGGTTGCCTGCTCTGAGCTTCCTTCTCCTTCTCTCCCTGCTACTTGACTTTCCCCCAATTACCTGTGTGACAGACCTTGGAAAGAGAGACAGGCAGTGTGATAACCTTGGAGATAACTCCAGGTTTTTCATCTGCTGGGAGGAGAGAAAATAGCTTTAAATAAAAATGGAAATTTAAAGCAGGAGGAGAACAAGAGGTGATAACAACACCCAAGTCCTGCTGGCAAATAGCTCAGTGTAGTGTTTACCCTTCATATAAACCCATGAGATAGTCAAGGGCTTTTTTATCTTGAAAAGAACCAGCAGTGAATCCAACTTCAGCCCAGCTATTTTGCAGGTGCTCTCTGGAATGTGAGTCATGGAAACAATTCATTGCCATCAGCATCTTCCTGCTTTTCCAGTTTCCCTCCAGACATCCTTAAGTCAGCCACCTCACCCTGATCTCTGGGTAGCAGGTCTGTTTTCTGCTCCCAGGGATGACACAAGGAAGCATGGAGGAAAGAAAGGAAGAGGGCAGTTCCCTTTTCCATCATCCCAGGAGAGAGCAGCCACCACTAAGGATGCTGAGGGATCACATCCACCTCTCATGAAAAAGTTCAGTCAAACCCCAAAGAATCAAAACTAGCATGGCCAGCAGGCCCAGGGCAGTGAGCCTTCCCCTGGCCTCTGCCTTGGGGAGGCCACACCTTGAGTGTTGTGTTGAGTTGTGGGCCCCTGAGTTGAGGCAAGAGATTGAGGGGCTGGAGCGGGGCCAGAGAAGAGCAAGGAGGCTGGAGAAGGGAGTGGAGCACAAGTGCTGTGGGGAGAGGCTGAGGGAGCTGGGGGTGTTTGTGCTGGAGAAGAGGAGGCTGAGAGGTGACCTCAGCACTGTCTGGAACTACCTGAAGGGAAGTTGTGGCCAGCTGGGGGTTGGTCTCTTCTCCCAGGCACTCAGCAATAGGACAAGGGGGCACGGGGGGCTCAAGCTCTGCCAGGGGAAATTGAAGTTGGAGATCAGGTAGAAATTCTTTGCAGAGAGAGTGCTGAGGGATTGGAATGGGCTGCCCAGAGAGGGGGTGGATTCCCCATCCCTGGAGGTTTTTAAGGTGAGCTTGGTCGTGGCACTGAGTGCCATGATCTGGTAAAGGGACTGGAGTTGGACCAAGGGTCAGTCAGTGACTGACAAATCCAGTGACTCCCATCAGCTTTGACTTAGATCTTGACTTTATTTATTAAGAGTGGCTCATTTGGGGGGAATGCAGCATCCCCTTTCTCATTGCTCTTGAAAACAGACAAATCCTGAACCTAAAAAAGCCTCCTCACAGTCCCACAGCCTGGAGAGTCCCATTCCATTTGAGGAGAAGTTGCAAGTTGTCTATTTGTAAGATCTTTGGTGAAGAGGGAGAAAACCACGTTGGATTTAAGGCTTTGCTGGGTCCCAGTTCAGCTGGCAAACAGCAATGGCCAAGGGAAGAGCAGAGAAAAAGGGTAAAAATACACCAACATGAACCCAAAATACTCCTTCCAAGCATTTTAGGCTGAGGGATGTCCCAAGTGTAGAAACCTTACACTTTATGGACCTCCATGGATGATTTCACTATGGATTTGTGTAGCTGTTTTTTTTTCCTGCAGCAGGGAGTTTACCAGTGCATTTGGTTTTTTTGTGGCCTCAAAAATGGGGGGTTTTTCCCCCAGAACAAGTTTCCATTGGTTTTGAATCTGACGTCTCCTCATTCCCTGAGGAAGTCCCTGGTTCTTACACTGGAAAAGATAATGAACAATTGACCTCTATGCACTTCCCATGGAAATTACTCCCCCCAGCCCCCAAAAGAACTCAACAACAAAAATCAAACAGCTAAAAACTGGATTTCTTACCAGGAGAAGAAAACAGAGAAATAATGCTGGGGCTGTCTGTTAGGAAACCTCAGTTTTCAGATGATTTTTAATCAATTCCAGCCTTAGATCATGATTCCATATTTGCTATTTTTACTAAATATCTGACCCCCACATAACAACATCTGCTTCTTTACCCAAACCTCTTCTTTTTTCCTGGCAAAAATGTGCATCTTTCACTGCCAGGTTTGATTTAATGGATGTCAGAACTATCTCAGCTAGACCAAACCACTGTCAAATTTCAGCAGCTAAACCCAAATTCAGACCCCCCTTCTCCTTCCCAGCACAACTTCTCCCTCTGGGTTCTGCACATCTATTATGCACATTTTCATTAGGAGCATTTTGCAAGTGGATCTGTTGATTCATTGTATTAGAATTGCAAACAAATGGCATCATTTTCCCTGCAAGCTCCTCTTGGAGAATTCAGCATTGATTTCCCAGCATTGTCAGGCTACTTGACTGACACTTCTGCTTGATTTGAACCCTTCAAGATTTCTCACTGAAACCACTTCTGCTCATCAGTTTTTTTCTGCAAGGACTCAAGAGCTTGCAGGAGGCTCAGGCACCTGGATTAGTTTACACAGGCTCCACATCTCCCTGGTCTGTACATGGTTTATAACACTTTGCCTTGAAATCTCAATGTCACAGCAGAAAGTGGGAAACAAAGGGCCTAATTCAACTGTGTCCCTTGTGTAATTCCACTGCCTTCAATGTTTGTTGGGTGTCAGATGTGCGTTTTCATAGAGTCACAGAATGGCTTGGGTTGGAAAAGACCTCTGAGATCATCAAGTCCAACCCTTGGGCCAACTCCAGTCCCTTTACCAGATCATGGCACTCAGTGCCACGGCCAAGCTCACCTTAAAAACCTCCAGGCATGGGGAATCCACCCCCTCTCTGGGCAGCCCATTCCAATGCCTGAGCACTCTCTCTGCAAAGAAGTTTTTTCTCATCTCCAACTTCAATTTGCCCTGGCAGAGCTTGAGCCCCCCGTGCCCCCTTGTCCTATTGCTGAGTGCCTGGGAGAAGAGACCAACCCCCACCTGGCCACAACTTCCCTTCAGGCACTTCCAGACAGTGCTGAGGTCACCTCTGAGCCTTATTTTCACACCCATTTGATGCCAAATGTGAGTTCTTGAAGAGGAGATCATTGGACAAACCCTTCCAAATGTTCTCCCTTTGCTGAGTGGAGAACTCAGCCTTCATCCAGCTGCATTCAAAGCCATCTCCTGCAGAGACCTGAGGGCATCTCAGTGCAGGAATGAGCTGCTCTCTGCTGCTCTGCCTCCCACACAGATCATCCCAAGCCTGGCCCGGTGCCATCAATAATGATATCTCCTGGGTGTGTTTCCCTTCAGCCTGACTGATTTTATTACTGTGGCAGAGGATTGCAAAATATGAAGTGCTCAGTGCACCAAAATGACATTTGTGTAAGTTATATTGTAAATAGTTCCTGACACGCTGACGTTGTTGGGAAGGGAAGGATGGTAAGAGGCTGTTAATTACATTATTGCTTAATCAGCACTGCTGTTCTCCTCTCCAGTCCAGCTGCTTGGCTGGTGACGTGTCCTCCAGAGAGGAGACTGGGACTGCAGGAAAGCAACTGCCGATGCCAGAGGATGGTGCACAGCAGGGCAAAGCCCTGCACAACATCTGTGCACATCTGGAGCCTGCACAGAAGAGCTGCCTTTATGAGCCTTAAATGAATGGGGTATCTGGAAGGTTTCAGTGGTGTCTGTCTTGGTTTTGTCCTGGCCTCCCAGCCTGAGCTGCCTCCCTCTTCTTCCCCTGTTCCTCAAAGCAGGGAAAAGGAAAGGGAAAAAAAAAAACGTGAAAGAAACTGAGCCAAGTCAGTGTATATATATATATGTAGATTCTTTAAATGTCTACAATTATATACATACAATTTGCACCCACAATAGGGAAAGGGAAAAAGGGAAGGGGAAAACAGGGGTGACAAAGAGACAAAACAAAAAGCAATGGGTACAAAAACACCCCCACCCACCCACCAAGTAAACCAGTACAACACAATCCCACCCACTACTCTTAGAAGAGTAGGGCTCTCACTCACATCCTTTCTCTGATCTTCTTTGTGGCTCTGATAAGGGACTGAGAGCAGCAAAGAACTCCCTGCACTCAACTCTCACCAGGAACAAGAAAGGGCTAAATTTCTTATCTCCTGTCTCATATCCTCCCTTGTCCCGTGGGAGGGGAAAGAACAGGTGAGGAATACCTGGGAGACAAACCCCTCCCTAGTTACATCTGGTTACCAGGGTAAGCTTGGATCAAACTATCAGTGTCACAGCCCTGAATTAAATCTATGAGGAGAAAGGGCCTTCAGTGTTCTCTTGGTTCCTCAGATAAGCATCAGAAATTATCTTTCATGTTTTGCTTTTTTCCTGTTTCTTCCCATCCTTAGAAAACCCTGCTGCAAATCTGAGAAACTCATTCTCAGTGCTGGAATAACTCAGGCTTTTCCCCTGTGCCCCCAAAAGTCATCCAGAAAAGATCATTTCACTCCTTTGTGGATACAATTCTCAAATTTATGAGAATGTCTAAACCTGTGGGATTTATGAACGTTGGTATCTTCGTTGCTCATTTTAGGAAATGGCCACAAAGGTTTAGGTTGGATATTAGGGAAAAAAATCATGGAAATGGTTGTCAAGCCCAGGAACACGTTGCCCTCAGGGAGGGTCAAGCCCCCATCCATGAAGGGATTTAAAAACAGTGTAGATGTGGCACTTGGGCACATGGTTTAGTGGTGGCCTTGGCTGTGCTGTACTAAAGGTTGGACTCACTCTTAGAGGTCTTTTCAATGATTCTATGATTCAGTTTTATAAAACCTATTCTTGTCACACTGTCAGAGTTCATCATAGGTCAGACCTGGAATCTCTGAGACTCCAAGAAGTCAGAGCAAGAGGGCAGAAAAAGACTGAAAAGTCATCTGGTCTTTCAGTGCAAGAAGGAAGAGGCTCCCTTGGGGACACTGAGGCGAAAGGACATGGAGAGACAGCTCTGGTACAGAGGAACTATTAGCCCAATGAGTTGAAAAAGTGACAGACTGATAAGAAGTAGCCTGAGCATGAGGGATAACTTCCTGACAGCAGGAACTATCAGCCTGCAAGAGAGAGGCCCAGGGGGAATGTCAAGAGGAACAGCACTTGGAGCCACTTAGAACAAAACAAATTTGGAAGGAAACCTGCAGTGAGCAGGAGACTAAACCAGCTACAGGATCTTAGCAGTGAGTCTTTTCCATAGCTAATAATTCATGAGGAGATATCAGGAGACACAAACAATGTCCAAAGAGGAATGTCCATGGTTGACTTATTCGACTTCACTGAACGAGCAGACAACTACTCCATTTTATGAGTCCCCTGGGAGCTGGTGGAGCTGAAATTGGATGAACAAAGAGCTTTGCAAAAAGGCCAGAATGTAAATCCCTACCCAGAACTGGCCAGAAGCAGCAGCAGCACTGCAGGATTCACCACTACACATGTTCTTACAGGTGGGGATGTTGCAGCACTTCAAAGCTGCAGAATTTCTGATCCTCAGCTGCATCATCCAGTGGGGATTTTAAATTAAGGACCAGTCTTTATCAGTAGAAATCCTTTGCCAGATCCCTTCCCACAACTTCCACCCTGGATGTTGTCCAAGTCATTTAGAATCATAGAATGGCTTGAGTTGCAAGGAACTTTAGACAAGACGTAGTTTCAACCCCTCCACATGGGCAGGGATGGCACCCACTAAATCAGGTTGCTCAGGACCCCATTCAGCCTGGCCTTGGACACTTCTCCAGGGATGGAGCAGCCACAGCTTTCTCTGCCCAACCTGTGCCAGGGCCTGCCCACCCTCACAGGGAAGAATTTCTTCCTAATATCTCATCTAAATCTCAACTCTTTGGTTTTAAACCATTCCCCTTTGTCCTATCACCATCTGCCCACGTATAAAGTCACTCTCCCTCTTTTTTATAAACCCCCTTTAAATACTGAAAGGCCACTGAAGAAGCCATTTATCATCATAACTATCCCCTGAGAGCTGACCCATCAAGGACAACATACTTATGCAGGTCATGCTGATTCTGAGGATAAACCAGTGATGGTTTTGAGCACATCATCCACTTCCCAGGGTTGCAATCCTGCAGAAACAACTGACTTAGGAGGTGCTGGGATATCAGACCCAGCAAGACTGAGTTCATCTCTAGCCCTGGAGATTTAAGAAGCCAGAGGTACTTCAGTACATGCCACAGCCCCTGAATTCATTCATTCATTCATTCATTCATTCCCTGGTTCTGCCTCTGACTCACTGTCTGACCTTGAGAAAGTCATTTAATCTCTGTGTGCCTCAGATCCGCATAAAAATAATTATTATACTTGGTGTTTTATGGGAAAAAACTACTACCATATAAAAACATCATTCTAAAAACCCCTTTTCAAATCCTTCATTAGACCAAAAAAATAAATCTACAGGGGGGAAGAATTTCAGAATCTTATTAAGCCTTTCCCAGTGCCTCAGTGTGTTTGACTAACCCTCAATATAAACTAAGCCACATTTAGATCAGAATTGGAGACTATGAATTCTTCATAAAACCTTCTATCTTCTACCAGTGGCAGCTTTAAGTTTGGATGATGAATTGTATCTAATTAGTTATTTTGCCATTTGCAAAGATAGCTGGATAATAAATCACTATTTCAAGCTAGAAAACTTTGACTTAGCATCTCCCCTCCTTCTTAATCAACTTTTGAGTCATTCATTAGTTTTTCATCCAGAAACCCTTTTTCTAATAATTGTCAAGAAACAGACATTTTTCTGAGTAAAATGAAGCTGGAGATTGGGCAGTTATTTTCTTATTTTTTGGGGGGGAAAAAATCCCTGATTACTGTCAGCAAAAAAAAACCCATAATATATTCAGCTTAAAGCTTATCTTCTGTAAAATAAACATTGCTACAATTTTTCACCCCATTTCAAGCCCTCAAGCCAGGGAGCAAAGGAAGGGGGTTTGTTGACAGCACTGTTTGCCAGCACAGCTTTGCTCCCTTTGTGATCTCTGGGAAAAATGGTAAGAAAAAGAGGGAGTTTCTGAACCTTCTTCATACCATCATCATTCCTCAGCTGGCCATGCAAGGTCCTTCCAAGAGGAATAGTCTTCATCATCCCAACAGAGAGTTCAGAAGAAAATGAAGGAGGAGATTAATCAGTTTAGAGGGATCAATTCTGCCCTCCCATATTATTTTTCCTTCTCTCATGGCACAAATTATTAAGCAGATCTTTAGCTGTCACTCATCCCAACTGCAGAGACAAAAGCCTCCTGCGTGGAGCCACCACAGCTCAATCAGTGTGACAATGATGCCTGTCACTGACATATTACCTGAGTCATTTCTATTAAAGACTTGGAGTTGAGACTGTAACACACCTCAGCATCACCTCTGCTTCTCACACAAACACAAAGGGGAGACAGGGCTGTGTTTCACTCAGTTGTTTTGGAAGCTGCTGCTGATTGCTGGAGAAAACAACTGTCACTGTTACAGGGAAAGAATGGTGGGGGTTTTTGCAAGAGTTAAACCTCCAATTATTTTAAATAAACACACTGATGGAACAGCTTTCTGACCACAGCTTGGATTTCCTCTATGGAGTTTCCAGACGGATCTTCCCACCCTGCAGCACTGGAGGGTTTCTGAAACTCTACCTTTGCCTCCCTGCAAGTGACTGGGATGGATAAGCCAACACTCAGGCTTGGAGGATGGACCTCCCTGTGCCCTGCACTGCAAGGAAGGTCAGGATGAGCAGCCTGATTAGAACCAGCTTTGGCAGATCAAGCAAAGTCCCTGCAGTGCTGGATCCTCCAATGACCCTTGCAATGAGCTCCAGCACCCGATGGCAGGAGGATATTCCACCTCCAACCCAACGTCTGCCTAATAAAGACCAGAGGGAACATCAGAGGGAGCATGAAAGAATCCAGCATTAGTGTGCAGAACGTGCTGATGAATCCTAATGGCCTGACAGAGAAGGGGAGAGCCATGGCCAGGGTCACCCTCAGTGATTGCATGAGGTCGGAACAGCTTTCTGACCACAGCTTGGATTTCCTCAATGGAGCTTCCGGCAGGATCTTCCCACCTGCAGCAATGGAGGGTTTCTGAAACTCTACCTTCGTAGAGCAAAGTGGCTGTGAGGGATAAGCCACCACTCAGGCTTGGGTGATGGACCTTCCTGTGCCCTGCACTGCAAGGAAGGTCAGGATGAGCAGCCTGATTAGAACCAGCTTTGGCAGATCAAGCAAAGTCCCTGCAATGCTGGATCCTCCAATGACCCTTGCAATGAGCTCCAGCACCCGATGGCAGGAGGATATTCCACCTCCAACTCAACCTCTGCCTAATAAAGACCAGAGGGAACATCAGAGGGAGCATGAAAGAATCCAGCATTAGTGTGCAGAACGTGCTGATGAATCCTAATGGCCTGACAGGGAAGGGGAGAGCCATGGCCAAGCTCACCCTTAGTGATTGCATGAGGTCTCTGCACACTCAGGGGAAGAGAAACCTGCCATCAAAGGCAGGTCATTCTGGGAACTGCTGTGCTCTGTGTGCTCAGCTGTTTCTCTGTGTTGATCCTGAGCTTAACCACGTTAAAGACACAGAACCATCAAATCAGGCCCATTAAGATCATCGAGTCCAACCATTAACCCAGCACTGCCAAGCCCATCACTAAACCATGTCCCCAAGTGCCACATCTACAAGGCTTATAAAATAGTTCAGGTGACAAGAGTCCCAAGGCAACACATGAAGATAGATAAAAACATCCTGCCAAACTCTTCCAACACTATTCCTCAGGCTATGCCTCCATTCAATACGTTTTACCTTTCATGCAATACCTCCTTATCTTTAGGAGAAGGTGTGATGCCTTTGTTATTGCTCTCTATGCAATAGTCCCCTCAAAATCGGGGATTTAGAAGTGCTCATGGACAACACCAATTCTGTGCTTCCAATTACTCAGTGAGACTGATTGTATAATCATAGAATGATTTGGGTTAGAAGAGACCTTAAAGACCATCTCATTCCACCCCTTGCCATGGGCAGGGACACCTCCCACTATCCCAGGTTGCTCCAAGCCCTGCCCCAACCTGGCTCTTGGACACTTCCAGGGATAAGGCAACCACAACTTCTCTGTACCAGCATCTCACCACCTTCTGAGTATAGAAATTCTCCCTAATATTGCATCTAAATCTACTCTGTTTCGGTTTGAAGCCTTTCTTTCCCCCTTGTTCTCTCACCACATGACACTCTGCAGCAGGCAGAGGCACTGAGATCACAGCAAAGCCTGCCCTGTTTTTCCAAGTTCAAAACGAGCTCTGGATTCATTCATATGCACTCAAATCCTGGCATCTTTCACATGCCTGAAGGTTTCACCGTCTTCTGAGATTTCCACTTGAATTACAGCAGCAGTGGGAAAAGACTCAATGAGTCACAGTCTGGAGCTGTGCCCTCCTCCCATCCCCTTGAATCACACACAGATAACCTGAGGAGAGGAGGAGGTTGTGCAGCAGAGAGCTCGAGGCAGCTGCGGTTTGAGACGCGCTCGATGTCCGATACCAACAGCTCAACGTTCAGAGCTGTGGGAGGAGAAGTCAGACACATGTCAGGCTCAAATCCAGCCCTGCTTTCTGCTCTCTTGTCCTGACAGAGTTCATGCCATGCTTGCAAGAGAACAGCACATTGTAAGGGAAGGAGCTGCCAAGGTCCTTCTACGTGAAGGGCAGGATCATGGGGAGCAGAACACAGAAACATTGTATGGACTCGATTATTCATCCTCAGGGATGCATTTAACTTGAGTTTGTTAAGCTGTATCCTCTATTCTCATCCTCCTTATCATTGTGTTTGGCTGTTATGGATCTGCTGAGATTTTCCAGAGCTTATTTTCCTCCACTGCATCCCAAGTCCAGGAAAAAATCAATCTGCTCCTATACTGCTCCTGGTGCCATAAAAACCCAGCTCTGATTGCTTTAGGAGGCAGGAGACAAGCCTTGGATGGACTCAGACTCACCAAAGTCTTGCCCTTAAACTTGCAACTGTGACAGTTGCTTCAGTTTCATTTATTGAGACTCTTGTTTGAAGAAAATTTGGTGAGTCACAGAGGGCTGGAGCTGAGCAGCTGCTGAGTGTGAGGAAATTATCAGAAAATCCCAGAATGATTTGAGTTGGAAGGGACTTTAAAGCTCCTTCAGTTCCAGCCCCTTGTCATGGGCAGGGACACCTTCCACTAGATCAAGTTGCTCTAAGCCCTTTCCAGCCTGGACTTGGACACTTCCAGAGATGGGACAGCCACAACTTCAAGGCTTATGCCTTGAAATTTTATGTTTCAAGGCATAAACCAACCCTGGAAGTCCAGCCCTGTATAAAGAGGTGAAGGGCAAATATTCCCACTGCTTGGAATATCTCACAGAATCATAAAATCACTAAGGTTGGAAAAGACCTCTGAGATCAAGTCCAACCATCACCACCATGCTCCTTTCTGACAGCTTTGCTGCAATTCCTTCTGAAACAAAGGCCAGAAAAACACCAGAGAGCTGGACTTCAGATCCACTGTGATTCTCTGTTTGGTCAATGTTGGTCAGCAATGCTCTCCAGCCTGTGAAGCACTCAGATGTCATCTTTATAATGGGAATTTTGGTCAGGGAGATGAGGAGCAGAGAGAAAGCAAGAAGCTGACACTTCTACATGAACCACATTCTAACTGGGGTCAAGGGATGCAACAGTTGGAGAGCAGCAAGTTATTTTCTGCATCACTGGCCTGTCAAAATTATGTTTTTACTCAGATATAAGGTGGGAAAAGGACAGTCTGGGAACAGTTCCCTGTTGAGTCAGTTCCAGATGGGGAATGCCAGCAGCTGCCTCAGCATCCTGGAGATGGCATGGAGCTATGATGGTTAATGGAGAACCTCAACCAGCCACAATTTGAGGCAAAATCAGCCAGAAATCCTTCTCTCAGGTAGCTTTTACCCATGAGGTGATCCAGTCCTGCTGCTGACATTTGATGGGCTTTGGCTTACCAGTCATGAGGCTTCTGAGGGCATCAGGGGTAAAGGTTCATCCCTGCACTTCCAGGCAAGTTTCTGAAATCCCATCAAATTCAACCTCACCTGAGTACAAAAGCAGAGCAGTTCTCTCTCCCCACCCAGCTCACTCCAAGATTGTGAGCCAGAATCTTCAGTGTAAGTCTGGAAATCTAAAAATCCATGTCCCAGTTGGTCAAGTGGTATAAACCCAAATCTTCAGGTAAGGAAAGTCTCTTCCTGGTGGTTAGACTGCTACACACTCAGTGTGGATGTGAAAGAAGAGAGAGAAGAGTTCTTGGGATGACCATCTCCAGCTTTTGTGTTGCCAGATCCCATCCTTCTCCTGATGTCTCCCCAAAGATGATCCATTCCAGCTAAACAAAGTGAGCAATTAGGGATAAATTCACCCAGCAGGAGCAGGACCCCTGCCCAAAGCACTGCTGGTTCTGGCCAACTCAGGGCAAACTACCCCACCAAGGGGCTTCCCTGGGAGGACAGAAGGTCTGAAGGACAAATGGAAACAGGGACAGAAAGGTAAAATCTGTGAGAGGGAGAATATAGAGATGTAAGAAAGCCAAGAAATATATTTGCATTTATTTTGTAACACAGCTGGAGAGACAGAAAATTTAAGGTTATTATTCAAGTGAGGAAAGAGGCTAAACCAGAGACTCTAGAGATGGATACACCTGTGCAGCCCCATGAAGGGTCTTTGTGCTGCACTGACCCAACAAAGTGGTTTAGAATTGATCCAGAAACAGCACAAATCATGCTGAAAGGACAGGATGGTGTTTGGTCGGGCTTCTCTGCTGACATTGCCACTAAACAGGCACCCAATCTGGTGCCCTCCCCATCCCAGTAGATGTCCAGTCCCCCCATCACAAACCAGGAGACACCACACACTCAGCACCCAGCTAAAAACTATCTCCATCCTTAGCACACAGAGCTGCTCTTTGTGTACAGCTCTTTCTAAGCTTCCCTTCCTCATAAATGAATGATGAGGCTCCTTTAATTGAATTAATTCTAAATCCTGATCCCAGGATGAATTATCAATGTAAAACAGCAGCTCACTCCCTTCTCACAAATGCTTCCAAACAATGTCACGGGAAGGGAGGAGCCAGGATCCAAAGGCTTCCCTGGTGGGATCCTCAGGAGCTCCTGCAACAGCACCTCTCATCTGCTCAAAGCCCCCAGCACCACCCAGGATATGTCCAGGAGGTTCTTTGGATGCAAAATAATCCATTAAATTGCCATGTTAAACTATTGCTTGTGTAAGATGGAATTCAGATAATGTATGTGAGACAGAAAGATGCTGCTGTTGTCCAAAGACACATCCAACTACCCCATCACCCCAGCCAGGTGATGAAGTAGAATCAAAGAGTCATGAAATGGTTTGGGTTGAAAAGGATAAGGAAGGATCAAGAGTTTGATTACAGATACGTGGAACAGGACAAGCCCAGAGCTTCCCAGTCTTGTTCCCATATCTGACCTGCAGAAACCCTCACCCTCATGGACCAGCAGCTGAAAACAATATTTTGGCAGCCAGTTCAACCAGCAGCCCTTGAAACACCAAGCCAAGGCTCCTACTGTCCCATGACTGTGTCTCAGCATGAAGGATCTTCCCTGTCTCTCACCAATGTGCCGCCTCGGAGGGGTCAGAGCGGATGGCGATGCACGAGCCAAGCAGCAAAGCAAAGCTGTTCCCACGTCTGCTCTCCCCAGCAGGTAGGTGTGAGAAGCCCAGTCATGCAGGAGAAGAGCTGCAGACAGGAATGTGCCAGGCCAGGCTTTATTTCCCCAGGAGCTCACAAAGTTGGTGGGGAGGAGTTCGAAGGGGAATAAAAACCCAACGCTGTAGTGGAGAGATGAGTGAGCTGTGTGTGAGCAGAAAGCACCATGGAAGCAGGTGAGAATGATCCATGCCCCTTCCTCCCACAAGCACTATCCCCAGAAAAGATAGTTTACTCCTCTTCCACAACCTGCAGACATTCCCAGTGCTGTTTTTGCTCTGACAGTTGTTTCAACAGGACCCAGATTTTTCCCATTCAGTTAAAAAAAAACCACAACAAAACACAATTGCTTCATTCTGCCCAGACACATCCAAAATCAGCTGCTCCGTTGTGAAGGTATTGGCACCTCAGCAGCTCAATCCCTCTCTTTGAGACTGGATCTCTGTCCTGCCAATTCAGGCTCTCCCACCTGGTGCCCTGGGATTCCCTTCCCTCTGCAGTTAATCCCTAGCACAGCCATCAGCTCATCCCTCTCCCCATGCACAAACTCTGTCCTTAGCAGTATTTGTCAAAGACTTCTCAACTTCCTGAACAAGTTACCCAGACAATCTGTGGCTGCCCCATCCCTGGAAGTGTCCAAGTCCTGGTTGGACAGGGCTTGGAGCATCCTGGGCTGGTGGAAGGTGTCCCTGCCCCTATCCCAGGGGTTGGAATGAGATCACCTTTAAGATTTCTTCCAACTCAAACCATTCTGGGATTCTCTGATAACTTCCTTACACTCAGCAGCTGCTCAACTCCAGCCCTCTGTGGCCACATCAAGTTTTCTTCAAACAAGAGTCTCAATAAATAAAACTGAAGCAACTGTGCCAGTCACAAGTTTTAGGGCAAGACTTTGGTGAGTTTGAGTCCATCCAAGACTTGTCTCCTGTCTCCAGAAGCAATTAGAGCTGGGTTTTTATAGCATAAGGAGCAGCCTAAATACAGATTTATTTTCCCTCCAGTGCATCCCAAGTCCAGGAAAAAAACTCAGGAAAATCTCAGCAGACACACAACAGCCAAACACAATGGTAAGGAGGATGGGAACAGAGGATACAGCCTGACAAATCCAAGTTAAATGCACTGGCAGAGCTGGTTGAGGTGTAACCAGTGAGAACCAGGGGGGTCACATCTTATAGAAAGAGTCCTCTAGTTACACTGCACTTACTAGGAGTTTAACCCCCCAGCAAAGACACTTCAATTGTTAATTGATATCATCAGAAAATTAGTGATGAGATTCTTTACCCTTCCTTGCATCTTTACTGTGCTACTGGGGAGTGGATTTATTTACTACATCCAGTTTATGATGTGTTTATTCACATTGTGCCATGACCTTTCTGGCTGGAAAATTAGCACTTATTCAAAAGCAGCTAAAATAATATAACATTAAAAAAAATAGCCACAGCATCATTAAACTGTAATTATTATTGAAATGTGACCTGAAAGAGATTCCATCTGGGTAAAACCCTTTCTTTAGATACACAGATACATATGATATTTAAAAATAAACACAGAGAGATCTCTTCCTCTGTAGGTGTAATTATACAGCTACATCATCCACACACAGCCACAGTGTGTGGATATCCCACAATGCAGATCCAGTGGGAGGTATAGGAGAGAAGAAAGCTATAAACTATATTTAAAGCATCATCATTACTCAGAGTATTTGACACCTCGAGTATCAAGAGATACATTTGCACCAAAATCATATTCTGGTTGTTAATCACTCAAACACGAGTTTCCTGTGAGCTTCTCCTCTTCAACAGCACAGTCCCAACAATCTGAAAAGTCCAAGAAAACATTTCCTGCTTGTCAATTAAAGGCGAAGCAGAACTGGCTGTGCTCAAAACATTAAACAAACCCAGTGCAAATTCCTCAGAGCAGTGGCTGGGGGCTGGATGCTGACTCAGCTCCCCCAGAACAGAGAGCAGAATGGAAAGCAGCCATCAGAAAAGCACTTAAAAACCAAACCAAAATGAAACAAAAAGGCAAAACTAACCCTTCTCCTGCACAACACAATCAGAGCAGGCAGGAGCACGAATTGTAGTATTTCCACTAATAAATCCCTTCATCAATTTGGCTGCTCTGTGGGTGTGAGGTGAGCATATGTCTCTATCAAATATTCCTGGCAGAGGAACTCGCAGGCAAGACATTCATAATGCCCAGTTTTTGCTGCTTTTACAAAAAAAGCCACAGGAGAAGCAATTTTTAAGGGTTTTGGCAGTGAGCTGCTTCAGGAGCATCACTCTAGGGCTGCAGTCACTTCCCAACAGGAGGCTGAACATCATGGATTTCTTCACAGAAGGAGCTGTCAGGAATTGGAAGGGGTGATGGAATTCCCATCCGTGGAGGTGCTCAAGAAATCACAGGTCATGGCACTCAGTGCTGTGGTCTGGTTGATAAGGTGATGATCAATCTTGGAGGTCTCTTCCAACCTAAATGGTTCTATGATAGTGATTTTAAGGCACCTGTGGCTTTAAAGTTGTTGTTTGCAACCCCACTGTGGGTTTGGGTCACTGGTCAACAGGCAGCTGCATCCCACAGACACCTTGCAAAAAGCAGAATTTGGGGATCCTGATCTCACCAACTTCATGTAGAGGGATGCAACACTCTCTGCTTGCTTGGGGTGACCTGTTCTGCACATACAGAGTAGAAAAGCCACTTTGGACCAATCCCTAGGATGTCATCTCTGTGCTCCTGCTGAAGGAGACACATTCCTGGGTCCACTTCAGGCCAGACCTATCTCAGCTGGGGTGTTGGTGGGATAAACCCATTCTCAGCTTAGAACCAGCTCAGCCCATCCCTCCCATGCACCAGATACATTCCCTGTGAACCCCCACCTTGCCTGACCCACCAGCAGTGAGAATTCTTTGGGTTGGGCAAGTAGAAGAAGCAAATGAAGATGAAGATGGAGCCTGCAAGGTTTGTGAAAAGAACCACACGTTGTGATGCCAGGATTGGCAGGGGCACACAACTGACCCAAGATGTCCCTCCCTGTCCTACACCTCTGTGCATCACAGCAGGGCTCTGCTCCCTGGCCCTTCAACCAGTCCTGGCATAGCAGTGTGGAGGTCTCTTAGTCCTCCTAATGTGGAGCAGGGCACGTTTTGGAGAGGACACTGATATACCTTCTTCCTTGACCTGCTGTGATTTGAAATGAAGCCAAGGAAGAAACCAGGAGCTAATCCAGCAGCTCTGGAAATGAAGTAGAGAAGGAGTTTTGTTTTTCATCACAAAGCCCCAACTGTGCAGAAATAACTGCAGAGAGGTGACTGGCCGTGACCCTCTGGGGACAACATGAATGAAATCATGGTGACAAGGCACTCAAAGACATAGAGGAAAAATAGGATTAAACTGCAAAAAGGATAAAAAAATATCCCAGTGACACACCAGAGGCTGAGAGCAGGGAAAAGAGTGCCTGTACATCTGCAAAGAGACATCCCTGAGACCAAGAATGTTTGGTCTTCAGAAATCAAAAAGCACCAGCACTTGAGTACAAGGGGAGTAGAGATGTGCCTAGAAAAAGAAAAGTGCTCCTTGTTTGATCAGTTCTGCAAAGATGGTTTTAGGAAGAGCAAGGAGGGAAATTTCACCTCAACCTCATAGATTTTGGTTCTCATGGAAAAAACCCCCCACCATACTCTTATGAAATAATCACAAGGCCATGTAAGTTTGGTGGCTCAGGCAGTGAGATGAGATGATCACACTGTCCACTCTGCCCTTTAAGCATTTCCCTCTTGTACTGGGACCACCAGGGACTCCAGGAGGAGCCTTGGGCAATGGGATGTCAGGGTGGCAGAGGTGTTGAGGAGACACCAAACCATCGTGAACTCTCTGGCTTGAAGGTGTTTTGAGGCAAGAAATCTCTCAGATACTGGACTGTCAGGATGTCCCACCAAAATGAGAGGAGGTGATGCCAGAGAGATTTAAAGACCACTTGGCTGAAACCCCCCTGTGTAGAGATAAACAGGACCACCAAATTAAGTGACAGGGTCTGATTCTCAACCAGGATGGGGTGCAAAGAGGGTATAAAATGCCACTACATGGGCACTGTGGAGGTTGATTGAGCACCAAGCCTGCCCATGCCCTGAGCTCAGAGCACAGCTTCCCTCCTAACTTATCATGATGTTCTGGCAGCCTTACCAAGCTCACCCCAGCTCAGCTCATGCAAAAAACAAAAGCTTGGAGCATTACAAAGGGCATTTCCCTAGCGTGGTGGAGGGAGGAGGGAGCTCCCAGTGCTTTTCCAAGGAGCAACACAGTTCCAGGAGCTGTAAGGGGGACAGGGAGGGAAGGTTATGAACTCAGGCCAGCTCGGAGCTGCCTCTTCTGGGAAGTCAGGGCCTCCCACCGGGATGCAGAGTCAGCTCCAAGGAGGAGGGTTTGAAACAGAGCCACTGTGGGGAGCTGTTTCCAGCTGGGACTCAAACATAGATCCTCTGATTCCACCTCCATTACCCCCTGCACATCCCTCCCTACAGGCTGAAAAAAATAGAAATATGTTCTTAACAGCCTCCCAGGCAAAAACAAACAAACAAAAAGTTCATTTATTGTTCCATACTGCTCTGGCCACTGGTCATTGCTCAAGCACGTGGTGGGTGTTTGAGTCCTCCAGATAAGCAGATATCCCTGAAACAGGCAGGAGTGTGGGCACTTTTGCTGTCCTACTGCTCCAGGCCACCACAGAGCTGGTGCTGAGACTGGAAAGGAAAGAGTCCCAGAGACTCAGGCATTGAGGCTTTGCTAATTTGCTGCTTCTGATCCTGTTGGCAACCCTAAGAGATGTCCTCTCATGTCAGCACTGGGAGGAGGAGACATAACAAATGTGATAATGCCAGATGCTGCTGATAAAGGATGGAAAAGAGGCAGGTGGTGCTGCTTGCTCCCCTCCAGGGAGAAGAAGTGAGATAAAACTGCAGCTCAGAACAGCCTTCTGCCTCCACCCCAAGGACCCTCATTTCATTTAGCTGGGATCCTCTCCCTCTGATCATTTGGGGATGCTTAGCACTTGCAGCACCCCAAAAAGGTCTGCTGGATCTTCAAGAAGGCAGCAGAGTTCCCACCCCAAAGAGGCCCTGACCCTGCACAGAAAATATGGATATTTTTAATGTTATTAACAAGGCAAACACAGGAAGTGCAGAGGTATAAAACTGCCTTGGGGAATGTTCCCTTTAGTCCTTACAAATAGCATCCTACAGGATATACTTCAGGTCCTTGCTGTGTTTTATTCCCTGCAGGCTCTGCCCTGAGGGGAAGCTGAGGATGAGGACAGAGCCCTGTGGCCAAGGGCAGGGATGGTTCAGGGTCACCACCCCACCCCAGGCTGAAATCCAACCCTCTGAAGGGGCACCAGGAGGGAAGCAGGTGATGGTAACCCAACACTGGCTCCAGCTGCCTGGCTGTGGGCAGGGCTGCCATAAATAACATCACCATGGGCCCTCAGGGAAAGCCTCTGGATCAAACACATCCACAGTCTGGAAGCAGGGGCTGAACCCAGGGGCAGAGAGGTGGTTCAGGGCAGATCAAGTCCAAGGCAAATCCAAACCTGGTGAAATTCATTCTGTGCCTCTAACAGGCTAATGAGAATAATAACCCTTGGGGGAGGTGGGGGGTGTTCTGTCGATTTTGTTGTTGTTTTGGGGGTTTTGTTTTGTTTTTAGGGGATGTGTCATGATATCTGGAACATCTCTGGAAGATGAGTCCTCTACTGAGCCCTTGTGAGAATCCATCTAGAGAACTGCATCCAGCTCTGGAATCCTCAGCCTAAGACCTATTAGAGGGGACCCAGAGGAGGCCATGAAGATACTCAGACCCCCTCTGCTCTGGAGACAGGCTGGGAGAGCTGGGGGTGTCCCTTCTGGAGAAGAGAAGGCTCCAGGAAAACCTTGGCAGAATCTTCCAGTACTTAATGGGAGCTTATAACAGAGAGACTGAATTTTTACACAGGCAGACAGTGATAGGACAATGGAAATGGGTTTAAACTGAAAGAGAAAAGATTTAGATGACATGCTAGGAGGAAGTTTTTTCCTGAGAGGGTGGGCAGGCCCTGGCACAGGTTGCCCAGAGAAGCTGTGGCTGCCCCATCCCTGGAAGTGTCCAAGGCCAGGCTGGATGGGGCTTGGAGCAACCTGGGACAGTGGAAGGTGTCCCTGCCCATGGCAGGGGGTTGGAACAAGATGACCATTAAGGTCCTTTCCAACCCAAACCATTCTGTGATTCTGATCTTAATCTGTCTCTATAAACTCTTTAACTCCTTTGCACCCACAGCCAGAGGAGTGGACATGCTCCTTCCTGGCTTTGACAAAGGTCTGAGAGATCCAAGGAGGAAAACACCCTCAAAACATGGAGTGAGAGTGTGTGTGTGTGTGTTTGCCAGTGCACACTCACAGCCACCTGAAAACACTGACCAAGCTAAAAATCAGGAAAGAAAGAGTGTGAATTTTGTGTGAATTTTGCAGCTTCTCATCTGCCTCTGCCTGTACTATCCTGAATATGCCACCAAGGTTCAGCCCAGCTCCCCTCTAAAATAAACCTCCATATGTAATTTAAAAATCCCCACACATGCCAACAATAATTTTCTATCATGCCACACTCACTCTGTGTTTATAGCCATGATTTCTTCATGCCACACACCCATGGACTGCCCCCAGCAGCACCACCAACCCCATAAAAAGGGGTTTTGTTATTTCAGCAAGAAGTGGTGACACCCATTTCTGCCCAGGAGGGAGTTTCAACCCCATAACCACAAATCCACCCCCCTTTGCTCCTCGCCAGAGATGACAGGCCAAATCCTCCCGAGGGCTGACACAAAGCTACAACCACTTCCATTTGAGCCATAATTGAAAATCAATAGGATTGGTACTCAGAAAGCTCATGTGCTTAAAGCAGAGGTCTAGGAGGCAGGAGTGATTTCTTCTCCTGGCCATGATCATAAACTGAGATATATATTTTTTTTTCAATTTTTTTTTTTTAGTTCTCTAGGCTTGTGAGCCAGCACCAATAAAATGGAGATAATCCACTGTTGGGTTGGAATTCAGTAGAGCTTCAAAAGTGCTGAGGCAAGAGAGATGCTGGGATGTACCAACAGAAAGCAAGTTATTTTTAAATATATTGAAGTGAGAGGCAGTGAGGGATGCAGAGCTTTCCTCTTTAATTTTATTTTTTTTTTAAGGAGCATCAAAGAAAACTCTGCATCAGCAATCCTTGCTCCACCTGACTAATGCCAAGAAGCAGCAGTGCCAGGACACCCAAACTGAGAGCAGCATCATCCAAGTGCTCCCTTGGATAGAATCATACTTAGAATGTCCTGAGTTGGAAAAGACACACAAGGATCATCAAGTCCAACTGCTGGCCTTGCACAGGACAACTCCAGAAGTCCCACCATGTGCCTGAGAGCATTGTCCAAGTGCTTCTTGAGCTCTGTCAGGCTTAAGGCGCTTCCTCAGGGGACCCACTTTCAGTGCCCAACCACAGAAATTAATGGATCTTTCTACATCACCCAACCTCTGTCCTGTGTCACCTTGGCCTCCAGGAATGGCACCTTCTCTTTATGGAGGTTGCCAGAAGGCTCTGAAGAAAAGAGATTCATTTCACTGACAGGGTGAAAGAGCATAGTGAAGGTGAGGGGGGAGCGTTTCCCAATTTATCCTGAGTCAGGATCAGCAACAAGAGAAGAGGATAATGGTGCCACCAGCTGCACTTTCTTTCTATCTTTTTATCTGTCTTCTCCCCATGCACTGCCCCACATCACCCACCACCGAGAAGGGGGTTTTAACCAAACCAGTGCTCCAGTGTGAGCAGAGTTATCCCACATTAGGAGGATTTACTGCAGTGTGACACCCTGTCCCTCTGCCACAGGAACTGCTGTTCTGGTAAAAACACTTTAATAAAACAGCGGGGAGAACATCTCAGCTCTTTATTACAGCCCATCAACACAACTCCTATGGCAGTCAAGGTTCATGCCACTGCCTGAGCTGGTTCACATCTGGCCTTCAGCCCCAAAGCAGCTGCTCAGCTCCTACCGGATCCAAACTTCTGCCAATTTGGATCAGTAACACAAACCTTGTGCTCCCAGGCACAGGCAGCCTCAGTGGAAACCTCCATTTTTCCCAGCAAGGCTTGGAGGTGTCATTAAGAATCCAATCAATGTGACGTCATGGGTGTAATTGAATTATATGTATGCTCAGCAGACCCTTTTCCACTTGGTATCCCCATTGGCTAATGTGGAATTATGATGGATCATACACAGGGATATATGAAACATGCATGAATAACCCAAGCATGCATTTTTAATGATACAATCCTGATAACTTCCCCCTCCTAACAAAATCAAAATGAATTAAACACAAGTAGCTGTCAGTGGCATTAAAGAAAAAAAAAAAGAAAAAACCCCTCATCATTTAAATGGCAACACAAAACGTTCTGCTGAATTGCAGTGTGACTGGGACCGTTTGTTGTAATGATACCAATTAACATATCTATCCATTTAAAGTTTCCAGGGCAAAAAGAAAGAGCAGCTTGGATGATATTCATGGTGGGGAAGAAAGGTGAAGATAATGGATCGCAGGGTGTGAATAGGACTGAAATGAATAAGGTAATTCAGATGAATTGTCTGACAATAGCTGGATAATCCCCCCGAAGAGCATGTCCCCAGATATAGGATAGAGCTTGCAGGTTTGTGACATTCATTAAAATAAAATAAGGGCAAAACCTGCAAAAAACCCAACAGTGAGAAGTGATCCAAGTCAGGCACAGACCACTGGTCTCCAGGGGAGACACTGCAATGGGCAAGGTGACCTGAACATCCCAGAGGAGGTTTAGCTACAGTGGCTTCTCTTTGGGGCACAGGAGATCCAAGGAGTTCTTGAGGTCGCTCCCATCCCTGTGTTCTCCAATTAACTGATGGTGACCAAAGAGGGAAGCACTTGCAGGAGTGGTCTGGCATCTCGGAATTGCGTTATGCGTTAGGACTGACCTCTGGTAGCTCCATGTCTAAGGTCGGCTTATTTTTTACTAACTTCGGACTGCCTCCTCCTTCCCCCCCTAGAGACTTCCTGGCAAAGGGAAAAAAAAACTGGAAAGAAAAGGACTCAAAAGAAACTGAACTGAATTAACAAAAAAAAAATTATATTTTCTAATATCTACAACTACGTATGCAATTTATACACTCTACGTGGGGCTCCACCCCAGGGGGACAAAGGAAGAAGGTAGGGGAGAATGGTTAACAAGAACTAAGGGGAGATGAACCTAAACGAAAACAAATGGAAGAGACAAAATACAATTAAAGACTTCAGGAAAGGAGAACAGGCATGATACAATCTCACCAGTCCCGGGCTAGAAAACGAACAGAATCAGAAACATACTCGACCGTCCAGGCTCCTCCTGCTCCCCTCCAGCCTTGCTGGAACTCGGAAGATAAAGCTCCCTCCTGTCTGCCCTCCTCCTCTCCTACGTGGAAAACACGTCTGGAATACTTTGTAATGTCCACTTAAATACTGAGGAAGCCATGGCTCAAAACCAGCACACTCCAGAAAAGAGTTACCTTGGACAAGCTTGAACCCTCCATCCCTGGAAGTGTTCAAGGCCAGGCTGAATGGTCCTTGGAGAAACCTGGGATAGTGGAAGGTGTCCCTGTCCATGGCAGGGAGAGTAGAACAAGATGATCTTTAAGGGCCCTTCCAACCCAAACGTCTCTAACTCCATGGTAAGTAGGAAACATGGACCAGATCTGTGTATCTCCATCTCTCAAAGCCATTTCTTTTATCTTCTACCCCATCAATAGATCAATTACCTGACACACCCTTGTTGTAAGCACTCAACCCAACGTTACAGCTTCAACTACCTGGGCTAACACCTTTCTGATTTCTAAATCCCTGGAAAAAATGAGCAGCACCTCTGAGAAGGGAAAAAAAAAAAAGAAAAAGAAAGAAATCCAGTTTTCAAAAGTAAGTCCTTGGGGACTTGTAAAGAATTCGAGCCATAAAGAAGAAAAATTTGTTCACAGTCTGTGGATCAGGAGTTTCTGTTGTGTTCCATGAAAATCAGACATTTTTATCTCATTGCAGACTTAGTATAAAGCACAATGTCACAGACCTTGCTCCTGATTGCAGACAGGCTGGACATGGTGGCAAAAGATAGAGGCACTAGAGATAGCAGTGGATGTCTCATAACAAGCTCATTAGCACCAACATCAGACCCTGCCATGTTCCTCAAAAACTGACCCAGGGCCCTCTCAGGATCTGTGCTGAGTGTGCTGGAGCAGCAAGTCTCTTGGAAACCTGCAGAGAGGAAGTCAATACATTTCATAACTGATGAGTGAAGGGTCGTCCTTTGCAATTAATAATGAATTAAATAAATGATTGTTTATCACCTCCAAATGTGTGGCTGGCATGTCTTACTTGTCTTTCTATAAGAATTTGGCATGTCAAGCACCATCAGCAGATTTTGAGGATGGGGGTCCTGTTTACCAAGGGAAAAACACAATTCAGGATGGAAAGAGAGTCAGGGAAAAGCCCTTCTTTCCTGAGTGCAGCAGGATAACCCATTAAGGATAACTTGTGTGATTAAGGGACCTTGAGGTCATCCCTGTCCTGTGCCACAACTTATAGAATCACAGAATGGATTGGGTTGGAAAAGACCTCCGAGATCACCAAGTCCAACCCTTGGGCCAACTCCAGTCCCTTTACCAGATCATGGCACTCAGTGCCACGGCCAAGCTCAGCTTAAAAACCTCCAGGCATGGGGAATCCACCCCCTCTCTGGGCAGCCCATTCCAATCCCTCAGCACTCTCTCTGCAAAGAAGTTTTTCCTGATCTCCAACTTCAATTTCCTCTGGCAGACCTTGAGCTCCTATCGCTGAGTGCTCACTTGTATAGCTTGTGCAAGTCCAGCCTTTCCCCTGTGGTATCTCCCATGGAGTCACAGATCCCTGCAGATGTCAGGAAGAGCATTTTGTGCCTCTCCTCTTAAACATTTGAGTTCTTTATCTGGAAAATAGGTGGGTATCTCCAGGGGGTGGCATCAGTGATGCTTTGAACTCCACTGACTATACACACAAGGACATCCTGGCTAGGAGGTGATCTGAACCACCTTCTTAAAATTAAATATGTACCTCTTTTCCAGGTAAATCCACTTTCAGTACAGAGCCTGAATAGTTCTGCTGCCTCCGCAACTCAGGGACAGTCCCACTTCCAGACCTCTCAGCAGAGCTAGGAGGATAAATACATTATTGATCCTCCAAGTGGCACATTCAGCAGCATCCACAACACTCAGCAGAGACAATCACAGTTTGGTTGGAGCACCAAAATACTTCCTTTCCCATCTAAAATCCCACAGATTTTTTTCAAGGAACTGGTATACATCAGGAGAGCAGGATTAGGAGAAGGCACCTTGATTTCTAAGGATTCACACATCCTTGTGATGCAGTAAGAGCTCAGTGTCCAAAGTCACATCCCAGTTTTCCTGAACACTGGATTTCCCAACAGACAGGAGTTTGGGAGGGAATCCCTCAAAGGGTGACCAGAGCTGTAAACTGCTCTTTACAGACAAATAAAAAAGCATTTTAGAAAAGCATTACTGACTTAACATGGGAAAATTCCAAGCTAAATGAGATGGGTTTTCTTCCCTTTCCCCTTCTGCTTTACACCAACTTCTCTCTCATATGTAAATGTTCAACCACGTCAGAGGGTTATTTTATCTTAAAGAGAGTCAATTCATCCTCTGTGAAGGAAAACAAAGAAAAAGATGTTTCGGCTTTGTTCAATTTGGAATATAAAAAACACTTCATAAAAGCTGCTGGGAGATGGCACATCACCGGGAGATACTTAAAATGCAGACAGTGGGTTTTAAAACTCTCCCTTCGAACAGAAACGAGGGCCATGGGGTTAAAACACAACCATCAGAACCTTTATGGCTTCATTTTCGTGAAGCCATTAAGAAGCACAGGAGGCCCCCAGATGTGCCGCGGCTCCAGCAGCTGGAGGGAAATTCTATCCCCGCATCAGAACGTGATTTATGATCAACCTGTTGGGAAGGGGCAGAGCGCGGCATTCCCGGGAAACTGGGGATGCTCCATCAGCAAAGCTCTGACACCAACACACGTGAATGTGTTAAAGGAGGCTGAGCTCACAGCAGGGAAGGCTTGTAAATGAAAACGTTTGCAGCTGAACCCCAAACTTCCAATTCAAGGTTCAGCTGCCTGTGACACCTTGGGATGGTGTTTTGATAGAATCGTAGAATGGATTGGGTTGGAAAAGACCTCCGAGATCATCAAGTCCAACCCTTGGGCCAACTCCAGTCCCTTTACCAGATCATGGCACTCAGTGCCACGGCCAAGCTCACCTTAAAAACCTCCAGGGATGGGGAATCCACCCCCTCTCTGGGCAGCCCATTCCAATCCCTCAGCACTCTCTCTGCAAAGAAGTTT
>VWZD01006637.1:136241-165165 GCA_013396695.1 Sakesphorus luctuosus | reverse complement strand
GTGCTCTGCCTGGGACACCCCAGGATGGAAGCAAAGGGTCAACGTGCTCTGCCTGGGACACCCCAGGATGGAAGCAAAGGGTCAACGTGCTCTGCCTGGGACACCCTAGGATGGAAGCAAAGGGTCAACGTGCTCTGCCTGGGACACCCCAGGATGGAAGCAAAGGGTCAACGTGCTCTGCCTGGGACACCCCAGGATGGAAGCAAAGGCTTTGCTGGGCTCAGTGCAGGACACGCTCATTGCAAGTGACAGTCCAGCCCCTGAAGAACTCACAGGGAGGAGGAGCAGGAGAGGGATGGAGAGAGGAAAGTGTTTTGCCTGAGGTCATGCTGCGATCAGCAACAGAGCCAGGAATAGATCAAGGCTTCCTGCTCTGCCATTATGCCATACTGAGTTTTTTCTGACGCCCCTTTGAGCCCTGACATTCTCCATATCACCCCCAATCCAAGCTGGCCTTTCCCATCAATCCAACCACCTGCTCCTCTCCATTCAGGTCCTTCTGAGGAACTTGCTCTTCTCCACACTTTCCCCTTTTGGTGCCTGCTCCAATTACTTGCAAGTTCCTCTTTATAAGGACTGGAATCACACACCTAAGTAGTTCTGAAAGTACCTTGGCTGAACCTTTGCATACCTAAATACTTCCTCTCTTCTTTAACCCTCCCTCATCCTGCTAACTTGAGTCTCCAAAACATACAGAAGCATGGTGGGCATCCCAAAATACCTTCAAGTGTGCCACAGCACTGGAGCATCCTGTGGTGCATGGCAATGCAGCAAAATTCACCTGACTGTGAGTGCCAGGTGTGATCCCAAGGAGAGCCCAGCCTGCTCCTCCACTCACAACTCCTGGAATTTGCTGGCAGTGCCCCCAGTCACTGCAGATGCCATAAATTCTGCAGGCTTTCCTTCCCTTTTAAGTGAGACTAAAGGGTTTTGCCTGAGCTTTCAGCAGTTTAGGGAGCATTAAAAAGAAGCCATGGACAAGGGTGCTGATGTGCTGGGTCTGTTGGTAGCCCCTTTTTCTCCTAAACCATATAAAAATTGATGTTGCAGCCCAATGTCCCCATCCTCAAACAACCCTCTGCATATTCTGTGCAAAATTCACGTGTGTGGCCCAGGTCAGAGCACCTGAGTTTCACAGTCAAGGTTGGGTAAGTCACCTGCAGCAGAATGGAGAAAATACCAAGCACCAAAAGCAACAGCCCCAGCTGAGCATGACAATCAAATTCCAGCAAGAAAACCATGCATAAAATCACCCTGCACTCAACTTTCCTATTATCATAATGTTGGGGGCACCTCACAAGCACTAATTGTTGACAAGACCCCTGATGAGGCAGAGAAACACCATTATTGTCACTTACAGAGAGGGAACATAGATATAAGGGGTGTTTATATCTGAAAAAGTTGCCCTCAGCTTCCCTTATTAATGGAGAGAAAAAGCCATTTTTGGACATAATTCATCTGCCCTGTTTTACAGCAGTTTCAGTCTCCTGCAAGATTAAATGAATTGTGTCCTAAAAGGTCTGGTTTCTCTCACAGGAGTGGGAAGGAAGTTGGAAATACCTCCTGGGGATGGAGATATCTCCATTTAATGAGAGGAATCCCCACCCTCCAAAAGGTGGGTCCATAAAAGTCAGTAGCAAAGCAGAAACTGAATTCAGGATTCTTTTGTTTTAATCTGATGCTCAGATCAAGACATAGATGGACAGTCCAAGGGCAAAGAGCCATCCCAGCAGTAACAAAATTGAGGGGGCTTGAAGGAAGTTCCTTATGGGTAAGGAGCAAAGGGATGGAGGGGGGGAAACTGAACTATCCTAAAGAGCAGGTTAAAAAGGACAGTCAGGCAGGGTGGTTATTGGAAGAAAAGGCACAGATGACAAGAGAGCAAAGAGCGGGGTCACACACTGTCCATAACACACTGAAGATGTGAGAAGATCAGGAACAGCACACACTGAATATCATAGTGAACATTTATGGAAAAAAAACCTTGCTAAGACAATGTCCCCAGCCCAGATGGTGTTAAGGAGGAACTCAATCCTTTTCCAAGCACCTTCTTCCCACTCCCCTCTTCATTTTAATAACCACAGGAGAAATAGGGAGAGTGGACAGACAAGTCCAGAGGTCACACAGAGAACGTAACTGGGAGCAGATGCCAACGGTGCACTCCAGGAAGAAACACTGAGAACGAACTTTCTGGGAATTGGAATCCAGTTCCAGGTTTTGCAGCTTGTTTTTATTTTTAAAAAATTCCAGAAGTAGGTTTGGAAATTGGGTGACAAGGCTGATCTGTGCATCTTGGAGGGGGAACTGCAAGGTGGCCACCCAGCACTGTGTTTCAATCAGGAGAGTGAACAGGAAAAAGTAATAGCTCAGCTCTTTCCAAGAGATTAAAGAGCAGTTAATGAAATCACCTGCCACAGAGAATTGACAAAACATAGAAAATAAGTCACTTCAGAGTCTGCCAGAGCATCCCTGGCACGGGCAAGGGGCCTGATGGCTGGGGTATATTTAGTGCCAGTGATATCATCTTTCCTAGCAGGGCTTGGCTTTGCAGGGAGGAGAAGGGCAGCACTTCCATGGCAATGTCAGTGTGAGCTGGAAGGGGAAAGTGCCTGATATTTTCTTAACAGGGAAGAAACCCAGCACAGAGGCAGCCAGGGCTACAGCACAGAGCAGGGGCTGCAAAAATCGTGGCCAAGGTGAAAAAAACCCCACATAACATCAATAGTGGTATACTGAACAATATCAGGTATTGGTGTAAGGAGTTTGTGGTTATTCAGCTCTGTGGCTGTTGCCACACCTCAACCTGGGACTGCTCAAAGCTTTCCAGGAGGGGCAGAGCTCAGAGCCCCCTGGTTCAAGATAAAAATGAATCCTTTTTGGCATATAACACCTTGGTGAACAGCCCTGCACACACACAGGCATTGTGCTGACAGTTTCTTAGAGCAGAGCACTGGAATACTAATTGCAACAGATCTTCCAATCTCTTGCCCTCCATCACTGCCAGTGCCCTAAAAAGAATCAGATTCCTCTAAAAAAATGAGAGGTTGGTTTAAAAAATCATGAATTAACCATCAATGTTCTGCTTTAGGTGGCTATTATAGTTACTATCAGCATCAGGATGCATTTGGGACTCTCAGTATTTATGTGTTACATTTACCTGCCTCCCCCCAGCACAACCAGCCCCCTCCCCTCAAAATAAGAATAAAACAAGAATATCCCAGGCATGTGCCCCAAAGCCAAAGCCTTCTCACATCTCTAAATGAACAGATGTAATACACCAGAGTAGCCCTGCACTACTCACAGCCTCCAAATCTATTCTTTCCCTGCTATATTATGATAATTTATTTCACTGCTGGGGCTCCCAGGTGAGTTCAATTCTCCAGCTTCCAAGCAGACAAAAATGCTAACCCTGCAAAAGAAGTTTAACAAAGAGCCTAAAGGCAGCTGTCTCCTAAGATCTCCCACCTCTCCATATATTCCAGGCTAAGACAGACGTGAAAGGAAAACAGAGATATAAATTTGGAAACGTTTTCTTTTTCTTCTCTGTGAATAGTAAATGAGCGAAAAATTCAGAATTTAGGTGGGATTTGGGGAATTAATTTACATCATCACAAGGGGGAGAAGGGGCTTGAAAGCATCAAAAGATTTTGACTTTTCTATCTTGCAGGGGAAATACCTGTAAGGAGAGAGCTAATTAAACAAAAAGAAAAAGGGGGAGTGGAGAGGTCAAATAACTGTAAGTGGTTGTTTCATACACCATAAAACTTTCACAGCTTGTTTGTTGTATTGAAAAAGAGGAGGGAAGATAAATCAGTTTCGATTTGGCAAGAGGCTGGGTTTGGGTTGTTTTTATTTATTCTTTCTGTAAAATTTTCTCTGTTCTGTGAGAAAAATAACAAAATGAGTGTAAGAGACACTCCAACGTAGGAGGATGCCAAGGTCCTATCACTTACCAGCACAGAGTTGCTGTCTGAAGGGCAAGAGAAATGCACTGTCTCCAGCTCTACCCTCACCACATTCCCTCAGACCTCAAGGAGATAAATCGATTGGGTACGAAATCCAAGAGAAACCCACAGAAAGTTGGAGGCAGCAGAGAAAAAGATCAAAGTGCCTGCAGTCTGTGAAACCACATCCACCCCAGCAGATATCACAAGTCATAAACACCCCCTGATAACCCGGCCTTAATCAACCATATGACAAATGAGGCAAACACAGGGAGATTTGCACAGTGGCAGTGGAAATGTTTAATTAGATTTCATCAGAAGGGGTTCTAAAATATTCCTATGATGAGGTCTCTGCCAGTCTCAATGATAACCTTTTTTTCCTGACATGGCTGGAATTTATTGTCAGCTTCAATTTAAAAAAATAAATAAATTACAAGAAGTCAGAAGGAAAGATGACTCCAGATCTCATCCCTGAGCATCCCAGCAGGGCTGGCAGGAGCAGCAGTGGTTTCCATTGCAACAGTGCCATAGATCATAGAATGGATTGGGTTGGAAAAGACCTCCCAGATCATCAAGTCCAACCCTTGGGCCAACTCCAGTCCATTTACCAGATCATGGTGTTATAGATAAAACTGGCTAAATTATTGAGGCCAACACTTAAAACTTAATTTTTAGTGATTTATTGCAGCAACAATAGACAAATAATTCACCGCAGCAACTATTGGACAAATAAGCAAACAGGACATCCTGGAAAATGCCCTGGGTGACCAGTTTGAGAGCCCAGTGCTCCCAGCTAGCTCACAAAGGGTACAAGGTATAGGCTTGGGTTTTATAGACCATGGATGTTCCTCTTTTTAGCTTGATTTTTCCATTCTTGGTCTCTATTTTCAGTTAGTCCTTCCCAGCTTTGGCCAGTGATTGATGCTCATGACTGATGTTGTGGAAACAACAAGCCGGTGGCTAGTTCCTCTCTTTTTAATCTGTTTTTTTTCTACTTTTGTCTATTTCTTGGCTTCATTTGTCTTGTGATCAATGTCCTTTTTTTTAGGTGATCGTACGGTGGTCCTAAAATAATTTTGGGCATGTCCAGTTTACATCTTTTTGTTAATTTTAATCTTACATGGNCCTCTCAGCCTCCTCTTCTCCAGCACAAACACCCCCAGCTCCCTCAGCCTCTCCCCACAGCACTTGTGCTCCACTCCCTTCTCCAGCCTCGTTGCTCTTCTCTGGCCCCGCTCCAGCCCCTCAAAAAAAAAATCATAAGGTATAAGGCCTCCATATAAGACCAAGATGAAATCATCACAAGACACATCCGGGGAAATATTCCAAGCCTTGTGGTTAAGCTTTGTGGTTACACAGTTAACCATTTTTAGAATACACAAAATATACTTAAAGAAGTACTTGGTTCTGCATTTAGGCCTTGCAAGTTTTCCAAAAGCGGCGGAGCCTTAATCACAATGACATGAGAAACTTTGGTTTATTCAAACCAATACAAAAACTTTATATCAAATCATCAACTCAATTTAACAAGGAAATTTTATATTGATCACCTATTTATCACAATGGCACTCAGTGGCACGGCCAAGCTCACCTTAAAAACCTCCAGGGATGGGGAATCCACCCCCTCCCTGGGCAGCCCATTCCAATCCCTCAGCACTCTCTCTGCAAAGAAGGTTTTTCTGCTCTCCAACTTCAATTTGCCCTGGCAGAGCTTGAGCCTGTGCCCCCTTGTCTTTATCTCTGTTAACACAGTCCTGCTGTCTCCAGTTGAGTATGGACACCAACCCAGCTGGAAAATCTATTTTGGGGGGGTCTTACATTGAAATACCACTTTAATTCTTTACAATGCAATATCTCTCTTAGTTTGGGAGATGAATGACCCTCCTTGGGGTCACAGCTGGTGCAGCCTTGGCCAGTATGAAGAAAATCAAGCAATGACAGTTCATGACAAAGCCATCACTGACATCCAACCTGACACCACCAGGTTACAGTCCCATCTATGGGGTTACCTACTGCTATCACAGCTGGGAACATCTTTCTGGTCACAGCATCCCAAGGGGACTTCACAAATCTCATCTTTAATTAATTGCCCAGGTCTAGTCTTTAGTCTGTATTTTTACCCCTCCCTCAGCAACCAAAGCTTTTCTAATTCCAGAAATGGCCAGGAACCTGCAAGCTCTTCCATATGGTTTCATTTAGAGGAGGTGAAAAAAGGCCAGTGACAGGGGTTTGAAGAGTTAAAAAAAAACATACCCAAAACAAAAAGACAAGTGTCAGGCCAAGCAGGAACAGATCCCTGAATCCTACATAGCAATGCAGACACTCCTGCAGACACCAGATGGGTTGGGGTCTACAAAACCAGCACAACTCTCTCATTCTTCCCCCCAGGATTCACACACAAGCCCAAAAACCAGCAATCCATCATAAGTCTGATTGCTCTCAAGCCAGGCTGCCACCACAAGGAAATGTGAGATGAAGCAGAGCAAACCAGAGAGTCCTTAAACCAAAATAAAAGAAGCACAAGGGGAAGAGATCAAGTTGGAGAGGAATAGGGTGGGCTTTATTTCTGATTTCCTCCTCTTGGCTTCCCAAGCCCCACCAGCAGCACTCACAGCTTGATGGCATTGAAGCTCCCAGAGTGTCTGGGTGTGTGTGCAGGAGAGAGACCTTTCAAATTATCTCCAGCACATTCCTTTCTGCCTTCTAATTAAAATCTGGCTCATAAATCAAAACCTTTGTTCCTACACTTTGGTTGTCAGTTGAAGGCTCTTTTACCAAGGCTCCTTTATGCAAACTGTGGTCTCCTCTCCATCTCCAGTAACACAACTAATTACACTACTTTGGTTTGCTCTTATGAGCCCACCCTGCCTTTGGCCAGACCAGGAACTGCACTCTGACTGTTGTCAGAAATGCCCAATTACAGGTCACAAACCAAGCAAAGCCTCTCCCAGCTTAAACATCAGCAGTGGGGAGGAGAAAATTACTGTCAAACTAAGCATTTCCATGTATTTCCTCAGAGGGATCCACAGAAGGGTTCAAATTAGAGGGTTTCTAGAGGTGGGTTGGGGGAATGACTTTTGGCAAACTGTTTTCACAGAGCAAAAGGCAGAGAACAAAGCCTGAAAGGCTTTATTTAAAAAGTATTTGTTTTATATATATATATATATACACATACATATTTTAAAATACATTTCAAGATTCTTCTATTCTGTTTTCAGCCATTCCAACCCTTCTGTCTTCCCCGCACAGCAATAATTTCTAGCACTGGGAGAGGAGCTAAAGGTGTCGGTCCAGACTGCAGCAAAAACCTGCAGAAAATCATCCAGCTGAGACTCTCACCAAAGCCAACATAAGGAGTGAACAGTGGGAACAGACAGCTTTTGTGCAACAAAAAACCCCAGGCACAATGGGATTTAGTAAAGAACTTCAGAGTCACAGAATATCCTGAGTTGGAAGAGACCTGCAAGAACCAACACATCCAACTCCTTGACCTTACACAGGACAACCCCAGAATCATTGAATCAATTGGGTTGGAAAAGCCCTCTGAGATCATCAAGTCCAACCCTTGGGCCAACTCCAGTCCCTTTACCAGATCATGGCACTCAGTGCCACGGCCAAGCTCAGCTTAAAAACCTCCAGGGATGGGGAATCCACCCCCTCTCTGGGCAGCCCATTCCAATCCCTGATTACTCTCTCTGGAAAGAAGTTTCTTCCAATATCCAAAGTCACATCCTGTCCTCAGAGCACTGTCCAAAAGCTCCTTGAGCTCTGTCAGGCTGATCACTGCTCTGGGGAGCCTGGTGCAGTTATCCAAGCACCCTCTGGGGGAAGAACCTTTCCCTAATATCTGGTCTAAATATCCCAAATACAGCTCCAGCCATTCGCTGGTCAGAGAACAGAGATCTGTGTTGTCCCCCCACTGTCCCTTGTGAAGAAGCTGCAGACCCAATGAGGTGTGCCCTTTGTCTCCTCTCCTTGGCTGAACAAGGGTCCAAAGAAGAGCAACGGGGCTGGAGAAGGGAGTGGAGCACAAGTGCTGTGGGGAGAGGCTGAGGGAGCTGGGGGTGTTTGTGCTGGAGAAGAGGAGGCTCAGAGGTGACCTCAGCACTGTCTGGAACTGCCTGAAGGGAAGTTGTGGCCAGGTGGGGGTTGGTCTCTTCTCCCAGGCACTCAGCAATAGGACAAGGGGGCACGGGGGGCTCAAGCTCTGCCAGGGGAAATTGAAGTTGGAGAGCAGAAAAAACTTCTTTGCAGAGAGAGTGCTGAGGGATTGGAATGGGCTGCCCAGAGAGGGGGTGGATTCCCCATCCCTGGAGGTTTTTCAGCTGAGCTTGGCCGTGGCACTGAGTGCCATGATCTGGTAAAGGGACTGGAGTTGGCCCAAGGGTTGGACTTGATGATCTCAGAGGCCTTTTCCAACCCAATCCATTCTGTGATTCTAATCCCAGTGACCTCAGCTGCTCACATGGCTTTCCCTCAAATCCTTTCACCACCATTGCAGCCTCCTTTGGATGCTCTCCAATAACTTTAGACCACTTTTTTATTTTATTTTTGTACTGTGGCACCCAAAGGTGCACTCAAGGTGAGGCTGCCCCAGTGCAGAGCAGAGAGTGACAATCACCTCCATCAACCAACCAGCAACATTGGGCCTGATGCACCCCAGGACATGCTTTATTTTGACTGCCAGCACACAATGTTGGCTCCTATTAAACTTGCCATGGACCAGAGAGAGCAGGGAACTGAATCTGGACCTCACTGTCATGGTTCACATCCTTTCTGCTTCCCTCCTAAAAACAGGAGCTGCCAAATGGTGATATCTACATCCACCTCTATCTGCAGCTGAACCAGAGATGAGTCATCTGGCCAAAAGGAGAGGGAGGAGGTGAGACAAACTGCAGAGGTGATTTTGGGCACAGATACAGCCACAGGATGGTGAGGAGGATGGTGAAAGGAAGAGATGGATGCACAGTGCCTTATCAGGGACTTGCTGTTCTTTCAACTGGCTCCCTGATAACATATGGAGCTTAATCAAATATGCAAATGATGTCCTATCTGGAGACAAGGGAAATAGAGAAATAAACCCAGAGACCATGCATGAAAACAAGCCGATAAAATGAGGGAGTGGGTAGATGGTTTCCTCTTTTTGATAAAATTATTTCAAAAGATTAAATTAAAGCAAAACTAATTAGGAGAACCGCACTTAAGCCGACTTCCCGTAAGAGGGGTCAGCAGGCAAGAGGCATTCAAATCAAAGGCAGATGCAAGAGGCACTTCAAGGGCTCCCTGAAAAGTCATTATCCCAGTCAAAAAGGAAGGGGATAGAGAGGAGGAAGGCATGACAAGAGCCTTTTTGGCTGGGCATCCATCCGGGCATTAGATGGAGTTAAACAGCCTCTCTTTGTCACCCTGGAGAGCTGAAGTAGCAGGTGAAGACCAAAGCTGATCACCTGATGTTCCATCCAAGAACAAAAGGACAAAGAGAAGCAAACAGACCAGAGGGATGTGGGAATATATTTGTTTTTCCTTGTATCCCTCTCTGCAGGGTTTCCACTGACAGCACAGCCATGCCAGGCTCTGCAGGCTGAACGCTCCACATGCCTTGCACAGGCCTCCTGACACCATGCAGAAAATCACCTGCCACAACAGGGCAGGTGACAACCAGCATCACAGCAAGCTGTCCCCCAGGAGGCTGCAGGACCCACGGATTTCAGCAAGGAACAGGCAGCAGGACATTGTTACCTGTCTCTTTGTGTCTGGTTTTGTCACTAACGTCCCCCTGCCTGCACAGTGCACATTCCCAGCCTGCTGTGGGGGAATCCAGCTCAGCTGCTCTGAGACTGGAAACCTGTCAAATGCAAGCTGCACTTAAAGGAAGAGTTTGAAAAGGTGGTGGTACCACCTGCTGCCTTCCCTGCTGCAGTGGGGCCACTGGAGCTCACTGTTCCTCGTGGAATTGGAAATAAAAACACACAGTGCAGCAATGCCAGTGTGGAATTGGGAGGGATCAGACACTTATTTGCAAGTCTCGTTGCATGATCACAAGATCCCATCTCTGACAAGACTCTGAGTCACTGTTTAACCAGAATCTCCCAAAAAAAGAGCAGCACTCCACACATGCACAAAGGCACTCAGTGAAAACACGGCTCAGCCAGACCCTGCACACAAGCACAGAAATTGCTGATTAGTCAGAAAGCAGAGAGGGGGACTTGAAGGAGAGACGTGGAAAATTAATTGCTGCCTGTCAGAATCAGGCTCTAACCCTTCCTAGGAGCATCAGCCTTCCTAAGAGGAAAAAAAGGGAGTTTCCCTGCTGCAGTTAGACCCTGACATGAGCAGTGAGGCGGCTGCAGTGAGACAGGGACAAGTTATCACTGGTGGTCCCAGAGCAATGGAAATGAGGGATGTGAGAGGCAAAGAAGTGGTGCAGCCATTAGTGAGTATTTAAAACAAATGTTGGCTGCACCAGTCTGGCAGCAGAATCTGAACACAGGGCCCCTGGTGTGGTTTAGGTCAAAGGATGGATCACAGGCTAAACCCAGGCTGGAAGGGACTGCCCAGAAATCAAACCAGGTTGTTCTGTCCGTTCAGGCCTTGAAAATTCCCAAGGATGGCAACTGCACAGCCTCCATGGCAACCTTTTTCAGTGACTGCTTGTTACTCATGGGAAAAAGCTTTTCCTCATATCCAGCTGTAAGTGCTTCCATGTCAACATGTGCCTGTCTCACATCCTCTCTCCACTCATAAATGTGAAGAGCCTGTTTCCATCTTCTCAATAACTTCCTTGCTGGCATGGGAATGCTGTTGTCCTTCCATGCTTTCTTATCTCCAGCCTGAATAAGCTCGTTTCTCTCATCCTCTCCTTGAAGGGCAGGTTTTCCGGCAGCTGGCCAATGACAGAATGGATTGGGTTGGAAAGACCTCCAACATCATCAAGTCCAACCCTTGGGCCAACTCCAATCCATTTACCAGATCATGGCACTCAGTGCCACGGCCAAGCTCAGCTTAGAAATCTCCAGGGATGGGGAATCCACCCCCTCTCTGGGCAGCCCATTCCAATCCCTGAGCACTCTCTCTGCAAAGAATTTTTTCTGCTCTCCAACTTCAATTTCCCCCGGCAGAGCTTGAGCCCCCCGTGCCCCCTTGTCCCATTGCTGAGTGCCTGCCCTTCACCCTTTCCTGAACCTGTTCTGGTTGATCAACAAGACTTTTATTCTGAGCAGCCTAAAACTGGGAACAGATATGGCCTAGCAACTGAGTTCAAGATGATCACCGTCCCCTCATCCACTAGCAGTGCCCCTGCCTGCATAGCTGAGGGCGGTGTTGGCCTCTCTGCCCGGGCACACTGATGGTTCATGTGCAGTTTGCTGTTCACATGGATGCCCAGGGACTTTAAAGGAAAGCTGCTCCCCAGCCAGCCAATCCTCAACCTGAATCATTCCAAAAAATCAGGATGCACAAGTCTTGCACCTTTGATTTCACACTCAAAGACAATATCCATTCCCTCAACACTTTTAGGTCACGTTGGACTTATCATCAGGCAATAATTTTTACATGACAAATGGGCCTCCCTGCCCACACTGATTCCCACCACCCCTACTGGTACCACCCAAGATGAGCATCAAGAGCCAAGTTCACCACAGCTACAAAATCCCCCAATTTCTGAATGCTAAAGCCAGAAAAACAAACTGCTCTTCAGGCATCTAAGCTGGCAATGACTTCTCAAAGAGGGGCTGAATATCCCCAAAGCAGACAGACAACCACAGCCTTCCCAGACATCAGATGCAGAGAGAAACCAGCATCGCTCCATCACAAGTCAGTGAAGCACCAGACTCCTGCTGATTTAGGAAGCTGTGAGGAGAGGCCAGGGTGAACAAGACCCTCTTGGAGAAACCATCCTCCCAGCAGGAGCCAGAGCTTCTGCAGCATGTTTTCAGAGCAGTCAAGTCCACTTGCCTAACAGTTGGGGGGAAAAAAAATAAAATTCCAAAGAGCCCTGAATCTTTCAAGGCAGCAGAGGGAAGGAGAAGGAAGCAGGGTTTCCCTGCTGACACTCACACAAGCTGTCAGCAGCAGGATACCCTCCAGAGAATATCAAAACTGAGCAGGGTTTCTAGTCTTGTGTATATTTAGAAACCCACTTGCCCAGAAACCCAGAGTAATAGTGAGAGTCTCTCTCTGTGCCTGCAGGTACCATGAGATTGCCATCCTGGGCATGGCAAACTCAAGGGTGCCACAGTAGCTCCAGCTCCTGGGATGGGGGATGAGGTGTCAGAGCAGAAAAGGGAGCTACTCCTCTCCATGTGGGAACATCATGGAATCACCAACACGCTCAGACCTCTGTTGACCTGAGGGTTTCTGCTCATCTCTTGCACCCTTTTACCTTGCTCAGGTTTCTTTGCATGAAAAGCTCCATTTCATAGAATCACTGAATGGCTTGGGTTGGAAAAGACCTCCAAGATCATCAAGTCCAACCCTTGGTCCAACTCCAGTCCCTTTACCAGATCATGGCACTCAGTGCCACAGCCAAGCTCACCTTAAAAACCTCCAGGGATGGGGAATCCACCCCCTCTCTGGGCAGCCCATTCCAATCCCTGAGCACTCTCTCTGCAAAGAATTTTCTCCTGCTCTCCAACTTCAATTTCCCCTGGCAGAGCTTAAGCCCCCCGTGCCCCCTTGTCCTATTGCTGAGTGCCTGGAATAGTTTGGGTTGGAGAGGACCTTAAAGACCACCTTGTTCAAACCCCTTGCCATAGGCAGGAACATCTTCCACTAAGACCAGGGTGTTCAAAGCCCCATCCAACCCAACCTTGAACACTTGCAGGGATGGGGAAGACAACTCAGCACTTGGCAGAAGGACCTCACACACTACCAGTGCCACCTGCCTTCTGCTAAAGAGAACAAACCCTGCTCTGGGAAAGGATCTCACCCCACACATGAGGGGAAAGTTATGATGGCGAAAGGACTCACCACAGCAATCCATGACAGTAACAGAGCTGCAGGTTTGGGTTCTCCTCAGAGTTACCTGACTGAAGTTGTCCCCACCCTACCCCAAACCAAGGTGCATCTTCTCCAAGCCACAGGCTGACCCCATCAATACCTGTCAGCACTTCCCACTCCCTCTTTGAGGCAGGTGGGCTACAAACAGCCTGTACATCCACCCAGGAGAGCTGTCAGAGACAGGGCAGCCACAGCTACACATCCAAAAACCTGCAGGAGCTCAGACTTGCATGTGCTTTCCAATCCAATTATGTACCAGAGAAAGCCAATCCTCCCCAACACCACTGTGGGATGGGCCAAAATGAGAACTGCAAATCCAAACCCTCAGATCTCAGACTCTCCCTGGGGTGTTTTGTATCTGGATCCAAGAAAAGCAGAGTCTGGAGGGTTCAGGGTAATCCAGAGGGTTGTTCATGGAACTGGTCAATACCCAGACTTTCTACTAAATAGCCTTGATACCTGTTGGAAGCTCTGGCCAGATTTCAGAGCTGTCTGATGTGAATGAAAACCTTCAACCCCAATGGCAAGTCCAAATCTAAAAAGCCCTTCAAAGACTGCAAACTGATGGGATTTGATGAAAAATGAAATATAGGCCACAGAGTGAAAGTGTTGGGTTTTAAGCCAAAGTTCTCTCTCTGCAAGGAATTTAGAAAAGGCTGAGTGAAATATTTGGATGAACTTTAAAAAAATCCTATTTCTTCTGGGGGAGTTTTAAATAAATGGAAATTTCTACTACTCTATTTTCAAATAAACATTTCAAAATGGGCCAGGAGCTTTGTTTTGTTGGAAGTACAATTCCTAGGGCTGCTCCCAGCTTGACATTTGTAAGCTCAACTCACCCTTTACACCTGCATCTGCACACAGAATAATTGCAGGTAAGTTGTATTTCTTTGACTGGAAATGATCTGCACAAGAGTAATGACCCATAAATTAAATGCCTAGGGAAGGAAAACAAGGATTATGGAATCCTGCTACACTCCCTTAGTGATGACAGGTATTAGTGGCACATGGTTTGGTCAGACACAGCAGGAAAAAAAAATCCAAACCAAGCATAGAAAACGGTGCAAAACATCTCCATGGGTACATCTCTGGTTTTCTCCTGCCACTGGAGTGAAGAGTCAAGCTTGTAAAGAGAGATGGAGCAAAGGAAAAATAAAAAGCCAGTGAATTTGGGTAGGTGGATTTTACAGCAAAGTGGTTTGCAGGAAGGACATACCTGGGAATCTCTTCTGTGCCTTTTGTAGAGAGACTAAACACTCTAAACTCAAGTGAGTTTTTTTTTATAACCTGAAAGGAATTCAAAATTCCCAGCCATGGGTCTTGTCCCAAGCACTCAGGAGCCAAATTCCAAGAAAGTCCAGCAGACACCTGGATTATGAAGCTGTGGCAACACTTACTGATATGGTACAGACACACAGGGCACACCAGGGGCTGCCCAGCACAGGAGGTAATTACAGATACTGGGTTTAAACCAAAGCACTGGGAGATTAAATATTCCTCATTAATCAACACCACAGGATCCTTAATGCCCACAAGTGGTCAGGAGCTGCTTTTCCATCCCATCTCATTTGTTGAGTTAAGCTCTCAGATATGCTCACACACCTCACAACCCTTACTGGGTTAATTATCTAAAATGCATTTTGAGCAAGGAGAAGTATTCCCTACCAATTGCAGGAGAGAAAATGAGGTGTGGACACACAAGAAGTTTCTGGCAAAGGACTGAATCCAGCTGTCTCCCAATCCACTCCATCTCCATCCCCAAGATGCCACCACAATCCATCCTTTAATTCAGAGGCATTAAAGGAAACCTTTAATCCATATGGACAGGGGGGGATTTTTCTTTTCCGTAGCTGTGCATTTTTATCCTATTTATTTCTTCCTTCTGCAGGGCCAGGCTGTGCTGTGGCCAAGCCAGCAGAACTGGAGGGAATATTTCTCCAGCACATTATTCAGTGCCTTCCTGATGGGCTGCACACACAGCTTTGTGAATGAGCAAGGGTTGCAGAATGGATTTTGCCTGGGGCAGTGAAATAGCTGGGGCCAACCGTGTCATTTGCTTTCACTCACACTTTCCCTACCCTATCTCTACCTTGGTTTTTGCCTTTTCTTTTCTCCCTTTGTTGTCTTGGTTACATGGGCAGATTCCTGATATGCTGCTAGTTTTCATTTTAATGATATGCTCCTGTAAAGCACAATATTTTGCTCGAGTTGTGTGAGCCACTGGATAAACTCCCCTGGCACGTGTGACATTTGTATATCAACTAACAGATATTGCTTTATGACTGTGGGTATTTTGCAGAGAATTCATGGATCACATAAATCAAGATCAGATAATGCAGTCTGCCACTTTCTTATAAAAATACACACAGAGAGGAAAACACTGAAACTGCTGGAAAAAGAGGGAAAGTTTCTCTAAAACCATCCTGGCAGCAAAGTCTTCCAACCATTGAGTAAATCCTGCTATCTTGGAGATAATCTCATCACTCTTCTTTCACGTTATCCAAAATATTTCACTGCAGCTTGACTGAGTAGCTGCACTGCACCAGGAGAAGCAGCAGGACATACTATCCTGGTAGGATCCAACAGCAGGGAAAATAAAGATTATTCCTGAGATTTGTCCCCTGGAACATGGAGTTTTGTCTAATCCTACAAAGCCTCTATTCCAACTTCCTATTGTTTTTAAACACAAAATCAAACTTTATGCTAACAGAATGGGTTATGCTGGAGTTGCAATCCCAATGCAGTATTTTCCCTGCCTTCTATTCAACAGCAGCTGATTGATGAGCCAAGATGAAAAACAAGGTGGCAAAAAGCCCATGAAGTCTTGAGAGGGTCCCAGGAGCATCAAGTGAAAATCCTGAGTGCCAAACTGGCCTCATGTGGCACCCAAAATGGAAACCAGGCTGGTGCCCTGAGCTCAGATACCCCCAGGAGCACTGGAAGAGTGTGAAGCAGCAAGGATGGGGTTGAACCTACACGAACTAAATGTTTCCAGGACTCTGGATCAACAGGTCCAAAACAATCACACATGTTTGGGGAGTCACGGCCAGGACGGGGTTGAAGCTACACGAGCGTCCCGGCCAGGATGGGGTTGAAGCTACACGAACTAAATGTTTCCAGGACTCTGGATCAACAGGTCCAAAACAATCACACATGTTTGGGGAGTCCCATTTGGGTTTACGTTCTGCCTGTCTGGTGGAGATTTATTCATCCAAGAAAGGTCTCAGCCCAAGGCTCCAGCCCTGCTCCAACTCACACACCCAAGGCAGCAACTACCACCGGCAGAATATTCCGCACATGAGGAAAAAGAGAATAAAATAAAGCTCTCAAATTACATCAGCCACTTCAGCTCCCCTGTTCTCATTCTTTACCCTATAAGGCTGTCCCTACTCCCCACCACACTCTGCAAAGCATGGAAAGCTCTCCCTCCTATTTTCCCCTATTAAAACAGAATCAGATCTTGGATTCTGCAACGTGACCTGCAAAAAGGCAGAGCTGTGGCTGAGTTTGCTTCTCCTGGAGCCAAAGGAAAAACCAAAAGCTTGGGAGTGCAGGGAGGCAGCAGTGATTAACTGTTAAGGTCTTTTGGATATTTACCACTCAGATCTCAGCTACCCCATTCCCCTCCCTGCAAGAGACTGACTGGAGAACTGAACAGTTGATTATGATATCACAGCAGACAGGGAAGCAAAGCCTAATTAGTCAGGGGAGGAGATTATTTTTATTATGACCATTTAAAAAACAATGTAGCTCTTTTTCCACCTGTCTGAATGAAAAAATTTCTCTTTTCAAACACATCCAGCAGCCTTTCCTCTGTTAAACAAAGCCAGAGACATTTGCCAGTGGGCAGGATCCCATTTCCCTTGGAATTGTCCCTCAGCATGAGGAAAATGCCATCTCAATTTACAGCTCTGTTTTCTTATCAAGTGAAGAAACAGGTAGAGGAATAAAACCAGAGACTTCAGACATTTCTTAAGCATCCATGAACAAACAATTCCCTTCCATCCTCTTGTCAGCTCTGACCATCCTCTGCACGAGCCATAGCAGGTCTCCTTTTCAAAGTTCCTTTATCCAGCTTGCAAGTCTTTACTTGCAAAAAGGATTCAAAGAAAGCAACACCCAACAAATCCCCCAAGGCTCTGTGCCCATCTCCCTTCCCAACTTCTCACCATTACCATGGCAAAGCCACAATGTCCTTGTACATACAATATTTCACCCCACTCCTGGGCTGAGCATTCACACAAACACCTTCAGACTGGCACAGAAAGGTTCAAATGGAGGCAAAGTCTCCATCAACAGCATGAGAAGGTCATTTTAATACCTCTTCTTCCCTTGAGAAAGCCACAAGTAGAGGATTTCACCTCTCAAGCCTCTCTACTATTGCCCTGCATGGCAAACTACAGAGCTACTGCCATGCAAAGGGCATATTTCCAGTGAGAACCCACAGAGAGGAACATAAATACACTCCTTACTGCATTTGATTTTATGTGGCATCAACCATAAACATAAAGCTCATTATCCTTCAAAGACACAGCTTTCTTTTGATGAAAATGCTCTTCCTTCAGCACAAGCACCCAGCCTGACATAAGCAGAGCAACCACTAATCCCATGCTTGGACTCGTGGTGAAGTCACAGTCCAGTCACGTTGCTCTGAGCAAAGATCTCCAGAGCATGAATCCTTGTCTCCTAAATTCCAGCCACTATCAGTTTTCCTCCAGCATGCACAGATATCCTGTGATCATCTACTTAATTAAGAGATGGTCTCAACACAGACAGTGCTGTTGGATGTGAATTATATCAAGTCTGTCTGTGACTGGGTGTGTGGTTTGACTTCAGAAACAATTCTGAAGAACAATTCTTCTGATGAACAACAATTTGGAAGGAGGATTTTCTCCTTTCTGAGATTACCTCTGAAACCAAGACAAAACCAAGGACAACAGTTTTATGCCAACCAAAATACTTTCTATCCTCAAAATAGGAGCACCTTAGGACAAGGACTGTGCTCAACAACTGTGCTCAACTCAACACCACCGCCTCAAATCTCCGTAAAAACATGAAAAAATGAGTTAAAGAACCACATCAGGTCTTACCTTCTTGAGCTTCCCACTCTTGGTGCCCACAAAAGCCAGGGAGTGGTTCTTGTAGACATAGGCAATGACTGAGGTCATCCTGTCTCCATCCTCAGTGAAAATGGGGAGCCCTCGAACCATGGATGATACTCCCAAAGGGGCATTCATATCCAGGCCACAGAAGTTGTCATCGATGGTCAACAGCTGCAAACAAACACAAAGAGGGTGTAAACAAGTGAAGTCACCAATTCTTTAGCCATTTGGGAAGTATCCACCCATTGCATAACATGTCTAATTTATGCAGGCTGAAAAATCAGCCAGGACTGGAGAAATACAGAGGTGGAAAAAAAGTTCTGTGAGGAGTTATAGACAGAAGGAAAACTGGAAACTTGGTTCTCCTGAATGACAGCCCAGCAGGATACATTACTTTAAGCCTTTTTCCTAGTGCTTTACTAGTCAAGACCCAGCAATCAAAGACAAAAATCTGCTGAAAATGTCTTAAACATCTAGTTCTGTCAAGAAAAATGGTTCCCATGGGATCCAGAACAAGAACCACAAAGCTAAATCTGCACTGGCAAATAAAATAGACCCTGACCTGCTCTCTGGTCCTGAGAACCTAAACAATAATCACAGCTATGAAACCTAAATAATCCTCCCAACTCCGAACTCTGTAGGATTGTTCATGCTACATTTTGGAAATTGCAGTCTTCTAAAGTATGTCCAGGAATCATAGAATGGATTGGGTTGGAAAAGCCCTCTGAGATCATCAGGTCCAACCCTTGGGCCAACTCCAGTCCCTTTACCAGATCATGGCACTCAGTGCCACGGCCAAGCTCACCTTAAAAACCTCCAGGCATGGGGAATCCACCCCCTCTCTGGGCAGCCCATTCCAATGCCTCAGCACTCTCTCTGCAAAGTTTTTTCTGCTCTCCAACTTCAATTTCCCCTGGCAGAGCTTGAGCCCCCCGTGCCCCCTTGTCCTATTGCTGAGTGCCTGGGAGAAGAGACCAACCCCCAGCTGGCCACAACTTCCCTTCAGGAATTGTCTGGGATTGTCAGCACAGGCCAAACCTGCATTAGAGGCCATGGGAAGAATGAAACACTATAAACTTAGAGCCCCTTCCACTACCTAAAGGGGCTCCAAGAGAGCTGGAGAGGAACTTTGGATGAGGAATGGAGGGACAGCACACAGGGAATGGCTTCCCAGTGCCAGAGGACAGGGTTAAATGGAATATTGGGAAGGAATTGCTGGCTGGGAAGATGGTAAAACCCTGGCACAGATTGCCCACAGAAGCTGTGGCTGCCCCTGAATCCATCCCTGGAAGCGTCCAAGGTCAAGTTGGAGCAACCTGTGACAGTGGGAGGTGATCCTGCCCATAGTAGAAGGACAGAATGGAATGGTCTTTAAGGTCCTTTCTGACCTAAACCATTCTATGTTTCTATGATCACCCATCTTACAGGGATCCTGTGATTCACTGAAGTTCTTTGGAGAGCAGGGAAGGTTTCACAGCTATTAGGGAAGCTTTCCAGCATTTGGTGGAGATATCAAGGACTCAGCAACACGAGAAAAGCCCCAGATCATTAAAGCTCTAACACCTATTGCATTTGAACTCAACAGGATTGTCACCAAACAGGTTAGAGATCTCCACAGAACAAGTCAAAATAAAGCTGAAGCTCCAAACTGTCAAAGCAGTTGGACTTCATTAACTTCTCTGGGACCACTCACAGATGTTTTGCTGGACTAAGGCCTAGGAAGGCAATAATTAACAGTACAGGAAGGTTGCTTAGTTTTAATATATCAGTAACAAAGGACCATGACAATTTGCTTTGTCTGAGCTCACATCTTCCTGGAAACATGGCTAGAATAAGTGATGCTCCTTGCTTGAGTTCACCAGCAGTAAAAGCCTGATAGCTGATTCACTTTATCCTCACCCAGCAATTACAGGCAATAATTACAGATGGTTTTACTGAGTGGAAGAATAATGTGTCCTAAATGTGTTTATAAATACATAAAACCTATGAGGAAGTCGAAGAGCCATTAGTAGGAATCAGCTCTCCTGAGCTCTGGCCTGCAAAGAGTCATTAGTGTTTGTGGGCTGCCCTTTCACAGCTAAAACAGCGGCTCAAAGAGCAATTAGAGAGCAGATCAACAGCCTCCACCAGCAGCAGGCAGGATGCTACCAGTCCACAAGGCCAGCACAAAGTCTAAGATAAACCTTCATCCCAGCTTTGTCACACAGGTCAGGATGGAAAACCATAATCAGCAGAGGAAAGGAAGTGTGTCAGAAAATACACCTGATTCCAAAAGGACTCCAGATGAGCCACAAGCCTAAGTGACAAAAAAAAATGCATCATACTTTGAAAGAAGACTGAACTATAAGGCCTCTTGATGTCCTTCCCATCAAGGATGTGAATTGCCCTGTGGATGGTGGATCTGACAAGAATCCATCTCTTCAAGTGAGGCACAGTTTGCCCAGAAAGTTTTAAGCTCTCAAATTAATGTAATGTGTATTTCAAGGGTATAATAAAACTGTGTAAGTGCTCATTCTAATGGTCTGTCAAGCTGAAAGGAGTCACTTCAGACTGAAAGCAAGAAATTCCCAAATGGCAGAAAGAGGAGAAAGGGAACAAAGTTTTCAAGGCAAACAAGACAGCTTCCTTCACCACCAAGGGGATAAAAAGCTTAATAGTGCCAGCAGACGTCTTACCTTGGGTGCAGCACACAAAGCTCTGTCTCAAAGAGGAGGAAATTACACTGACAAGTGACGAAATGATACAAATCAAGCAGAGCTGGCACTGTCAGAGGCATCCTTTGAGCAGCACAGCCTCCCACACACTCTCCTCCCTGCAGCACAGCCAAAACTCCAGCTGAAACACTTGAGAAAGGACTCCTACAATCATCTGGCTGCCTCCCTGCACCCTCCAGAACTTCAGGCAGGAGCCCCTGACAGACCCAGAATTTATAGACCCACAATCACAGCTTCAACCACAACCACCTGTGGCTGATCTGAGCACACCTGCAACCTGTTGAGACTTAATTGGTCTAATTGCCACAGGTTGGTTTCTCCTCATCAGACTGGACCAGCTCCAGCTGAACTCACACCTGCCCTTAATTAGGCAGATGTCATGGTTTGCCCCAGTACAGACACAAAACTAAATTTAAGCCTAGTTATTTGATGTTATTTCCCTTACAGAAGGACACATTCTTATAGGAAGGGCTTGTAAAGAAACACTGGCAGAGATTTTTGGTTTTGTCTGTATAGAGAGGAAAAGAAGTGATAGTTTTAAACTAAAAGAAGGTGGTAGAGTCACACTAGATATAAAGAAGAAATTGTTTATGATGAGGGTGGTGATGTCCTGGCACAGGTTGCCCAGAGAAGCTGTGGCTGCCCCATCCCTGGAAGTGTCCAATGCCAGGCTGGAGCAACCTGGGCTAGTGGAAGGTATCCCTGCCCATGCCCATGGAAGGTATCCCTGCCAATGCCCATGGAAGGTGTCCCATGCCCTGGGCTAGTGGAAGGTGTCCCATGCCCTGGAAGTGTCCAATGCCAGGCTGGAGCAACCTGGGCTAGTGGAAGGTATCCCTGCCCATGCCCATGGAAGGTGTCCCATGCCCTGGGCTAGTGGAAGGTGGCCCATGCCCTGGAAGTGTCCAATGCCAGGCTGGAGCAACCTGGGCTAGTGGAAGGTGTTCCTGCCCCTGGCAGGGAGTTGGACTAGATGGTCTTTAAGATGACTTTCAACCCAGACTATTCCAGGATTCTGTGTCCACTCAACATGCTGCTGGGTGGGTGCCAGAGCAGCGATCCCAGAGTTGTGGTTTGCAATGTGGACAACCCTCCCCCAAGAACAGGAGCGAGGCCAGCAAGCCACACGCCACATGAAAACTATTTTCATTTCACATATTTGGGTTATTTCCTCTGGGGATCATCTGCCAAAAAAAAGCCAGCAAGCAAAACCCTACAAATAAACACGACTCGGGCTCTGCACAGCTGTGGCTCTCAGCTGCACACAGGCCTTTGTAGAGACAGAAATACAGTCATCTTCTGCAGCAAAGAGAAACACGTAAGGAAGTTTGGATTTATGATGAAAGGGTCAGGAGTTGCAAGCACAGGTTTATTTTCAATTCCAGACACTCCTAGCAGCAATATAAAGTAGCCACGTTAAACTCTCTGGAGCTTCTCTGCTTGGCAATTTCACCTTAACGACTTTCCAGAATGAAAGAGGAGGTGAGGACATGAATTCACTCTGCTTCTAACACGGCTGGGATGGCAGGGACAGGCAAAGGGAAGGTCTAAAGAGGGAGGAATAACATCAGCAGTTCTTGCATCCTGAGCAGTTAAAATCTAAGCTAAAATCTAAATCTAGCAGTTAAAATCTAAAATCAAGGTGCACTAAGCAATTAACTTGGAAGGGAATCATAGAATCCTAGAATGGATTGGGTTGGAAAAGACCTCCCAGATCATCAAGTCCAACCCTTGGTCCAACTCCAGTCCCTTTACCAGATCATGGCACTCAGTGCCATGGCCAAGCTCACCTTAAAAACCTCCAGGGATGGGGAATCCACCCCCTCTCTGGGCAGCCCATTCCAATCCCTCAGCACTCTCTCTGCAAAGAATTTCTTTCTCATCTTCAACTTCAATTTCCCCTGGCAGAGCTTGAGCCCCCCGTGCCCCCTTGTCCTATTGCTGAGTGCCTGGGAGAAGAGACCAACCCCCACCTGGCCACAACTTCCCTGATGTGGCACTTCCAGACAGTGCTGAGGTCACCTCTCAGCCTCCTCTTCTCCAGCACAAACACCCCCAGCTCCCTCAGCCTCTCCCCACAGCACTTGTGCTCCACTCCCTTCTCCAGCCTCCTTGCTCTTCTCTGGACCCACTCCAGAGAATGGGGGCTCGTGGTTGGGATGCTGGAATCAATCAGTTCATCACCCCACAACAAAGTCCCACCTGCAAGACAGAATATTGCTCACCACTTCTCTCCCTTAGGAATGATGCTAAACACAGAGTTATGAGGAGCTCTAAATAGCTTCATCTCAGACTGACTGGCAGCTCCCAGGGTATAAATGCCCTCCTGAGCCCCACCGGCTGGTCCCCCCTGTGCATCAGCCCAGGATGGAGAGGCAGCTGGTGGGAGGCTGCGATCTGCTCCTGCCACCCCTTCCTGAGTCACCAACCAGGGGGGTCATCTGCAGCCATGACACCACAACCAATTGTCACACTCACCAGTGAAACAGAAAGGATATGCAAAAGAAAGGGCCTGATTTACAGGAGGGTTCTGGCAGGCGTTTGCCTCCCTCAGGATTAAGCCTATCAAATAAATAATTGACATATCCAAGCCCTCCTGGAGAGGATGGTTTTACAAGGCCGGTGCTGGCTCGGTCCCTTATGGATTTGCTGAGCCCCCAAAACCCCCAAATTCAGGAGAAGGGTTAGAGATTTGATTACAACACCTCCTTCCCCATACTCATTTGATTCCCAGCAGGAGAGAGTTTGTTGGCATTGCAGGAGTGGCTGAAGCACCAGATATCAGGGGGCCAGTGCTCATAACACATCAGTTGCCCCTTCCACATCTGCTTTAGCCATTTGCCTCGGAAACAGCCCCAGATAATCAAATACAGACTCATCCGTATTGGGGGGAAAGCTTTGATAAAGGATTACCCCTCATTACTCACTGCTTTCACTCCAGAGAATTCTTCCTCCCCAGACAAAGCACAGGAGCCTTTTTCCATATATCTCAGCAGGCTCCAAAGCAATTCCACAGACCACTAGGGATAAAGACTGTCCCAGTGGCCAAGCCTTTGATTTACAGCTAATACCTAACAGCCTTGTCTTCATATGGTGGCAGGTACTTGGCTTCTCCCTCCTGTTATCTCAGGCTTGGCCACAGCAAATGATGGAGGGAACACATACATTGAGAGCTGTCTGTGCTGCCAGCAGGGCCAGGGAGCCAACAGCAATAAGGAATCAACAGGAATACACATCTGAGTCTTTGCAAGGAGATACCCAAGGTCTTTTCCATCACCTGACTTCAAGGTCTCCTTTCCTTCCTGACAGCAAGTCAGAGCAAGGCTGAGGGCAGGCAGGTGTCCACTCAGCAGGGTATTTAAAAACCTAGACAAATGGAAGCCCTAGAAAAATCTCCCACCAAGAATTTCACGGTCCCTGAAGAGATACAAGTTAGGAAATTGAGAGTCTAGATCACCTGGTGCAGAGATGAACCGTAAATGCCCAGAGAGTGGAGCTGGAAATTAAGGAAACTGCCTCCCTACAAACCAGAGATCTTTAAACAAGGCTGGAGAAGGAACTGGAGCACAAGTCCTATGGGGAGAGGCTGAGGGAGCTGGGGGTGTTTGTGCTGGAGAAGAGGAGGCTGAGAGGTGACCTCAGCACTGTCTGGAAGTGCCTGAGGGGAAGTTGTGGCCAGCTGGGGGTTGGTCTCTTCTCCCAGGCACTCAGCAATAGGACAAGGGGGCACGGGGGGCTCAAGCTCTGCCAGGGGAAATTGAAGTTGGAGAGCAGAAAAAACTTCTTTGCAGAGAGAGTGCTGAGGGATTGGAATGGGCTGCCCAGAGAGGGGGTGGATTCCCCATGCCTGGAGGTTTTTAAGGTGAGCTTGGCCGTGGCACTGAGTGCCATGATCTGGTAAAGGGACTGGAGTTGGCCCAAGGGTTGGACTTGATGATCTTGGAGGTCTTTTCCAATCCAATCCATTCTATGATTCTATGACCTCCTGCTGCATCTCTGCTGCTTCCAAGAGTCTCCTCTGATTCCTGTGAAATCAGTGGATTTTGGTTCATCTACCCTTCTCCCTATGGTCTGTGCTGTGACCTTCAGCAGAAGCAGCACTTTTCAGCCCACTGGCTCTGAGCTATGAAGTCCTGGCGCAGGATGGACACAGCCCCTCTGATTTCCACCTCCTGCCACATCATCCCCATAATTTGCTGCCTGTTACTGCCCTCCCCATCCCTTGCATTCCTGTCAGTGCCTCAGGAAAAGGCTCCAGGCATCAACAGCTGTGGACCTTTGTCATCTGTAATTCAAACTTTTGTGGACAAAGAGCTGGACACTGACCAAAGCTAGCACAGATCACCAACCAACCCACTCTTCAGAGGTTGGTTTGCAGTGTAATGACATCCAAAAATACCGAGCACCGTTTCCCCCAGGGTGCCCTGTGATATAATGGAAGCTGGATAAAGAGCCAGCGTTTGGAAATACATTATAATTGCACTCTGCTTTTCACTTGTGCACCCACAGCAGTGGTTACTGTGCAATTACATGTCACCATATACAAATGACAGTGCAGTTACAGTAACTTTCCCAATTACAGCCAAATTGCACCCGCTATGCTAAGAGGTTTTCATTCAAACACAATTCAGGAGAGCAAGAACAGAGGGGGAAAGTTACTCAAATTGACTAGGACTGGTACAGTCCTTTGGTTTTTAGGTCTGTAGTTTAAGCATCACTTCAAGGACTGGTGTCAAGTTTCCAGAGTGCTGAAGAATCTTAATGTAGTACAGACTTTTTATGCCTGTATTTATGTTCCTGCTATGCTGTGAGTGTGAGACTTCCCAACAGTCTATGCCATGCACCTCCACGTCGTAAAATCTGCAATTTCCTGAAGAGGAGGCTGCCTTTCTTCCAGAGACCAACAGGTTTCTTTAGTCTTCAGACCTTTAGCTTAGCAGAGCTGGGTGATTATTAGGTATTGTGTATAAAAGTAATTGTGCTATAAATTTAGCATCCTCTCAGTCACGGTTTTCTGCATTATTATGGGGCCAAAAGATGTGAACAAGGTAAACCCACTAGTGAAACCCTGCAGATGTTCTAGACTCAAATATTACAATATTTAAGCAATTCTGGCAGGTATTTTGCTTTTCTTATTTCTTGATGCAGATCCCAGAGATGCAGACCCAACTTTTAGCATCTGCTGACTCAGTCACAGCCACAGAGCTGCAACTGCAAAGACTTTTCAGCCCATGATTTTTTCTCCAACTCTGGTTCCCACTTTTCCTGGATGTAGCACTGGGCTCTCATGGACCTCTAAGGAACATGGTGTAGCACAAGGTGTCCCTGACCATGGCAGGAAGGTTAGAACTGGATGATTTTTGAGGTTCTTTCCAACCTAAATCATTCTATGTTTCTGTGATCAGAAGAAAATAGTTTGTGCCCCCATGAAGGAAAGTCCAAGAGTGACTAACCAGAGAAGCAGACCAAGGATATCAAGTGTGAAATACCCTCCTCAGCAGAACCTACTACCTTTCTTGCTCACCTGCAGAGAAGGCACTTCTACCTCTACAAGAGAAGATGTAATTAAGGATCCAGCCTGAAAGACCAGCAGGTTAATGAGTCTGTGTTTCTGACTGATACCAACTTCACCTCCAAGTTTCTGCCAGCAGAAACACTCTCACGCTATGCCAAGATAAACAGGGCAAGGTTCAGAACTGACTCAGATACCTGTCAGTGTCCTTCAGTGGGACATTTGCATTCTCTGTGTTTGGAAATTGTGATTTAGGTGATATTTCAGGTGTCTTAATGGGTCATCAAAAGACCTCTAGAGTGTGATGTAGGCAGGGAAGAGGGACAGCACCTCCAGCAGCAGCACAGAGTCAGAATGGGGTGGTCCAAACACTCCCATTCATGGAATTCTTCCCATCCCACATCCCAAACATCACCACTGTATCAGCAGATCTCCCTTTTCTGTGTTGAAATTTCCACCCCTACAAAACACCTCCAGCACCACCACGATTCCAAATCTGAGCATCAACACCCCAGCCCACGCAGGTGGGGGAAAATCAGATCCCAAAGGTGTGTGGTCACTGAGGTTCATCCCCTCACAGGTGGCAACTGTACCTGTAAACAAGGAGGATGGATGTGACCTGAAGAGCAGCAAGTGTGACTGTAAAAGGTGTAAAAGGAAGCTGAGAACTTCTGCAGTCCCATAAACATCCCCTTGCTGGCTCAGAGAATCAAATGGATGAGGCACTGAAGGATAAAGAGAGGAAAGTAATCTCTGTGGCTCTCAGATCAGTGCTTTAAAAAAATTCACTTAGAATTTTCCACACCCCCAAAAAAATAAAAAGAGAGATTATTGAGCATAGAGACTCTGCCTTTGAAACTGCCATGGACTGTTGGGTAAATAAGCATTTAGGGATTTTTCAAAAGGGAAGTATTGATCAAATAAGCTGCTAGAGCTCTTCTGTGAGAACTTATTCCAGCAGCAAAGCTGTGCTGTACACCTGGAACACAGGAGCACTGACTTTCCCTGCTGCTACTGTAGCTGAGATGGGGAAAAGAGTCCCAAATCGAGGAAATCTTGGGTGAGGGCTTTTGTGTAAGCAGAAAGACACCTTTGAGAGAAGGTTCTGCATTTTATCCTAAAGGATGCCACATTTCCCTGATCAGCCAAAGGCTGTCTATGTAACAAACTCCTCAAACCATCACCTGCAGTGTTGGGAGAGGTGTGAGAAGAGACTGGAGCTCTGTCAGCTGTGTCCTGCAATCCTGAACATCCTTGCCATAACATGGGTTTCTCCCAGGCATGTCCATCCAAAGACCCCTAACAGAGGGACATTTCCTTCCCCAAATTCCAACCTCTCATGTCCATCTTCACCAGGTGGACACGGCAGACACACTGCAGAGTTCCTCAGGTCTCCACAGTACCCTCATTGCCTGCTGTGTGCAGTGCTGAAGGGTGTTGGATCCTTCTCCTGCTGATCACAATGTGTGTGACCCATTATGTCCCAATATTTATTTGCAGCAAAGTGATTAAACCAGCATTTCTGGGGCATTTCTGGCACTGCCAGGCACTCCTTATTCCCACTGGAGTGACACACCAGGACCTTCCTGCAGAGTCCTGCTGCCTCCCGCACACCACGATTCTCCACTGAGAATCACCACGATTCTCCACTGAATCACGGTCGTTGCAATTATTATTTTGTTACACAAACAAAATGATCATTTGGGCTGCAAAGTGCCACGTGCACCGTCAGCACAGGATAAATGAAGCAACCTCAGTGCTTTGCATGCAAGGGAACACCTTTGCTGGGAGAGCCCAGCGCCCCTTAAAAGCATTAATTAAGCCTCACAGAGGTCCTGTAAAGGTAATTTAATTACTGTAATGAATGAGGTGTGTGTGCTTATACAGCACAAGGAGAGCTTGGCTGGGCTTGCTCAATAGATAAGAGATCCAGGGCTTCCCATCTGTATGGGAGAAGCAAGATGTGTCTGGTCCTACCATCTCAGAAAATGAATTTAAAGCAGCCTGGTTATCAGTATAAACAACAAACCAAAGCACTCGAGCTCTGAAGAGAAAGATCTCCCGCCTGCTGCTGCTATCTCTGAGATCTCAGTACTTGAGGAATTCAGAGCACTTGTATCAAGCAAGTGTAAATTCACTCAAGCCATTAAGCTCGAACTCTTCCCGCATCCCAAAGTGGGATGGTGCAATATAGATATACTCCTGGAAAAGCTGGTAGCCCATGGCTTGGACAAGTGTACCCTCTGCTGGGTTAGGAGCTGGCTAGAGGGTCGGGCCCAGAGAGTGCTGGTGAATGGAGCTGCATCCAGCTGGTCACCAATGGTGTCCCCAGGGGTCTGTGTTGGATCCTGTTTAACATCTTTATTGATGATTTAGATGAGGGGATTGAGTCCATCAGCAGCAAATTTGCTGATGCCAGCAAGTTGGGAGGGAGTGTCGACCTGCTGGAAGGCGAGAGGGACCTGGAGAGGGACCTGGAGAGGGACCTGGAGAGGGACCTGGAGAGGGACCTGGAGAGACTGGAGGGATGGGCTGATTGCAATGGGCTGGAGTTCAACAAAGCCAAGTGCAGGTCCTGTCCTTTGGCCACCCCAAGCCCTGCAGCGCTCCAGGCTGGGCACAGAGTGGCTGGAGAGCAGCCAGGCAGAAAGGGAC
>VWZD01006637.1:79873-136118 GCA_013396695.1 Sakesphorus luctuosus | reverse complement strand
TTGAAGTTGGAGATCAGGTAGAAATTCTTTTCAGAGAGAGTGCTGAGGGATTGGAATGGGCTGCCCAGAGAGGGGGTGGATTCCCCATCCCTGGAGGTTTTTAAGGTGAGCTTGGCCGTGGCACTGAGTGCCATGATCTGGTAAAGGGACTGGAGTTGGACCAAGGGTTGGACTTGATGATCTCGGAGGGCTTTTCCAACCCAATCCATTCTATGATTCTAAGTGGGAGGCTCTTGGAAGCAGGGACACCGTCACAGTTACAGCCCTGTGTTTCTTGGCACAGAATCCCAACCAACAGCCCCAGCCCATCCATAAGTGCTGGGTCATTCCCTCATTAGGAGGAGCAAATTTTTATTATTCCCTTCTGCAAACTCCTTGCTCTGCCTGTCCCACTCTCTCTCTCTCTCTGTCTAAATATGTGCCTGGCTAATATTGCTTGTTTACAGGATAAATCAGCTGAACAAATCCTATTATATCTTGGAACACTGACAATGACGGGGTAATGACATTGAAAGAGGGAAAATATGATGTTGTTCCTACTGATCTAATGTCACCCACATGTTCTATGAGCTGTACCAGCTCCAGTACTGCAGGGAGCAAACAGAGGTTTCTTTGTCTTTACCATTTAGTTGCATGTCTGTCTGGGTGTCTTGCCTTTCCTGCTTTCAAATACTTCTTTAAATATAGAATCATAGAATGGTTTGAGTTTTAAGGGACCTTAAAGACCATCTCGTTCCAACTCCTTGCCATGGGCAGGGACAATTTTCACTGTCCCAGGTTGCTCCAAGCCCTGTCCAATCTGGGCTTGGACTCTTCCAGGGATGGGACAGCCACATAGGAGGAGAATCTATACCACAAAGCAGCTGCAATGATTGCTAGATCTTAAACTGAAGGAGCTTGGTGGCTGATGTCACAAAGGAGATCACAGAATCATTGACTCACAGAATTGATTGGGTTGGAAAAGCTCTCCGAGATCATCAAGTCCAACCCTTGGTCCAACTCCAGTCCCTTTACCAGATCATGGCACTCAGTGCCACGGCCAAGCTCACCTTAAAAACCTCCAGGGATGGGGAATCCACCCCCTCTCTGGGCAGCCCATTCCAATCCCTGAGCACTCTCTCTGCAAAGAAGTTTTTCCTGCTCTCCAACTTCAACTTTCCCTGGCAGAGCTTGAGCCCCCCAGGCCCCCTTGTCCTATTGCTGAGTGCCTGGGAGAATGTTAAGTTCTACTTTCTGTGTTGTTTTCTGGAGGAGAAAGGTGCAAAAAAGGTCAGCATTTCAGCAAGCCATGTTCATCCCATCACTGGCTTCTATCACTGCAACAAAGCAATGCTGAAGAGGAGGATGATTTGGAGGTCTTGTGACAATACTAAGAAAAAGCCTCACAAACAAAATTAGAGCAAAACCTATACCCCACAATAGCAAAGTCATGCAGATGCCAGGCTGGGAGCGTGTGGGGCAGAAATATGGTCAGATGTGATCCAAACATCTCTCTGTGGATAAAACACCCTTTCCTATCTCCATCTTCATACCATCCAGTCTCCAGGATGTCACTTCCAACATCTGTATTATCCTACCTGGTACAATGGGGACCCCATCCATTCAGTTTGGGTAAGCAGAGAAACATGAATATTTCAGGATGGTAAAAAAAAAGTCATCTGTGTTTCCTGGAATATAAATAAATAGCCAGGCACATCAGATCATTTCCAGAGGCTAAATATCCTCACTGATTCTCCAAGTTCTAAGACAGACCCTGCACTGTGTTTCACCCCAACAGCTACACTTGCATCAGGCAAGGGGAGAAAGAGTCTGCAGAGGATTTATCCCACCAGGGAAGCAATGCTGGATGCAGCACTCCCTTAGCCCCCTCCTCAACAGAACAGGCATTGTCCAAACTCCCGCACTCGGCTGTCCCTGCTCCGGAGGTGCTTTAAATAGCATCCTGCTCACCAAGGGAGCTTTGCTTCTGGCTCTTCCAGGACATCTGGGCTTTGCTTTCTGCTTTTTTTCTTTTTTCTTTTTTTTTTTTAAACCAAAACTCTTGAACAAGAAATCCCCTTGGCCTGTGAGGCAACCTCCTGGAGAGGCAACACAAGGTCAGGTTTGCGACGTCGCTGATCTCGTGGCGCAGAAAAGAATGTGAGGAGATCATATGGAGCCCTCCAAAAATGCAAGGCTGAGCCACAGGCAACCACAGGGCCTGACCACAGAAAAAAACAGCCTTGGGTTGCTGGCAGGGGAAGCAGCAAAGAGCAGTTCCCAGAAACAAATCTAACTGCCCACGTGGCAAGAAACGCAGGGAGATGGCACAGGCAGTGGTGGAGAAGTTGGCAATTTGCTCAGCTGGGGCACCACCAGGAGCTGGGGGTGATGCTGAGGGATGCTGAGCTGCTCAGGCAAGAGCCAACGTGGTGCAGGGATGGGACTGCTGGTGGGGGAGGGAGCTGTGCCTGGAATATCTCAGACACAACAGCGACTCTGCAGCCTTGGGTCCTGCTCTGCCCTCAATGAACATTTTGTGTGAGCAGGGTCACCCAGCCAGGAGGAGCTGGGAGAGAAGAGCTCTGTGAGAGGGTTTGGCACCCAGCCACTTAAAGGCCCAGGGCTGCCTCCTGCGTTATACTTGGGAAGTAAATAAGTGGTTTTGAGAAGGGGTTTTTTTTCCTCTGCATGTGTATTTTTGTTCCCAATGCCTGTGTATTTTTCCCCCACCAGGACAATAAGGATTGTGGAAGAAGAGGTTTCAGGATGGGGGTTGGGGGGTGATAAGAGGGTAATTAATTACTGCCATCATTATTTCTGCATCCACTGATCTGGAAGTATCCTTTCAAGGACAGGTGTTTAATGCTGGGAACCTACTTAATACCTCAAATGCAATCATCCTCTCTGTGCAATTAGGCCCTGCTTTACAGCCCTTAAGTGCAAGCTTCAGTCCTTGTAAGGGATTAAGGGTTTTTGGTTTTTTCTCCCCCAAAGCCTCCAAAAACCACTTTTTTATTACCTGGAGTGCAGAGCACTTCATAGAGGCAGGGAAGTGTCCTCATCCCTGCTGGCTGAAGGGAAAGAGGTGGCACGTGGGAGGGAGAGTCACCACCAATGGAAAAGAGAAGATGAACCCACGTGCTGCCTGAGGAGCCCCTGCAAAGGAGCTCTTACCAGGTTAGGATTTACATCCCCACCTGAATAAATGGGGGCTTTTGAGGATGTCTGGAGGACTGGGGTGTTGCCATACTCAGCTGAACTAAGAGTTCATGAAGATGCTGGGGAAGGGCTGTGGTGCTCACTCAGCACTGCTCAGCCACAGGCACGTATGGAAATGGGAAAAGCCAGGAGGGCCCATTAGCTCCCAACCATCACGTCTCTGGCATGAACACCAGGCATGCTACTCAGTGGTTTAGTGCTTATTAGTTAACGAGCCTGCTGCTCACCTCCCAGAGGAAGAGGTGGGGAGAATTTCCTAATTCCAGCTCAGAGGGGCCAGGACCTTGCTCAGAGCATGGGAGATAGAGAGTCAGCTGCTCTCCATTAGCCTGAGGAGCAGGACCTCAGACATCTCTGGTCACTTCCACCGCTGACAACAACCATGAGAAACACCAGCTGTGTCACTGAGGAGAGCTCCCCAAGCTGCCTCATGTAGCAAGATAACATGACATCCCTCTCTGCTGGAGCATCTTTCATCCCAGAGCACAGCCAGCTGTGTAGGGATGACGGTCAGGCCTTCTGGATTGGAGAAACAGGGACTGGGAAGATGCATGGGGGAGAGCTGGGGGTGTTTGTGCTGGAGAAGAGGAGGCTGAGAGGTGACCTCAGCACTGTCTGGAAGTGCCTGAAGGGAAGTTGTGGCCAGGTGGGGGTTGGTCTCTTCTCCCAGGCACTCAGCAATAGGACAAGGGGGCACGGGGGGCTCAAGCTCTGCCAGGGGAAATTGAAGTTGGAGAGCAGAAAAAACTTCTTTGCAGGGAGAGTGCTGAGGGATTGGAATGGGCTGCCCAGAGAGGGGGTGGATTCCCCATCCCTGGAGGTTTTTAAGGTGAGCTTGGCCGTGGCACTGAGTGCCATGATCTGGTAAAGGGTCTGGAGTTGGACCCAGGGTTGGACTTGATGATCTCGGAGGGCTTTTCCAACCAAAGCCATTCTAGGATTCTATGATCTGCAAGTCACAGGGCTTTGTCCCTTGTCCCTCTTGCCTCCCCAGCTCAGCCCCCACCCACGCCAGCCCCAGTGTCAGTGAGAGGACTCCTGTCACCCCTTATCAAAGTCTCTGAGCAAGTCCCTCAGACAACACGCTCTGCACACACACTCCTGTCCAACACAAACTGATGTGACCAGTTACACAAACACAGACCTGGCAGCCACAGGCCTGTTTGCTCTGTCTCAGAGTCTCCAGTGGGTATTCCCAGAGTTCTGAGGGTACTGCCTTTCCAAAAACTGCACTGTGTCATTTTTTGGGGGGGAGTTTCCTGCCCTTATTTGCATTTTCAGAGGAAAGCACTGTTAACAGTTGACCAAGAACTGACCTTGACTGCCCATGAACCCTTTGGGTCAGAAATACGTATAAATTGGACTCAAGATGTGTATGCAAAACATGTACCCAAAATTCCTGTCTGTCCTGCTGAGATGAACAAAAAAACTTATTGTGCAAGCACAAGTGGCACTGACACCCACAGAGATTTACTCAGGACAGCCCAACTGGCAAGCAGGGACAACACTGCAAGGCCTGACAAAACTAACAGCTGGTTCCCGTGATGGTGTCATTCCCATGGGAAAGTGTCAGGCTCACACACCGAGCAACCCTGCCAAGAGACATGGGCAGGGGCTGTGTGTGCAACATGTCAAAGCACCAGCATCACATGGACCTCCTTCCACACTTCCCCGAGGGCTAAGCAAAAGCTAACAATCCCTTTTGCCCCAATCTTTCCCTTCTAAAGGAAAATGATGGGGAAATGACAGGTAGAGAGGACGATTCCTGCTTTGTTGTTTGTAAAGTGATTTTTTCCCTTCAAACTCCCCTTCTTTCCAGCAGCTCCAGCCCACACCCTTCTTTCAGGATGACCCTGTTCTTCCATCCTCTGAGCTAGGAGGGTGATATTCCCTGTTCCTACAACAGTAGGACACAGTATTAAGACCAGGAGTGCCTGGGTTATGTTTTGCTGTGCCTTACCCAACCCTCCTGTAAAACAGGGATAATGCTGTTCCCTGCCTTGGTGTCTCAGAGATTCTGTGTGTCCTGGTAACACCAGTGATGGCAAATCCAAGCCCTGGGAAGAAGAGGAATACCATGAAATAGGCTGTTTATAGAAAAATCCTGGCCATCCCATCACTAGCTGTGGCCTTTCCAGGAGTCAAATTGACTGTTCCATACCACACACAAAGACTTTCTACCACCTGAGCAAAAAATGGCCCTTCCTAACCTGGTGACATAGCACAGAAGAGCCCATGGATCAGCCCCAAGGATCAAGTAGTGTTCATCCTGGGTGATGTGCTCGTGCTGCCAAAGGAAAATGCCTGTGCACCCAGCTGGCATCCAAACATGCCATTCCTGGAAGGATTAATCAGCAGTTTTCCCTCCACAGCCTCATCTTGCATTCAGCTAAACCCCATCACAACAGCAGTGCTTGCTTGGTGGGTGTCAAGCACCCAGGATGGGCAGGGGGATGCAGGGAAAGCAGGAGGGAGCAGGAGAGCAGAGTCCACTTGAGGAAAAGATGCATAGAGGAGATGCAGGAATCTCAGGGATCTCACCAGCAGCATCTGCAAAGAGGTTTTGGGGAGTTACACACTTAGGCATCAGAAGCCTTTATAGCCAAGTGACTTGTCAGACAGTGACTGGGGTCCCAAACATCTTCTTCTGTTAGCAAAGCGTTGGGAAAATATTGCCCAGCTCTTTACATAAGGCCTTTTGTTGGCTGGTCAGCTTTGAAAACATTTCATTTCTCCCGCAAGTGACAGTGCTGCCATGAAAAACAGGAAGAGATTGAATACAGTAATTCAAACACTCAAACTCCATTTCCTGCCGAAAGGAAAAGAAAATAGTGGCAGAAGGCAGGAGATAGTTGGGAACAGACACTTTGATTATCTCAGGCAGATATTTGTGCTGCGTATCCGGTGAAAGCTGCAGCGATGGAGGTGACACCTTTTCATCTCAGGGACTGGAGTCTGTTAGGCTGCAGAGAGGCAGGTGATGCTGCAAGACACATCAGGCTGAGGAGGAGACCAGGATCTTCCAGGAGAGCAGCCCTGGGATGCAACCAGCTCCTCAGCTGACAGCCAGGATCACGCAGTGTTTGGGGCTTTGCTGCAAGACAAAGCTCCAGCAAGGACCTCAGCTCTTCTCCACCTCCTCTGACACCCTCATGCTGCTTTGGGGTCAATCTCCACTAAACTCCTCTTCTCCATCCATGTTTGTACCTCCCACACAGCCATTCACCTCCTTGCTCTCCAAGGTTGAGGGGAAGGCTCCTCTGCCTCCACAGCTGAGCATCCCAGTGGTGGAATTCTCACTGGGCTTCGAAATGCACCTACAAATCCTATTTCACAGTTATGAAAATCAACAAACACCACCCAATGATAAATTCCTGCACAGAAATTGCTCATTGATATCTCTACCCTCCTTTCAAACTGCCTTTTTTGTATGTTTTTTTGTTCTGTTTTGTTTTAAAGAAATCCAGTGTGTCCCAACTGTTTCACAGAATCACAGAATGGCTCAGATTGGAAGGAACCTCAAAGATTATCTCTTTCCAAGACCCTCACCATGGGTGGAGACACTTTCCACTAGACCAGATCATTCAGTTACAAAGTTCATGAAGCTTATTTAAACCCCAGCCTTCTTAACCCAACAGAAAGTTTGTTTTCTGTTTTAAGAAGCCTATTTTATCCCTTCAGAACAGCCCTTCCTTCTGCCAAAACCCTGCACGTCCACACAGCCCTGCTCCCACTGCTCCATATGTACATCCACTACACTGCAGTGGTCACATTTTGGTGACACACAACGCTCTCGTTGTGCAGTCAAAGGGTTTGAAGGTGCCCTCTGACTGAACAAGTAGGAATGGCTTCAGTATCCAGAGAGGAGATTTAGATTAGACATGAGGGAAAGCTTCCCAACAGCACAGACAGATCGTGCAGGGAGAGAGAGGAATCTCCATCGCTGGAGGTTAAGAACAGGTGAGACAAACATCTGTCAGAAACGTTATAAGTAGGGCAGAAGGGCAAATCAGATGACCTCAGAAGAATCCTTTTTTCCCCAGCCTCATTTTTCTCTGATTATATGAATTTATAAGCGTTTGGGGTCAAGTGAGCTGTTTAAATATAAGCTATTATCCTGCATTTGCAGAGAGGTATTACCTGAAGCCATTTATCACCTGAGTGAACATCACCAATTTGCAAATCAACTGCCCACATATAAAACTCTATCATTTTTTCCCCATCTGTGCTGAAGATTACTAGGAGGACAGCTGTAAAACAGGGACAGGAGAGGAATGAACATTAAGGATTCTCCATTCATCTCTGGACATTTGCATTTCCCATTCTGGAAATGCTTCTGTCACACTTCCAACATCTGCAACACACACAGGCACTTGGCTCATCACAGGCTCATTACACAGTTGTGTCTCCACCTTTGCCTTCACATTGTGTTTGCAAACCACACCAGGCAAGTTTCCAGGATATCCAACCTTGTAGGACATCTGGGGAGCCAAAGCCTCTTGCTCCATGTTCACCATGAGACAGAGTTTATCCAGCCCAGACTCTGCTACCAAGACTAAGGGCACTGTCGTCCCACATCCCTGTCATTATTTCTGTGCATATTGCAGGTTAGGAGAGTTCTGCTGGGAATGGTCCCCAAGAGACTTCTCTTGCCCTGAAAAGGCCTTGAGCAACGATTACACCAAGGTAGGTAGGAGCAGAAGCATCCTAAAATGTGGATTCCCTTTGAGTCAGTCATTTCTCTGTTGGAAATATTAGAAAACTTAAAAGAATATTTGTTACCAGACCTGACCATGCACCAAGATGTGAGGACAGTGCAGTGAACCCAACTCCATAATCCTACAATTAATACCACAAAGAGTTATAAAATGGTTTTGAGTTGAAAGGGATCTTAATGCTCATCCAGTTCCAACTCCCTGCCATGGGCAGGGACACCTTCCACCATCCCAGGGTGCTCCAAACCCCATCCAACCTGGCCTTGGACACTTCCAGGGATGGGGCAGCCACAGCTTCTCTGCTCAACCTGTGCCAGGGCCTCACCAGCCTCTGAGTAAAGAATTCCTTCCTAACATCTAACCCAAATCTCTCCTCTCTCAGTTTGAAATGCTCAGTGCCTGGCACATCAGCTGTGCCCATCCACACGCAGGATTTCGGCTGCTGAAAGCAGGGCAGCAAAGCTGAAGTTCAGCTCCAGCCTGGATTGCAGGAAGGTTAAGCCTCTATTTGCACCAGCAGGGAAACGTTTGACATCCACACAAAACCAGGGAAAAGTCTCACTGATGGCTTTGTAATTGGTTTTAGAGCTGCTTCAGACACATGTGCTGAGAGGCAGAGCAGCAGCGCTGGGGGCTGCCTGGCAAGCAGGACATCAGCAGAGGAGATGAGCCCCTCACAGACACATATCCAGGCTCCAAAATACTTCAGCAACCATCAAATATTTTCCAAGCATAATGGCTGGACTCTGCAATCCCTTCCAGCAGCCAAGGCACTAATACCTCTTCCCTAGGGCAGCACAGCTGATCTCAGGCAGGGCTTGCCAGCAGCTCTAAGTAGGCTCATTTAAGGAGAGGACAGCCTACTTGGTTACACTTTTCAGACTCCCTTCTTTTAATTCAAAGATCTCCAGGTTCTTTTCCAGCTTAGCATTAGCATCTCTGATTCATAGTAGAGAAATAAACTCACAAATATGCCCTAATATTTTTTTTTCTTCTCACTGTGTCACCCAGCCCCTGAATCTTTGTCCTCTTTCCAATTCCTGCAGTCCAGTCCCTCCAAATTCAGTCAGAGACATCAGTCTGCTTGGTTTGAGACTCACCCCAAAGGACACAAGCAAGCTGTTGGCCTTTTTGCTCCTGTCTAAAGCCACAGAATCCAGGACTGAGAGGTTTCAATCCTCCCTATTTGAGAAGTCCAACATTGCAAATGTGAGTGTGGAGCACAGGCAGAGTGGAGATGCAAATACATGAAAAGGCTTAACAGCCCAGGAAAGAAACTCCAGTGGGAAGCTCCCAGCTTAAATCTAAAGGCAGCTCTTTGAATGTGCAGAGGCCTTGAGGCTAAACAAAAAAATCAAAGCCAGATTTGGGCCCAGCCTCTCTCCCTGTGCAACACTCCCTGAGGAGCTTTGCAGGTCTAGGCAGAGGAGATCCCAACTGAAATGATGCACTTGTCCCTCCACACATTCAGTGTGGGAGGATGAGGGCAGTGCAATGTCAGGCAAGGACACTGAAGGCACTGGGATAAAGGGGAATGAAGGCAGAGTAAGGCAGGGTCAGTCTTCCCGCAAAAAAATTCCCACCTTCGCTCCTCTTGGTGCATCCTTGCCCTGCCAAGGAACAGCAGCAGGAATCCCCCAGCAAAGGAGGCCTGAGTCCAAAGGAGAGCTGGAGCAATCCCATACTCCAAGTCCTGCCTGCCTTGATATTATGGGGCAGGAAAGCACTCTGGCATTCCTCCATATTCCCTTTGCTCTGACTTGAACTTGCCTCTCACTTGAAAGAGCTAATTAAGGCAGGGAATCAAAGCCCTGAGAAGTGGCTCCTCCATCCCTCATGCCCATGTCTGTGCCTGCTATCAAAGCCAGCCCTGGGCTGGCAGGGCTGACACACATCCCTGCAATGGCACTCCAGTGAACCGACAGAATAAACCAAGACAATTTCCTCAGACCGTTTGTAGGTCACATAGACCAGCCTCTTCCTCAATCCTGCCCTTAAATCTTGTAGCATTTAATCCTTGATCTGCAGCCAGGCCTTAATTTTTCGGAGCAGAGGCGACGCAGAGCTGGCTGGAGACCGGAAGGAGAGGGGCTTTGATGGTTAATGACCAGTGCTCCTCAGCCCTAGGAGAAATAAAGCTCTGGCTTCACAAAGCTCCCTGAATAAATCCTGCTCCAACTCCCTCCCAGGGAAATAAAATTACACCAGCACACACAGAAACGTGCACGAGCCGCTGACATTCTCCAGGTCCTGTTTTGGTTTAGGTTTGAGCCAAGACTGTGCTTGGGTCAAGGTGATTTCCCCCCTATGATTTGCACAGTGAAGTAACTGTAACAGGCAAATTCCCCCTGAAGATTTCAAGGCCCCTCAGCTTAGCTCATCAGCAAACACAGCGTGTCAGATGATACCTTCACCAGCTTGTCCATGAGCAAACTGAGGTATGAACTTAAAGTAGGAGGTGTGGTGAGCTGGAGGCAGAGCCAGGACTGGGACAAGGCAGTCTCAGGTCCTTTTTCCCTACTTTAATGGATGAGAAGGTTGGTTATCTGAAGACAAAACCTGGGAGCACATGAGGAGGTAAAGGTTGGGTGCTCAGGGGCTTCACTTACCGCACTGCTACAGGGAATGTCCTTGACTTTGAGCCAGGCCAGATCTAAGGTCCCCTCTCCCCTGTAGCAGGACTGCAGTCTGTCCTTGATGCGGTCGTTGATCTTTTTCAGGACAAAGATGCAAAGAGCAGACTCATCCAAGGACTTCATCTTCCTCTTCTGCCCTTTGGAGAAGACTGTGAAGAGGATATCATCCTCAGGGCCAACCCCCAAAGACCTCGCTAAGATGGCTCCAGCCTTAGACAAGTAGGCTGCCTGGAGCAATCTGTATTCCACCCCGTTCTTTTCACAGCCAATGGGCACCTCCACATAGGAGTTAAAGGCTGTGTCCTCCTTACAAAGCCGGACAAGCTTGGAGGTATAAACCTGCTCCTTCGTGGTGGAGCCTGGAGGCGAGATCATCTCAGGCTGCAGCGTCAGGAAATACACAAAGTTCCCACTGCTGAAGCCATAAATGTAGTAGATATCGAAGTCAGGGATGATGGTGAAGGTGTCTGAGGGGATCTTGATCATGGAGGCCACAAACTCATCATGAAAGACATATGCAAACATACCATCCGCCTCGGAGTTCTTGGTGAGCTTCCTGCTGGAGATAGTGGGGAAATACTCCGGTTTGCCATCCACAGCAGTGGCAATGAACAACTTGTCATCCATGTTGCTGTAAGAAACAATGACTCCAAAAACAGAGCCACTCTCATTCACCCCAGAGAGATAATGCTCCTTCTTGTGGAAGGGCTCTCCGAGCTTGAAGAGGTCATCCAGCCTCAGCAGCTTGCAGATGCCCTGGTACAGACTCCCACAGGCTATCAAGCGGTTCTCCTTGTAGTCTATGAGGAGCATTTTGTTTATGTTGTTAGTGGGTGTCAAGGGTTCGTTGCAGGTTTGGACTATCCTGGGAGGATAACACTTGGGATTATCGTCATCAGGACCGGTCTCATGGGTCACCAGGACCTTCAGGTCACTGGAGAGTTTGTAGATCCTGTTGACGGCCCCCAAGTAAATGTGCCCAGTTCTTTCATCAACCACCAAGTGGTTGAAGTTTCCCTCTGCTTGTTCTCCAGTGAAAGTGATGAAGGGCCTCTTTGGATGGAGTGGCTGCTGTCTGGCAAGAGGTGACACTGTGGTGGACAGCAGGAGGTGAGAAACCAGGCAAGTCCATTTCCACATGGCCGGTGACATGATTACAGAGGTTTGTATTCCCAAGGGAACAGGATTAAAAGCTGTAAAAGTCTTCAAAACACCAATTCCCCGGCAGATTTTGTCCTACAAGCAAAAGAAAAAAAAAAGAAAACAAAAGTGCATTACTGTAGAGTATTCCTTCCTCCTCCCTCCTTCCCAACCATGCCATCATCAGAGCGCTTTTAATTGCTAATCCTCCCTTTCTTGACTCTGAGCTCTCTACTTAAAACCAACACAAAGGGAGCCCTCCTGAAAGAAAAGATGCAGAAATCACACAGCAGATTAATAAATCAGCACCCTGTTCCTCTCCATCACACACACAAGTGCCCCACAGTGCAGCACAAACACTCCCTGGAAGCCAGAGTGCTGCAGAGGGCTAATGGTAGAAACATCAACCAGCACTGCTGTTTGCACTGCCAATGTCACCCCAACTGTGTATTTGCAATCTAAGACACCAGGACTGAAGAAGGATTATTATCCTGCTCTTCTGGATGAGGGACTGAAGCCTAAAGAAGGTCAGGGACCTGCCTACAGGGACAGGTCCAGATGGATGCTGAGCTCTTCTGCAGCCCTTGAAGTTCACCAGGAAGAAGCCAGTCCTGGTTTGACATTAACATCCTTTCAGGGAGACCTCAGTCCAGAATGGGCCTGTTTGAATAGGGTCTCTGTGGCTTCCAGATCAAAGCTGCCTCATGCTGGTCCAGCCCAGAGTACAGACACAGGAGTTGTGGTGTGCCAGCTGTCACAGCCACATCTACAAAGGGCACACACCCAAGCACTGGGTCTCCTCCCTCCCCTGGGTTCTCATCATGAGAACACTCTCCACCCACTTCACAGCCTAGAAAATATTGTCTAAAAGAGATACAGCTCTCCTGGAAATCTCAGGTGACTGAGGAGAAAGGGGTTGCCTACCTATTAGCAGTAATAAAGTCTAAAGGGCGGGAAGTGGGAAAACTAATGAGTCAAGGACCAGCCTGGTGATTTTCCAGAGAGAGAAGTGGGATTCCTTGCACCACCACTCAGTCTCTTACAATCTCCCAGGGTGGTGGGAGCAGTGTGGGGTTCAAACAGCTGCTGTGATCTGGTAAGCACATCACTCAGCCCCATAAAAACACATCTTTCTGCTCGACACATCCATATGCTCACCTTGCCTGCACCTTTTTGGTTATTTCTGGACCAAGAACAGTTTGGGCTCTAATGGCCCCACAGAACATGTGGGAGATGGAGTTCTACCATCTCAGGTCTCACAAGCCAAGCTCCTCAATGAGTGCTGACCACACAACCCTTGTTACTGGTGGCCAGGCTGAGGCACAGAAATCCCTCCTCCCTCCATGCCACTTTAACATCCAGATCAGAACTTCACAAAGCTGTTCTTGATCTTAAAAAGGACACAAGCCAAACCCCAGCCCTGCTCCTGCAGGCCAGTGTCCCATCACATGTCACAGAGTGACTGGTGAAATCAGGAGTGCAGCTAGTGATGACAGCCAGGCTGGCACGAGTAGGAGGTAAGGGAAAAAAATCACTGTTTGCAGGTCCCAGCAGGGAGGAAGATGTGACAGTGAACACAGGTCTGGATCTGCAGCTTTCTCAAATCTCTGCTAACGCCAGCGGGACTGAAAATTTCCTTCAAGAAATAACACCGAGAATAAATCCCGCATTCTTTTGACCTGTAGGCTGATTAGATCTGATGGTGGAAAGGGTAAGTCTGGGCTTGTAGAACAGCCACCACTTTTATGCCACCCTAAATATGTCAAAATTCTCACAGCAGCCAGAATCTCAAAGCTGGTGTGTGGTCACCTTCACCTCCCCACTGCCCTCCCTGCCGCAGGCATTGCACAGATGACGGACAAAGGTCATCCCACATTTACTTTAGGCATGTTTACCCTGTTCTGCTCTGCCTTTCTGGTCAAGCAAATATTTAATAAAACCAAGCTTATACTGCAGAGTTTGCAAGACTGCCCTGCGAGCTCTGCGGGGATAGGCAGGCTGGTCACGTAGGCTTTTAATAACCTTTATTATGATAGATGGAGCAGTGATGGGATGAGCTCTCCACACACAACCACTGCTCTTTGAAAAGAGACAGTTTGCTCTCCATCCTTGGGAGAGCAGCAGAAGGGGGAAGCTGTCCCTGTTTGAGTCCTGTGTTCAGAAACATCACGTGGTGACCCTGAACATCAGCTCCTGTCACTTCTGAGTTATGATCCATATTTCTAACAGACACCAATCGGGAACTACAGAGATCTAGGAAGAAATTATTCTTTTCAAGTACCAAAAAGATATATTTTTTTCCCTTCTATTTTACTATATTTTGCTCTGCAGAGTCAGCACAGCTGCAGGGAAGGGAAATGGGAACTGCCATGACCCAGAGGCTGAAGAGGTAATGGACAGCTGCCCTCCCCAAGAGGAACCTTCTGCCCAAAAAAAGGGTTTCACAGCACCAGGACAACACCACCTGCAATAAAATATGCCAATTAAAACAAAGGGCCAACACAAAATAAGATGAGACAAACTCCAGACGTGAAGTCTTCAAGGCCTAAGTAGGAGAGAAGTTTTTTGAGGTGAGATTATCACTCTTAGGAATGGTGAGGAGAACCTTCCTAGGTCCCTTCCAACCCAAACCATTCTGTGATTCCTCCAAAGACAACTATTTTGACTTGGAAACCAGACAAATCTCAGGCAGGTGGGATGAGGAGTCCCTTTAGTAGCAGACAAGGGCACTTCAAATATACTGAACCTCATGGAGGAAGATGTTCAGCTGCAGAGAAAAGGTTACCAGCAGTCTGAGAGCACCAACAGCCACCAGGCACACACAGGAGCAGCCTCTTGGGACAAAGTAGAGAGAGCAGGACCTTAAGGATGTCTTTCCATCTTTCATCAGCCATCTGAGTGGCCCTAGCAGCAGGATTTTGTTTCTTTACATCCCCTCCCATCTCATGCTCTTTGCTCTGCTCCCTCTGTCCTGGAGCCCCACTCAGTCCTTGAGCCTCTGAGGGCTGTAATTCATAATTTGGCTTAATTAATAAATAACAGCAGAGGTCCTGGGTGTTTAGTCTGCAGAATAGAGAAGGTTTTGTACTATCCCTGAGAGGATGCTCCAAGGAGAACTATCCATGTCTGGATGGCAGAAATCACAGCAGCTGAGAAGACAACAGGGCCTCAGACATGCCCACTGTTTTAGGCTGTTTGCTCTGCAAGACAGCAATTCTATTCTAAAAACAAAGCACATAAACAAAAGGCCACAGTCAGCAAGGTCCGGGCTCAGGCTCTGAGCTGGGTATTTCCAAAACAAACCCAAAGTGTCTTCCCACAATGACCAGGCTCACTGGCCTTTTCCACCATGATCCACCACATAGGGGAAATTGAAGTTGGATATCAGAAAAAAACTCTTTGCAGAGAGAGTGCTCAGGCATTGGAATGGGCTGCCCAGAGAGGGGGTGGATTCCCCATGCCTGGAGGTTTTTAAGGTGAGCTTGGCCGTGGCACTGAGTGCCATGATCTGGTAAAGGGACTGGAGTTGGCCCAAGGGTTGGACTTGATGATCTCAGAGGGCTTTTCCAATCCAATCCATTCTATGATTCTATGATAAGGAGGCAGGAATAAATCAGGAATAAAGAGGACACAAAGGACTGATCTGTCAACTGAGAGGGAGGGAAGGACTTGAGTGGAAGTGTACAGGGAGACAGAAAAGAGAGAAATGAGCCATTTGGGGTTGGATTGACAATCTCACAAAAGCCACGGTCACGTCTCCGTACTAGAGGCTGGAACAAATCCACCCCACTCTAGTGACAGCTCCTGAAAGGAACGTGGGAAGGGAACACCGGTGAACATGGAAGACAACACACACACAGCCCTCCTGCCAGCAAAGGTGGCAGACAGATTCATGTCACCAGGTCCCCTGCCATGGCCACGTGTTGGCAGCAGGGACACTGCAAGGTCAGCGGCACAAAGAGGGCGTGAATATAAAAAGCCATGGAGGAAATCCTACCCTGGCTCCAGCTCCAGCTCCAACCAGGGACACACAGCAAAAATACATATTAAAACCCTGATCACAACCAGAATACGCTGAAAAACAGCCCTGGGAGGGGGAGAAACCCCACCATGTTGCTCTGCACGGTGGGTCTGGCACTGCCCTGGGGTCCTGGTGAGTGGTGGGATGGGCTTGGGGAATTCTCCACCAGGCAGCACCCGGCTGGAGGGAGCCAAGAATCACAGAATCATAGAATCAGTTGGGTTGGAAGAGACCTACGAGATCATCAAGTCCAACCCTTAGTCCAACCCCACTTTGATTACCAGATCATGGCACTCAGTGCCACGGCCAGTCTCAGTTTAAAAACCTCCAGGGATGGGGAATCCACCCCCTCTCTGGGCAGCCCATTCCAATGCCTCAGCACTCTCTCTGCAAAGAATTTCTTTCTGATATCCAACCTAAATCTCCCCTGGCAGAGCTTAAGCCTGTGCCCTCTTGTCCTACTGTTGGTTGTCTGAGGAGAGACCAACACCCACCCGGCTACAACCTCCTTTCAGGGAGTTGTAGAGAGTGATAAGGTCTCCCCTGAGCCTCCTCTCCTCCAGGCTAAACACCCCCAGCTCCCTCAGCCTCTCCCCACAGCACTTGTGCTCCACTCCCTTCTCCAGCATCGTTGCTCTTCTCTGGCCCCGCTCCAGCCCCTCAATCTCTTGCCTCAACTCAGGGGCCCACAACTCAACACAACACTCAAGGTGTGGCCTCCCCAAGGCAGAGGCCAGGGGAAGGCTCACTGCCCTGGGCCTGCTGGCCACGCTACTTTGGATCCAGGCCAGGAGCCCATTGGCCTTCTTGGCCACCTGGCCACACTCTTGGCTCCTCTTGAGCTTCCTGTCCCTCAGTCCCCCCAGGTCCCTTTCTGCCTGGCTGCTCTCCAGCCACTCTGTGCCCAGCCTGGAGCGCTGCAGGGCTTGGGGTTGCCAAAGGGCAGGACCTGCCCTTGGCCTTGCTGAACTTCATCCCATTGCAATCAGCCCATCTCTCTAGCCTATCAAGGTCCATCTCCAGAGCCCTCCTTCCCATGCCCAGGGCACAGGCTGGCTGGCTCAGGAGGCCCAGCACTGCCCAGGCAGCACGTTCCTCTGTTTACTTTTGCTGCACTCAGGCACTGCCATTCATTTCCAGGCTGCTGACGAGGCAGACGCCCAGAGCTAGCACTGAGCAATTCAGCACCAAGTGCAGCTACACAATCCTTTTAATCTCATCTAAAGACTTTTTTTTTTCATGGCTTCCTTTAATAAACCCTGATTACCATGGTTAGAAGCTTTTGTTTGGGAGCCGACACGGGGAGGAAACTCATACAGAGACATTGTCAACAGCTTCCCCAACAAAGACTGGCTTCTAACTTGGGCTAAATCCTTTCTCCCTGAACTTACAACCCGCCCAGGCTGAAGGAGAGTCTCACTTTGAGGACATCCCTCACCAGAGCATCTTTTCTTCAGAGCTCAACACAATGAACAGATCCCAGTGGCCCAAATAAAGAGATTAATTTCAGGAATGGTTTGTTTGCAAGGGAATTAACTACAGCAGGACAACAAGAGCCTTCCCTCATCACACAGATTATTCTGCTCAGGCACTCAAATGCTGCCCATCACCTTGTTACCTGTGTCTGTGCCAGAAGGGTATTAAAGGATGGGATTAACACATGCCATGAGTGGCACTTTTTTCCTTTTCTCTGATTCTCCCCATGTGATAAAACTGCATGTAGATGGTTTTTCTTCCTGCATTTCAGACTTAGTTTCCTATCAGCAAAAGCAGGTCAGAGCTGTGCTCCTCTGTGCTTGGAAGGGAGAGCAGAGAGGTTTGTAATGATTTCTCAGCTCCTCCAGGAATTTGCTACAGAGACTCCAGTGAAAGAGCACAAATATTCAGTGTCACAGAAATGAGAATGGAGTTTTGAGGTCATGGAAATAACCTACAAATCCGGAGACCGGAGTTAAACTCTCTTTTCTGGAGCAGACAGGGATGTGAGTCCCATGCCTGGGTGCCACAGAATCCTGGAACAGCCTAAGCTGGAAGGGACCCAACCATGCAATGACATGACACAGGTAACAGTATTGCCCAGTCTCCTGAAAGTATCCTGAGGAGAGATCTATAAAAATTGTTCCTTATCACAGTAACTGGGAAAATGTAGCCCCCCCGACAACCAAACTGTTGTAGCAAGAGCACACAAGGTCATTATTTTTAAGCAAACCACGTCACTACAGGGTCTAACTTGGTTGACCCCACCTTCAGAAATGTGTGTATGAGATCAGAGAGGTTCAAGGCACTGAGAAAAGTGAAGTGTTGCCAAAACCCAGAGTGTCAGGCTGACTTCTGCCTCAAATGTTCATTCTTGTTCCCAACAAAGTCATTGTGCAATCCTGGGACTCTGTTTTCCCCAGCACAAAGCATTTCTGTGCTGTATTTCCCTCAAGTGCAGCTCCCATGGGGTTGGCAGTGCCAAGCTGGCCAAGAAATTACAATGATGTGGAATATGCCTTTGGCCAGTTTGGGTCAGCTGTCCTGGCTGTGTCCTCTCCCAAATCCTTGTGCACCTCCAACCCCCTCCCTGGCAAGGCATGAGAAGCTGTAAAGTCCTGGAGTTGATATAAACACTACTTAGCAACAACTAAAACCATCAGTGTGTTATTAACACAACTCTCATACAAAATCCAAAGGAAATTCACTCTATTCCAGCAGAAACCAGGACAGCACTTCACAGATAAGGAGACCCTGCTCAGCTCTAGACAAAAAGAGGAATAAACAGCCACAGCCCCTAAAGGAATGATGAATATTGAAAAGTAAATGAACTGGGTTTCAACCCCAGCAGGTCTCCCCAGCTTGTGTATCAATTACAGCATTTTAGGACAGCCTTGAGGAAAAGGGTGTTTCCTTCCTCAGAAATAAAGCTTATGCTCACACATTCCCTTCAAGGCTCTGGGGTCCCTGAAGAAACCCCAAATGGAGCCTTTAAAATTGCCAGGTCTGGTTCAGATGGGAGCCCTAAAACAGCAAGGAAGGGTCTCTGACCTCAGCTTTCTCCAGGAGTCAGCAGGCAGCTGTTTTCTTGTTGGCTGAGGCTGTTCAGCACAGCTTATGTTGCATTGGATACCAGTGGGTGGATGTTTCCCCCTGCCTGGCAATCTTGGGAAGATCTGTGAGACACAAGTCCTCTGTCTCAGACTGAAGTCTTGTAATTAGCACTATATAAATCCACCAAGAGCCAAATTTTGTCAGACAGAGACTGCACTTCATTTTTCTCCTGAATGCTTGGCAGAGACAGTAACTTCATATTCACTGTGTCTTTGTGATCACTGGGCATTTGACTTCCAGATGTAAATAAGACACTGGCAAGGATAAAACATGGGACTTAAAGGGAAAAATAAAACCTTTGGACCTTGATCTATGGGGTTGTTGGAGCACCAAGATCTGTATTTGGAGGAGGGGAAACCACTGGCAAAGAAACCAGGAGAGAATCCCCCATCTCCAGAGTCTGAGATTCCACCACATATTCAAATGGCAGACAGGGCAGGGTGGTCTGAGAGGCACAGGTTAAAAGCAACAGGATTGGAAAAATCAGAGATGATACAGGACTGGGAGAATCACAGAATAGCTTGGGTTGGAAGGGACCTCAAAGTCTCCCTTCCATGGGCAGGGACACCTTCCACTAAACCAGTTTGCTCAACACCTGGCTGGGGATGGGGAGTATAGTTTGGAAATAAAGGCTCAGAGGGATGTAGAGCCAGTGGATTTGCAGCATATTCTGCAAATCAGATGAGCTTCAAGTTACCAGTGACCAGTACTTGATGGTTCAGAGCAAATGGGACGTTGTGCCCAATGAGGAGTTTACCCCTGGACAGGTGGATGTGGTTAATGTGATCTCTGCATCCTCACAGAGATCCAGGATCGATCCCCAAGAGAAACACCATCAATCCTGCACCTACACCAAACCTCCCAGTCAGAACTAGGCTGGACACACAGCAGGAGTAGGAACATAAAGAAAACGCTGTTAACAATCCTGTATTGCTGGGAGGGAAGAGTCAGAGGTGTGATCATTTCTCTTCAGTGCCGCAGAGTTTGCAGCAGAGGCGAGAACAGAGTCTCCCTTTATGCTTTACTCAGCATAAAATTTCCTCCTTTCATTTATAGCAGGTATCCAGCCCCTTTTGGAGCAGCAGCCACAAGCTATGGATGGGGCCAGGGAAAAAAACTGACACAGCAAATTCTTCATCTTCAGCTTCTCCTGTGAGTGGCTAAAGAGAGCAGAGCAGCGAGTCCCATAAAACAGGGATGGCTGCACCACCTCAAATCTCAGCCAGACCTCCAGTCCAACACACCCAGTACCACCAGTGGGAAGGAGCAGTGCTGAATTGGCATTTGCTTCCCCAAAGCTAAAAGAAAGCTGCAGTTTACTGCAACAATTAGAAATATTTTTATAGTGATGACTGTACTGGAGATTATGGGAAACAAATATTAGACCCCTCCTTATTTTATTTTCTCTGCACTTCCTAACTCTGACCAAATTCCTAAATGCTTCTGGGGTTTAGCTATCCATGAATCTCCTGGGGAGAGACATTATTTTATCATTCAGCTCCTTCACCAACTGGTCTCTGTCTTTCAGCCCTCGAGCAGGTCAGGTGAGGTCAGATGAGGTTTTTCCATGTTTCTGTAACACCCAAGGCAAGCAGGTCCCGGTCTGGTAGTTCAAAACTTGTGTCAGCTGAAGTAACCAACTTCTCCTGTCTCCATGGGCTTAGAAAGAGATCTTGGAGACATGTCAGAGGGATGACTAGCCCATATCTCTGCCCCAAAGCTCCCCCTCCCAAATTCCAGGGATATGAGATTGCTACAGAGCATGATCTCTTCTTTATAAATGAAAAAATACAGCACCAAATAGATATTTTTTTGAACACTACTAACCTACTGCATGCTTCTCTTGGCTTTCCCTTACTAATATAATAAAAACCACATTACAGTTGTTTATCATTTATGACCATTCAGGCATAAGAGTAGTTTTTGTGAAGTTCAAAATGAAGCAGGGCTCGGTGCAGTTCCTGTGTTCAGAGCAAGATGCTCCCTGAGAAGAAACACCCAAGATCAGACCAAACAAGAGATGTCCTCTTCAGGGGCTTTGGGTAAAAAGCTTCTGCCCCCACTTGGCATGGATTTTTTCAACAGGCTGAGCTGCCCCAGATCCAAAAGGCAGACCCACGGACAGGATTCTCATGGAGAGCCCCATGTTTGCCCAAGCAGAGACATCCAGCTGAGACACAATTTCCAGCCCAGCAGCAGCACTGGGGATGGACTCTCCTCACTGTGCTGACAGCTGGAATGAGGCAGTGTGGACACAGCCCTGATAAGCAGCAGCTTTATGAACACTTCAAGGGTAAAAAAAAAATAAAAAATAAGCAGGCTGACATCCATCCCACCACAGTCCCATGATGTCCCATTTTACAGATGTGATGGTTTGATCCAGGTAACCAGATGTAACCAAGGAGGAGCTTGTCTCCCAGGTATTTCTCACCCATACTTTCCCCTCCCAAGTGACAAGAGAGGATATGAGACAGGAGATAGGAAGTTTTGCTTCTTCTGTTTCCAGCAAGGGTTGGGGGCAGTGAGTTTTTTTGCTGCTCTCTGTCCCTTATCAGAGCCACGCAGAAGATCGGAGAGAAGACGTGAGTGAAGGGATGTGAGAGAGGGGGCTCATTTTCTTCTCAGAGTGGTTGGNGTCTATCTATCTATCTATCTATCTATCTATCTATCTATCTATCTATTTATCTATCTATCTATCCATCTATCTATCTATCCTGACTTAACTCCGTATCTTTCAAGGGGGTTTTCCCCCTTTTTTTTCCTTTTCCCTGCTTTGAGGAGCAGGGGGGAGAAGGGAGGGGTGGCTCAGGGCTGGGAGGCCACAACAAAACCAAGACAACAGATGCCACAGGAGGAGCACAACAAGCACTTTGAGCAGAGAATCAGCAGCAAAACTCAACCCCCATTCCAAAAGTAAATACCTGGATAAACTCTTACTAAGTTGCTGTTAATTTGCTCTTGCAGTGACTCGGACAAGCCCAGCTTCTGCCACCACATCCAAAGGCCAATGGGAAGTTATTCTTAGAGCCCTGCCCGGCTGTTGCTGGGGGATAACTCATTCCAAATCATGCTTGGGAGTCTTGAGATACTGCTGAGCTGGCCAGGCCACCTATGGCCAGGATCAGAGACAGGCAGGAGACAGAGCAGCGCTCAGAAGGGTACAAAGATAATCACATGCTCTGTTTGTTAACAAGCAGATTAGAAGAGGGCTGATGTATACACACACACAGAGGCTGTGTTTGCAGGGAGAGACACAAATCCCTCCTGTACAGAATACAGACACATTGATTTCTGCACAAAATTATGCAATTCCTGTACTCCCTGTGCAGGGCACTGTGCATGCATAATTCCAGCGAGCATTAGCAGCAACACCTCCAGCTCAGGTTGGCTGACATGTTCAGTGCCAAGCCTCAGTTTTCAGGTCCCAATTACTTTGACAGACCTGAGCCACTCAGGGGACAATTTCCTCAGCTCGGTGTCTGCCTCGGGCTGACATCGCCGTGCAAAGCTGCATTCACAATGACTTGGGCAATGCTGAGAACTAAATTAGGAGAAAAGTTTTAGCAAGTTACTGATTTTAATTAGCTTCTTCTATATTTGACCTCAGTTATATTCTTTCCACTGCCTTACTGGAAAGCTGCCAGGCTTTGGAGCAAGGAGTAAAAACTGGGAGGGTCCTTCCCTTCTGGTCATGACTGAAAGTTTGTCTAAATTTCACCAAGTTACAGCATCTAATAACACATAAATTGCAGGGGAGGGTGTTGCCTTTTCCACTACTCCTAGGATGGCTCAGACAGCACTTGGGCTATCAGCACAGGAGGAGCAGAACATGCTCCTGATGAGCAACCTGCTCTAGTGGAAGGTGTCCCTCCCTATGGCAGGGGGTTGGAATGAGATGATTTTATGATCCCTTGGCTCAACCCCAAGATTCCCATGGCAGAGTCTCAGGAACCTGGTCCTTTTCAGTAATTTAGTTGTGGTGCTTATTAATATATATTATACAGTTATATGATATATAATACATAATATGTTATATATCATGTGTAATACATAAAATATAGCCCCTAGTATAGAGTATATAATAACAGCTCAAGCTGGGTGTCTCCAGAATCAGGAGCAACCGCCCTTATTTACAGACTCCTCCTGTATGTATTAAATCCACATGGATGGCCTGGGAGGATGGGGTGGCACAGAACCTGTTGCTATGAGGCTGCTGCTACTTAGCCATCCCACCACAGCTCCCACCAGCACATCCCACCTTGTCCCCAGGGGTCTTTCCAGCTCCCACCAGTAAAATAACAGTTGCTGCTTGCAAGGGCAGCCAGCAGTTCTTACCAAGGGGTTTCTACTAAAAGCACATCCCCATCTCCAGAAGTTTCAGTCTAGAAACACCTCAGGGAGACAGAGGTTCAGGAGGATGAAGAGGAAGACTTTCAGGCTGGACAGGGCTTGGAGCAACCTGGTTTAGTGGAAGGTGACCCTGCCCATGGCAGGGGGGTGGAAACTGGGAGATCTTTAAGATCCCTTCAACCCAAACCAGTCAGTGATTCTCTGACCTAGCCAAGGTCACACAGAGTCACCAAGACAAACACAGAGCTACAGCCCTTGTGTTTCATTCCAAGCTCAGTGCCACAGCACCAACTATTTTGCAGCACCAGGGAAAACTCCTTTATAGCTGATTTTCTCTATTATCATCTCCTCTGGAGCATGTTTTAGGCATACACATCCTGATGTCTACAGCATGATAAATTCCCATCAGTTTTAAACCCATGCACTGCACCAGCACTTTGCCAGCATCTGCAGAACTGGGGCAATGCACACTCCAGCATCGTGTTGGAACTGCTTTAAATAGTTCAGTGGTCACCGTGTTCAGCTGGGAGTCTGCATGGATGCACCCAGGGTGTCCTGAAATGACAGGGCACGCAGCCCTGCTGCTGGCAGGCACCCAGCCTGTGGGGCCAGGGGGAGGGTGGAGGTGTCTGAGCAGGCCACTCTGCTGCTAAAGCTGCCTGCAATCCATCCATGTGCTTCCAGCCTTGAGAGGAGACACTGCCATGCTGCCATCAGCAGTGGAACTTTCATAGAATCAGAGAATCACAGAATGGATTGGGTTGGAAAAGACCTCCGAGATCATCAAGTCCAACCCTTGGGCCAACTCCAGTCCCTTTACCAGATCATGGCACTCAGTGCCACGGCCAAGCTCAGCTTAAAAACCTCCAGGGATGGGGAATCCACCCCCTCTCTGGGCAGCCCATTCCAATGCCTCAGCACTCTCTCTGCAAAGAATTTCTACCTGATCTCCAACTTCAATTTCCCCTGGCAGAGCTTGAGCCCCCCGTGCCCCCTTGTCCTATTGCTGAGTGCCTGGGAGAAGAGACCAACCCCCACCTGGCCACAACTTCCCTGATGTGGCACTTCCAGACAGTGCTGAGGTCACCTCTCAGCCTCCTCTTCTCCAGCACAAACACCCCCAGCTCCCTCAGCCTCTCCCCACAGCACTTGTGCTCCACTCCCTTCTCCAGCCTCGTTGCTCTTCTCTGGCCCCGCTCCAGCCCCTCAATCTCTTGCCTCAACTCAGGGGCCCACAACTCAACACAACACTCAAGGTGTGGCCTCCCCAAGGCAGAGGCCAGGGGAAGGCTCACTGCCCTGGGCCTGCTGGCCACGCTCCTTTGGATCCAGGCCAGGAGCCCATTGGCCTTCTTGGCCACCTGGCCACACTCTTGGCTCATGTTGAGCTTCCTGTCAATCAATTCCATGGTTCCATGAGTCGTGCCTGGTGCTATCAACAACTCAACAAATCACCCCTGAGCAGCCACAAGGAGGACGATGCAATTGTTTTAGCTATTTGCACAGCCTCATAATTGCAGATCCATCATCACAAAGCACTAGCTGTGTTAGGATAGGTGTTCCACAGCACACTCAGCACCCCAAAGGGGCACGTGAGCCCAGCAGTTTTCAAAAGACAGTTTATGGGCTTGGAATAACCAGGGGTTTCAGATCTGGGTTGTACTACCCAGAAGAAAGTTCCTTGTTTGTTTAGTCAGCTGCAAGCAAAACTCTAATTTAATCCAGATCCCGACACCATCTGCTCTGTTCATCTCTGCTCACACAGGCTAAAGGCACCTGTGGCTGAGACGAGGGGCATTTTTAATGCTGGGAGTGTGGAAAGGTCGTCTCTGTTCATAAAATCCTGCTCACAGGAAATAGAGGCCTTGATAATCCACGTTTTAAGACCTGAAGGGACACTATAAAACAGCTGCTCAGGTGTTGAAAGAGTAAGACCCACAGAGGATAGATCCACGTGTGCTCCAGCACCACAAACCACACTGCAGAGGGCAAGTCCGCCCTCCTGATCCACTGCATCCATCTCTCCACTCATCCCTTCTCCAAAACAGGACTTGGCACACTCTTCCCTCACCCCACAGAACTCCACAGCTGCACTCTGAGTGTCTGTCCCAGTTGAGCAGGTGGGAGCAGTTTCTCCCTGTGTGGGTGTGCCCAAAGCTGTGTGTTCTCCACTCTCTGGGCCATTGCCCACCAACTCTTCCCAATGGCCCATTGGCNTCCTTTGGCCTCGGGGGAACCCCGTGGGGCTCAGCACAGGGGCCACCAAACCCCCCTGTGTTTGTGCCCCAGGGGGCTGGGTTCCACTGCTGGACTTTGGGGGTTCAACCCAATTTCTCTTTGTGCCATTGCATTGTGATATTTTTATTAAATTGTAACTCTGACTTATAATCTCTTTTGTGTTGGGTTCATTTCTCCTGCAGGTTCACCTTTAAACCAGCACAGGGTCACACAGGTCTCAGATGCTGCAAAAAGCTGTAACCTGTCCCTCTTCACCTCTGCCCTTGGGGATGCAGTCACAGCTGTTCCAGCATGAGGTGGGAACATCCTCCCTGCTCATGGAGAGCATCATCTGTGCTCCAGCCCCTTGGGGACCTCAGGGAAAGGGCTGGAGGGTTCAGGACCTTCTCTTGGTGTGGTGGTTTTGGCTGTAGGCCTCAGATAGGCCTAAATTTAGCAGGCCCAAAGGATGTGACGTAGATCAGAAAGGACAAGCGTCACCTGACTTAAGCAAGAAAAGAGGTATTTCATGTCATCTAACATCATCAAGAAGTCTCAAGAGGTATAAAGAGAGAGAGAGGAAGAGCTTTTGTCTCTTTTGGGGTTTTGCCTCAGACCTGTAAAGACGCCCTGCCCTGCCCTGTCGAGATCAGGCCTTGCTGCCCTCCACACTCGTGTTATCCAGGTAGGTGAACATTTTCTTGTTAATTTTCTCCTCTCTTTCTGGGGGGTTTCTCTGGAAGAGTTTTTGGGAAGTTTTGTGGAGTTTGGGTAGTTAGAATCTGTATTATTTGGTTGGGTGGCTCGGTAGTTATTGTTGTTAGCCTGGTTTTCTTTTCTCACATTTGCATAAATATGTATTATATCATATTCTGGTTTTAATTGTCTTTCTTCTGTGTAATATAAGAAGCTTGCTACTTTACTCTCACTGAGATGAGTACCCAGACCATGCAACCTGAAGTTATTTTTGCTCCCATAGTGAAAAAGAAGTCATGAACAAAGAGATCTACAGGAGCTGCCCGACTAGACATAGAAGGAGCAACAGCAGGAACTGGTGAGGGGACAGGGAGAAGGTTTTCAACAGATGACACAGGTGCAGGAACTTCAACAGGGGAGGCCAGACACTCACTGGGAAAACAGGAATATCCAGGGGAAATCAGACAGGAGAGCATAGAATCCAGATCACTGATCCCAGCAGAAATTCGGGAGGACATACAGAAGGAATACAATCACCTGCCTGGTTGTAATAGCTTTGATTTAAGCCCCCCTTTCTAATCAGTTGTAACTAGGAAGTGAGTGTTACCTAAGTATTCCACACGTGTTTTCCACATAACAGGGGAGGACTAAGAAACAAATAGAAAGTTAGGGGTCTTTTTCTTCTTCCAGTGAAGCTTAGAAGAGCAGAGGGCATCCAAGCATCAGTTCCAGAGAGAGAGAGTGAGAGAGCTAGCTGTCTCTTGGAGTTGTTTGGTGAGTTTGCTATTTTTGCCAGTTTCTCTCCTTTTTTAGAGTTTTTAATTGTATCTGTCTCTTTTGGTTTTGTTTGTCTCTCCTTATTCCCTTTCCCTCTTCCCTTTTTTCCCCTGGGGGTCCCCTGATGGTTTGTACAAGTTGTATATGTAGTTATAAATGTTAAAATTATACGTATGTTCTGATTTGATTCAGTTTCTTTTGAATTCTCGGTTCTTTTCAGGTTTTTTTTTCCTTTTACTGAAAAGAGTAAGAGAAAGAGGAGAAAGCAGTCTGAGCTAAACCAGAACACTGGTGAACAAGTTCTTACCTGGCTGCTCCAATGCTGAGATAGAGGAGCTGGGGGTTACATGTTGAATGGTGGGTTTAGGGTTTTTTTTTCTCCCTCCTTTTCCCTTGGTTGGAGTGGGTGGAATCCTTTCTCTCTGTGTTGGGCAGTTGGCATTTTGCCAGCTCAACCGAAGACACCTGGCTCCTGCATGATCTGGATTCACAGCTTGGGAGGCCTGGGAGCCACCACTCTGGGAGTCTTGGGTGAAATCTGCCCTTGATTCAAGAGTTAGAGCCTGAAACTCCTTTGTTTTGACTACAGAGGGAAAAGCTGATGGGAGGAGGGAGGGAAATGAAGTTGGGTTATTCGTGGTGGCATTAGGTCTGTACTGGGTGTTGTTTGGGTTTTTGGGACAGAGCTGGGGATGCATTCAGGGGCCACTTCTGGGCTTATCTACTTTTTTTTTAGCTTAGTAAAACAAAAATGTGGCAATAACAGAAAAAAGGACCTCTCCAAAGAGAAGGACTTTTGTCAAGGGCATGGAGTGGTAGGACAAGGGGGAATGGCTTTAAATTGAAAGAGGGCAGGTTTAGATAAATGTTTGGAAGAATTCTTCCCTGTGAGGGTGGGCAGGTCCTGGCACAGGTTGGGCAGAGAAGTTGTGGCTTCCCCATCCCTGAAGTGTCCATGGGAGGGCTGGACTGGACTTGGGGCAACCTGGGATAGTGGAAGGTGTCCCTGCCCATGGCACATGATCTTCAAGGTCCTTTCCAACCCAAACCATTCTCTGAAAAAGCAGCAAGTCCATGTAGCAACTCCCTAGACCAGATCTCCCCTTCTTAGGGCAGTGTCAGCAAACCCACTCAGGAGCACAGGACCAAATCCACTGCTGTGGGCACCCCAAACCATGCCCACTGTCCCTGCAGCCCAGAGGAAATGCCCTGTAGAAGGGAGCCCAGAACCCACAGCTCTGCTCCTGCCAGACCCCCCAGCACTGAGATAAAAACTGCAGCAGCAAACACAGGTGTAAAATATCACAATTCAAAGGGTTATTATTAACAAGGTATTTCTCCTCTGGGGCCACCAGCATCCCACACACCCCCACAAATCCGGCACTTTCCTTTTCCAGCTACAACCCTCTCTGAGTCTCTCATGATTCCCTTTTTTCCTCTGCCTTCAAACCATGCAGGAAGGCAGAACTCAACACGCAGTTTCCCTACACCAAGCCGTGCAGACAAACATTGTGCCAAGCACCATGAACTCAGAACAGAGGTTTTTTCTACCAAGGTGCCAGAAATAATACAAATAAACTCTTCTTCTCTCCCTGGCTTTCTATCTGCAGCTCCCACACATCACTACCAGCAGGGCTTTAAAACTAAAACAGACTGGGGCCTACGTGGCTTGAATTTATTCTGGGAATTTATCTCTTCTTGCTGAAAGCTCTGTGTTTGCTTGATCTTCCTGCCTTCCAAGTCCTACAAGTGCCACATGTTGCACAGCTGGATTCCTGACAGAGAAAGAAAACAGGAGGGAAGAGAGGAATTTTTAATATATTTATTTATATATATACATTAATGCAATGGCCGAGATTTTCAAAAGCCGCCTGTGAACTTCAGCAAAGTAACTTCAACTATCTCCAAGGGACCTCTGAGCAGGAAGAACAGGGCTCTTGAGCTCCCAAAAATTTGCTCTCCACAGGTAGAAGAGGAAGGAAAAGGAAATGGTGTTCCAAAGGACCTGCTGCTCTGAGGATTCTCAAGGCCAGCTCTTGCAGGAAAGGATTTGCAGCAAAAGCTCTGTCAGGGAAGGCTGAAGATAAGACACCCAGGAGGAAGAAGGACAGTAAAAAATTAGGAGAATTTCTAATTCTCAGACTTGCTGGGGTGTTATATTATTACTAAAATAATACTGTGTTTTCCCAGCTCCAAGAGAATTTGTTCACCCTCAGCAGGTGTAACAGTGGAACATCCCTGGGCTCCAGCAGAGCTCATGGTCCCCCCAACATGGGCAGCAACATCCACTTCCAGTGTGACCAGCCAAGTGTAAAGCCCAGAAAGCCAAAGGGAAGAAAACCTGTTCATCCTGAGCAGCATTTAAAGGAAAAAAAAAATCACTGCAAAGGAAAAAATGAAGAAAGTGTTATTTCCTTTGAAATGGAGGATTGCACTCTGTAAGAGGAGGGGGAAAAATCAAACCCAAAGTGAACTCGAGATTCAGTTCATAAACACGGGAGAAGGTCAGCTTCCTCCTCACCAATAACTCAGTCCCACAGGATTCCAGCTTGGCATTTGATACAGGGCAGATATTTGATTCCTTCCTCTGTGTGGGGGGCTGACACACACCCCCTCCATCCTCCATCCTCCTTCCCCACCATGGGCCACTTTGGGTCCCTCCTGCCAACCCCCCGCTCCAGCAGCAGCAGAGAACACTTTAAAATCTGCTCCCTCTCCATGCTGGGCTGAGGAAGGGATTATTTTTTTCATGTGTTTGAGAACAGGAAGTTGCTGTAAAACCTCCTGCCTCAGCCCAGCAACAGTGAGACCTTGGGAGAGGCTAATTATGGGTGGCAAAATAAGTCACCCACTGGCAGAGAGCAGTGGAGAAGAGAGAGGAGAGCAGAAACCTGCACCTGGAGACCTTTTTGCTTATTATAAAATAAAGCTGATTCTGCTGCCTGTGTTACCAGGGAGGGAGAAGCAACATGGGAGAGGAGACAATGACCAAGTGAAACCAAAAGGCAAATCATACAACGGATTGGGTTGGAAAAGCCCTGCAAGATCATCAAGTCCAACCCTTGGGCCAACTCCAGTCCCTTTACCAGATCATGGCACTCAGTGCCACGGCCAAGCTCACCTTAAAAACCTCCAGGGATGGGGAATCCACCCCCTCTCTGGGCAGCCCATTCCAATCCCTCAGCACTCTCTCTGCAAAGAAGTTGTTTCTGCTCTCCAACTTCAATTTCCCCTGGCAGAGCTTGAGCCCCCCGTGCCCCCTTGTCCTATTGCTGAGTGCCTGGGAGTGAAAAGCCTTCAAGGATCACACTCCAACTTTTACATATCCTTTACAGCTATGGAAAACAATCAAAATTATGCTCTCCACACACAAATACCTGGAAAGGAGGGGAAGCAGAGCAGGAAAGGAGTCTGTGTGGCCAACAAGGCTGTTATTGGGGGAAATGTGGACCAAAGCATCCTGTGCATGGACCAGCGGGAGCCACGGAGACGTCTGTGTGAGCAGCAGTCTGTGCACAACCAAGGACTGGGAAAGCAGATTGTCATGGAGTTGCAATCTGCTTGGAATGTCCTCCAGGCTCGTGGCACCTTGTGCTGCCCCACTTGAGTGCTCGTGGCCAAGCTCCAGCTGAGTCACTGGGAAGGATGCGAAGTGATGCACAACCTTCATCCCCTACCCCTGACAGCCCCCCAGAGACCCCTTTGCCATCAGCAGAATCTGGACCAGCACCTTCTGAAAAGCATTAAAGCAGCCAAGCTGAACTGGAACCACATTCCCAGACACAAAGGTTTGCCCAAGACTGCTCTATTTATTCCCAGTTCTGCAATGGAGCGAAACCTCAAATTCCTCTTTCCTTTCTTCCCTCTCCTCCCTCCAAGCTGGAAAACATCCCTCTCCCACCAGCATCTGATCAAGGGATGCTGAAGAAAAAAGGAGAACTGAGCTTCTCCTAAACCCCTCCTAACTCTGGCTGTGTAGAAAGGCTGCTCTTCTTTCTCCAGAAATCTGGACCTGCAAAACCTTTCCTGAACTGTGAGAGGGAAAATTGGCAGCGATCTGTGAAAAGTGCAGGGTGAACAGATTGGCATTTTCTAACCATGTGTGGTTTGCATTTGTGTGTAGCAATGTGCATATAAATGTGTATTTTTATGTATATGTATAAAACATACACACACACATATATATATGGATGCATGGAGTTGTATTTAAGGAAAAAAGAGACCACAACTTCCACTACGAGATAATGAGAGAGCTGGAAATGTGCAGGCACTACCACGATGCAACTCAAATCTCTTGCTTACACTGTAGGACAATCAAGGCTTCTTCTCTGAAATGAATGCAAAAAAAAGGGCTCAAACAGCTGGGAATAGGGTGATGCATGTGAGAAACTGCCTTTTTTTTGTGGTTCATGCATTGCAGAGTGCGATGAGTCAAAGTCTGAGGGCTGCCTTGTGTCAGCCATTGACTGTGCCAATGACAGCAGTTCCCAACAACCCTTAATAATGCCACTCACAAACCCCAGAGCAGGGGGAGGCAGGCAGGGGAATGCAAAACTCTTCCCTTGCAGGCTGCTGGTGCACAAACCATCCCATATCCTCGCCAAAATGTGTTACAGGCACCCGTTGATGGCTCCAGAATTGCAGCCCACGCTACAATGTGTTGTTCTAAGAGGCAACACAGAGCACAGCAGGAGAGCAGCTTTGGGTACAGGGGAGTAAAAGGGGGGCCCCATGGCCGGTGGATGTGGGGACGTGCTGGGATCAGGCAGGGGTGGAGTAGGTGGTGGACTGAGAGGCTCATCATAGAATCACAGAAATCATAGAATCATAGAAATCAGTTGGGTTGAAAGAGACCTCTGAGATCATCAAGTCCAACCCTTAATCCAACCTCACTTTGATTACCAGATCATGGCACTCAGTGCCACGTCCAGTCTCACCTTAAAAACCTCCAGGGTCAGAGAATCCATCACCTCCCTGGGCAGCCCATTCCAATCCCTCAGCACTCTCTCTGCAAAGAATTTCTTTCTGATATCCAACCTAAACCTCCCCTGGCAAAGCTTAAGCCTGTGCCCCCTTGTCCTACTGTTGGTTGCCTGGGAGAAGAGACCAATCCCCATCCGGCTAAAACATCCTTTCAGGCAATTCTAAACAGTGCTGAGGTCACCTCTCAGCCTCTTCTCCAGCACAAACACCCCCAGCTCCCTCAGCCTCTCCCCACAGCACTTGTGCTCCACTCCCTTCTCCAGCCTCCTTGCTCTTCTCTGGCCCCGCTCCAGCCCCTCAATCTCTTGCCTCAACTCAGGGGCCCACAACTCAACACAACACTCAAGGTGTGGCCTCCCCAAGGCAGAGGCCAGGGGAAGGCTCACTGTCCTGGGCCTGCTGGCCACGCTCCTTTGGATCCAGGCCAGGAGCCCATTGGCCTTCTTGGCCACCTGGCCACACTCTTGGCTCATGTTCAGCCTCCTGTCAATCCAAACCCCCAGGTCACACTGCGAACACCCAGGTTTATACTGGGAAGCAACCAGGAGATAAGAAGTTGTCTCTACTTCCACATAGAGAAGATAAAACAGAGAGAAACATGTACAGGTCAAATCTGGAATACACAAGTCCTGCTGCCCACCTGTACCTTGATTCCCTAATCTGAAGTGGGGAAATAAGTCCCTACCAGGTCTCATGTATGCTGGAAGGTTCCTGGAAGGCTGGAAGGCTTGTGGAGATGCTGAAAATCCTCAGCTTGGTCCAGATTTGGAAAGCTCTGGGAAGAGCTTCAGAGCACATCATGTTCTGATTATTTACTTCTCCAAGCTAAGGAGAGACCTACTTCACACACCACCTCCTGGAGAGGAGGAAAAATCAGGCATGTAAAATGAGAAGCAAATAGAAATCGACTTGATAGCTCCTTCCCCTTCCTAATGGGGAATACTTACCTAATTAGGCCCGCTTGCCATCTCCTTTCCTTGCTTTCTTTGAGCTATTATGCAGAGAGGAATTTGTCCTAAAAGTTGTTCCTTTCATTCAGAGGCATCCCCTTGGGCTGTTTGCCTTGCTAAGGCAGGCAAGGGCAGCAATTCCATCATAAAGGAGGAAAAAAATCACTCCTGATTGGCTCTGAGAGGCGCACATGGCTCACCTCTCTCACCTCCTTTCTCCATCCCTCACCCAGGCAGCTCCAAGGATACCTCGTGCCTCCTGCCCTTTCTTGGTCCAGGGGAGTAGCTCCTGCTCTCTGGGAGCCACCACGGAGGCCAGGAAGGGAAAGCCAAAGGCTGCAAAGATGTTCCGAGTCCAGTGGCCAAAATGAGTCTTCCCTCAGCTGGCTTTTGGAGAGAAACACGAGACTGGATGGTCTTATGGCTGGTGGGATCCCACTCCAGCAGGATCCTCCCAACCTTCAGTACAACAGAGACAGGTTGGATGTGGCCCTACACTAATGACAGTGTTTGCAGGATGGGTTGCAGAGCTCTCTGGCACAGTGAGGGGGTCAGCATTCACCTCCAGAACCCACACTGCACCAGCTCATCCATACCTCCATCTCCACTTCCCAGGAAGGCTCTCCATCCCCCCAGCTTTGCTCTTGCACCCCAGGTGTTTTTTTCTCTTCCCCACAGGGAGCACAGCTTCCAAGAAGGGAAATACAAAGCCCAAAGGGATTGACTTCAAGCAAGGAAGCAGGCTCTGCAGAGGAAGGTGTTTTATTCCTGCCAGAGGGAGTGCTTTAAAAAGCCTCCTTTTGTTTCCTCAGAGACTGGGCAAGGTGGAGACCCAGAGGAATTCAGAGAACTTCATTGGCCACTGCAAGCGACAGCAGAGATTTCACCAAGCTCAAGTCTTTCCACACCCAGCATCCTGCATTGGTCCAGCCATTCCTGCATCCCTCCCCACCCTGTCCCCAGGAGAGCATCTGCAAGGACTGCAGGGAGAGCCCAGCCCTGCACCTGCAGCACCTGTGAGGAGGAGCTGAGCCATCCCTTGCAGCTGCACCAACAAGCCATGCAACTTCACCTCCCAGGTGTTAATTCTGCATCAAGAAAAGCAGTATTGTTTCTCTTTTTTTTTTTTCCCATTTCCTTCCTTTTTCCCCCCCCCAGTAGGCAATTTCCAGGGAGCTAGGAATGGGAAGAAGAAAGAACTGCACAGCTATCCCTGCTGCAAGCAAAGCCAAGCCCTCCCCTGCTCCAGGCAGAGAGGGAAAGCAGTCCCATTCCTCCCAGTGCCTCTGGACATCCCTCCATCCTCCCAGTCTTTTGTCCCCACCCAGCCACCCTTCTGCAGTGGCTGCAGCATCCTCAGGGCTGCCAGGGTGTGAAGGACAGCAGGGGGGAGGGAGGTTTCCTTGCAGAGCCACCTCTACAGCGCTTCCAGCTTCGAGGGGAAGCCGTGACTCCGGGGGCTGCAGGCAGGGGACCCTGGCACTTGCTTTGCATCCCTCCTGCACTGCCAGCTGGGCACTCCCAAACCCAATGGATATGTCCTATATACATGAGGTCCATGTAGGACCACCTGCTCAGCATCCAGCCTACAGCAGATACCTTCTCTCAACTCCCAGACCCATCCATAGGGAGCAACAGCCCCAAAGCAGGATTTATCCCACCCATGGCAACTGGAAAGTGATGGTGAGGGAATACCCTGAGCATGACTTGCTCTGCTTGGCATCTTGCAGGCTGCAGGCAGCCCTGGAGGGGTGCCCAGCTCCAGGTGGGGCTCAGGCAGAGCAAGTTCCAGGGACAGGAGCACTGAAGGAGTTTCCCTGCCTCCCAGAGCGGAGGGATGGATTTGCAGAGAGGGAGGGGGAACTTCAGCAAACAACAAGGAGCAGCACAGGCAGAGATAAGAGAAGGTATTTACCAGGCAATCACTACAAGGTCCTGTGAATACAGTATTTGTGATGGATGAACAGACATATTATTAGGGAACTTAATGCAAACCCTTCGCACCAAATGGTGACACGCGATTACCAGTTTGGAAATAACTAAGCTCATTATAATGAAACGCTTCGCTCAAATCCCCCTCCAAAGGATGGATCTGAGGAAGGAAGGAACCTGTGACAGGAACATACTGGGGGGATTTGTTTAACCAGATCAGCCTGCTGGGCCAGCACGGCACGGTCCTTTGCCTCCAGCGTGGCTAAAGCCTGGACTGCTGGGAAGCTTAACCCACAATCCACATGGATAGGGTGGGCACTGTCCCACACCTAGCACCAGGGTCTCCTTGGCACAACCCTGTGTTTAAGAGCCGAAAAGAAGCACCTTTCAATAATAAATAATAATGCTAACTCTGTGTTTCTATAGCAACTCATCACCATAGCAGCTCAGCGCAGGAGGAAAACTCAGAGCTCATCCTGCCGTCTTCAGGGTGAGGAGGCAACTGCCCTCCTGGAGGTGACTTCAGTGGGGGCAGAGCTGGGGCTTCAAGCAAGAAATCATCCTTCAGGTTGGGGCTGAGCACTGCTCTCTCCAGGGAAGCTATCTGGGAGGGGGCTGGATGATATGGAGGCATGTAGGTCCAAGGAGTGATGGGGGTGTAACAGTCTCAGAAGTACCAGGTATGGAGGTCATGACAACCCTCCAAATCAGTCCTGGGGTCCAGGATGGCTGGAAGGAAAGGAGGCTGTGGAAGGAGACAGTACCCTCATCCAGACAGGGAGACACCATGAAGGGGAGAGCACAAAGGGTGAAACACAATCAAAAAGAGGATATGCCCAAAATTATCCATGTAAATACTACCTCCTCCCCAAACACTTACACATCTCAGGATAACAGCTTAGAAACCCCACGTGTTGCTCTGCTTTTAGCAAGAGACAGACATTAAGCACCAAAACCCTGACAAAGAAAAGGAATTTCCCAAAACAGAGCAGAAACTCAGTTTTTTAAGGCAGCAAGACAAGCAGACATGTCCATCCTAATTTGGGTGTGGGGGTTGGGTGGGTTTTTTTCTCCTAGATTGTCCATTAAAGAAAAATGCCAGCAAAAGCCTTTGATTAGCTCCACAACTGGTGTGGTCCTGTTCGCAGCTCACCTCCTCTCCCTGGCAGGGCTGTGGTGACACAGCTTTTACCTTCAATATAGAAGAGCATCCTGCCCCTCACCACCTCTGAAAGTCTCTTCTCAGCCAGCAGAAGGTGACAGAGCCCAGGGGTGGGAAAGTGGCCATTAGTGATTATTAGCCCGGTGAGTGAGTTCCCAATCAGAAGGTCCTGGTTTTATCACCTCACTTACAGAAAGTGAGTAATTTGTCAAGGTCATCAGAGCAAAACAACTATTAGATGATGGCTGAAGGGACAGTCACTTCTAGGAGATCACTCCCATTTGGTAGATGAGCATACAAGAAGCCATGGGCCAGCTCTCCAGCAAATCCAAGTCTCCCTTTGGCAGCCCAGGATAAGTTTCCCTAAAGTAAAATAAAGCTGTGTAGCACACCAAGCACTTGCTATTCCATCAATAGGCAATTGTAACAGGATACACCTCCTTAGTCTCTAAATGAGTTTTCTTTCCAGCACTACATTATAGACAAATCCCCTGTCACAAAAAACAAATAAATCCCTTTTCACAATCAAATATGCTCTAACCAAGTCAAACAGGGCCACGTGCAGCGAATCTGCAAACCCTTTCCCAACATCCCAGCATGACCATCTTCCCTCTGGGTCAGAAAAGAGGTGAAAAGGAAAGTAAAGAAAGAACGACTAACCAAAGAAATGAAGTGCCAATTTCCCAGTTCAGCTGGGAATCAATATGTGGGCTCCAAAGGGGCTGAGCTCTCGCTGACAAAGCCTGGACTGACACAACTCCAGTGCTTGACTTATGAGTGCTTCATCCCAGCAAGATATTTTTAATTTAAATCTCGTGCTGCAGTTGAGGGCGAAGCCATCCAGGCTTTGATTTACTGCTAATTCACTGCTCCCATTCCTGTAACTCCAACCTCAAGTCACCAAACAGTTGAATGCTGAGACGCTCCAAAGTGAGACTCTTCCTGAATGAGCGTCAGGGGGGCTGCTGGCAGCAAGTTCAAGTTCCTCACTGAGAGCAAACAGCGAGTATATAAATATTAACCATCTACACACAACCCCTGAGTCGAGCACCGCCTCACTGTTTCACAGGAAAACATTCCTGGGAATAAAACACCTCCAACCGCTCTCACCTTTCCTCCCTCGTGTAGCGTTTTACGCTCGAGGAGAAGCAACACGTGGGTTGTGGTGGCTCATTTCATAAACATTTACATGCATTTGGTGCAGTGTTGGCTGTGAGGGTTCACCAAGCATCAAGATTTATCCCTCCAGCCCTTCCAGGAGCATGGAGGAGGGGGAAGTGTGTGAGTATAGATCATGCAAATGCCTGTGATGAAAACCTAACCCATGTTATCTGTGTTAGAGCCACACATTTGTCCTGTCAGAAGGACAAGGCAAACTCAAGTGCCAGTCAGCTCCTGTAGATTTATTGCCAATGGCTCGGTGGGAAAGCCCGGGCAGACCACTCGTGTATGGATAATAAAGCTGGAAGGAAACTCAGAGAGCAGGCAGGAAAACCAGGGGAGTCAGTGATGCAAGATCTCCTTTTTGGGTCATCAGTGCAAATCCAGCCATGCTTAGTGGGAGTTTTGTTTATCTCTATGTAAAAAGAAACCTGGGAACCTCAAACTCTTGACTTCTGCGTCTGGATTTCTGTCTCACAGCATGAACTATCTAAAAAACACTGGAAAACTTCTCAGCAGCAAAGCCTGAAGCAAAAGCAAGTCAGAGAGCCTGCAAATGACCTCTCTCTTTCTGGTGATTCCCCCCAGGTAAGGTCAAAACCACCTGCTGACAGGCAGCATAGTGGGGATGGGAGTTTCAACCCCGTCACTCAGGTCTTCAGGCTCTGAGAACTTGCTGTCTTCTACAAAGGTCTGAGATAGAAACAGCTGGGAATATTATATTTCAGCAAAAAGTTGCCTTCCCCTGTGTTCCAGGAATCATCTGGCAAGGTTCAGGTCAGCTGGAACTGCAGGTGTCTAAGGTGAAGTGGCCATTGGGTTTTCAGACTAAGGGGTGGCTGTTCAAAGCCCTCAGAGCATCTCTAAGGCCCCACAGAGGGGATGTTTTACAAAGGAAGGGGTGCAGGGCAGATGCCACAATACACCTGTCCTGTTGCAGGGGATGGAAACTTGGCACCTCTCACGTGGGTGGCTGCTCAGCACCTTACAAGGTCCATCCACTCAAGGTTGAGGTACATTCACAGAGCTCATGCACACATGAAGAACAAAAAACCCCCAGACATTTCTTGTGGGATGAGTCAAAAAAACCCCAAGGGAAAATGCCAGTTCCAGAAAATCACCACCCAGACTGCAGGTATCTCAACACACCATTTCTACAATCATCTCTCCATTCCCAAAGGTGATTAAAAGCATTTTGTACCAAATTTTAAAGACACTGGGGCCAAGGTTCATGAGAGCCCAGCTGCCCCCAGGCCCATGTAATAACCCAATATATTTGGTTGTCCATGGCTAGGGGTTGGAAGTAGAAGATCTTTAAGGTCCTTTCCAACCCATTACATTATATTGTCTCATTTCAAAGCATTCATTTCTCATCTAAACTGGAAAAAAAATCAATCTTGAAAGTGTCCTGTTCTGACCAAGGACCGCTCTTGGCTGTTAAAGCACAGTCTGGAGGGCAGGGAACCCACTCACTGCTCTCACCATCAACTCCCACTTGGGATTCAGTTTACATTTCATGGTGGTGAGTGAGAATTCCCACCAATAAATTTGCCTCTCTGTGCCTCAGTTTCCCAATCCACGCCATGGGAACACTTTCCCACTGTTTTAAAATACTTCAGAATCTCAGTGAAAAACATCCGGGCAGGCCTGTGTCATTTTTTTCTCCCTATTTTTTTGTCACAGGCTCCTTGAGAGCTCAGAGCTAAAGGATATAAAGCACTTTTCACATGAAGACAGTCATGCAGGGAAGCACACTCATCACTGATGCCCTGAAGAAAGTCAGTGGGTTGCCCAGACTCTCTGCACAGACGGGAAGTCTCATTGCCTTGGGCGCCTGGAGCGGTTGGTGTCCATTGACTGAGCCTTGCAAGCAAGAAGGAGTAAGAAAGAGCCCTCTGAAGCCTTTTGTCACGTTGGTGGGGGCCAGAAAAGGCTTTTTATTTGAGCATCAAGCAGTTTGAGGGCTTTACCAGGGGAAACAGTCATAATCCAAATCACATCCTTGGTTGCAGAGGGGGATTCGCAGGCAGGATGTGAGACTTTTGAGTCCTGTTTGCAAAGGGATGATGTGGGGTCTCAATCTCAGCCGTGGGGGACCTCATAAAGGAGTATTGTGAATAATAAACCAGGAGGAGCCAAGCGATTCCCAGGACAGCACACCATCTTGCTCAAAACCACGTGTAGGCAGTGCCAAGCCACAAACTTTGGCACCGCTAGCTCCAAAACTCAACACCCCCATCTCCAGCACCACGTAGGATCCCAACACGGAGCACGAGCCTACTGTGCCAGCAGCGTTCTCAGAGCTTCTCGGAGCTCCCTTCCAAATAAGAAATTAATTCCTGCCCAGCGTTAACCCTCAGCACCCCTGAGCATCGCATAAACCTTGCGGGGCTCCTCACCCCGGGGCGTTGTGAGCGCGCGAATCAAACCCCGGCGCTGCGAGGGGCAGGTTGGTTTTACCACAACCGCCCGGCATCATCGAGGAAATTGGGAGGCAGAGACAAAGCAGTTCAGTGAAAGGAAAAAGATGCAACACAAAAGGGGCTCCGGCATCCCTCCTCCTCCCCTCCCCAGACTGCGAAAGTAGAGGATTCAACACGAAACCGGCTCCGGCAGCCCAGTGCCCCCCGGGATTTGGCTGCCAAAGACGGGATCTGCCTTCCCGGAGACGGAGCTCAGCCGCTCCCTTGCCTGCGCTCAGCCCTTTGCTATGCCACATCTACGGGCTCTCTAGCACCAGGCTCGCTGCGATGCAGAGAGAGATGCTGGCAGGTGAATGCATGAGGAAAAGCTCGAATATCTTCCTCTCCTTGCGGAGAAGTTCAGCATCTCCCTCTGGATTTGCAGTAGCGCTCATCGCTCCCTCCGCTAGCCGGGTGCCGGGCTGCACGCCGAACAGATTGAACACCCGTGTTCAGCGCCTACAAGGCAGTTACGATCATCAAGCAAATGCTTCCCCAACAGCACCGTGATTGATGATCAGCCTGGGTTTTAAAACACCCGTCTTGGACATAAACAACACTTAGATCATGCGGCTGTCATTTATTGTGCATCGTATCGATACCGCCGAGCGCAGCACGCTGAAGATGGGACAGAAGGAAAAAGCCTTGGGCTGGTCCTTTCGGAAAGGAGACACCCCCACGGAGGGTGGGTGTGGGCACGGGAGGGAAGAAAATCCCAGGCTTTCGTGACGGGGCTGGGATTGCATGTTTAAACCTGGCTGCACACGGAAAGCAGACACACATCTGTTGCACCGCTGGAAGCCCGGCTCTAGCAAAGGATCCCGCACACAAACAAGCAAACACACACTTCCCCAGACAATCAAACCACAAACAAAACGCTGCTCGCCCCGCCCTGGACCTTGAGCCGGTGGTTTAGCCAGGGGAAGAAGCACCTAATCTCACACTGGGAGGCACACGCCGTAATTAAAAACACACACACGGCAAAGGCAAACCAACCCCTTGCTCCGCTGGTCCTGCCCGCTTACGGGTTTCACCGGCTTCTATAAACAAGACCCCAGTGAAACAGGGGACAGATGAAGAAAGTAAGTTAGCACGCTTTATGCCTTCCAAAATATTTTTGCGAGACTGGTGCACGCTTAAGACAAGACCCTGGAAGGCTGCGCGCCGTTGTATCGGCTGCAAAAATCCCCTGACACCATCATTGTTCCCGCGGAGTAAGAGCATCCCCCAGTAATCCCAGGGGTCCCGGTGCAAACCTTCTCTCTGCACCACTCACCCCCACCACCCGGAAAGCCTCAGACCCTCCTCGCTTTCCCCAAAACCTCTCATCCCAGGCATCGCATGCCGGTAGCGGAGGGAAGCCATGGAAAATCAGGTGCGTTTCCAGCGAGCTGCCTGGCACGGCTGCCCGGCGGGCAGGGCTGGGAAGCAAAGCGGGGTGGAAGTTTTAGGGGAGAGGAGCACAGCCACGCGCTTTCCACCTGGTCCTTTCCATGAAGACGAATCCTGCAGGTCTTACACCCGCATCCACCACCCGCAAACGCTGCATCCCTTCCCGGGGAGCAGATGGAGCCCCAGGAGGAGGGTTTCCTCTGGGCTGGGGATGGAGCAGCCACATGCAGCCACTACAAACCCAAACAGCACTTAGCCCTGCTGGGGCTGAGCAAGAGGGTTTGTTTATCTGGGAGGAACTCATCTGCTGCCGGAGTATTAGATTTCCACCAAAACCATGTGGGGCTCGGTGTTTAGATCACTTCTCCCTGTCTACATAATTTAAGGGCATATGTCTGATAAACGCAGAGCATCAATACGCAGGTTTCGGTTGCAGCACACACATGCACCGAGGGAAGGAGGGAGGTTTAGCAGCGCTGACTCCGCTGCCGGGATTTGGGCAGGTAAACTCTCCAGCACCTTGTAGGAAGGCAAGGAACGGGGGTCCCCCCTTCCGTCCTAGGTGTTCAGCACCGGGAGTGGCCCGTGTCCCCATCCATCGGTCACCCGGGAGGTGTTATCCTCCCCGGGAACAGGGCTCTGCCTTCAGCCCCGTTCAGATGCAACATCACCGGGAGCAGGAAAAGTTTGTAAATGCCTCCAGCCCCTCGCCCGAGGAAAGCTGTGGAGCACCGAAGGGGGAAAATACCCCCCGAGGGGAGGAAAATCCGCAGCCGGGGATGGCCGGGAGTGATGAGGAACCGGCTGCGCCGCTGGAGCCGCTACCTCCGGGGAGAAAAGTTGAGCCTTGTGAATAGGGGAAAGCCATCGGGGACCCGGGGAGAGGCGACACTCGGCACCGCGTCCCCTCCGCGCTGGGGATGTGGAGGATGGGGGGCTCCCCGCTGCGACCCCCGCATCCCCCCAGCATCCTCCCAAGCCGGGCCGGGAGGGGCGGAGGGGCCGTGTCCGAAGCCCCCGGCTCAGCCCGCTGTCCGCGGGGGTCCCTGCCCGCCAGCCCCGATCCCCTCCCCAGGACCCGGGGGTGGGGGGAGCAGCGGCAGGGGCGCCTCCCATGGCCCCCCCTCCACTGTCGCCAGGTGTGGAGGGGCAGGTACCGCTGCAGCCCCGCCAGCCCTCCCGGGGCATCTCCGGGGCATCCACCGGGGATCCTCCCGCAGCCCCTGCTGCCCGGGCGGGGCGGGGGGCTCCTTACCTGGGAATGCTCCTCGCTTGCTTTGGGTGGGTTTTGATAGCTATATATTATTTTTTTCTCTTCTCCTTTCCCCCCACTTCAGTCTTCAGAGCAGGCGCCGCATTGACACTGCAGATGGTCNGGTGCAGGCAGGCGGGGTGCAGGCAGGGGATGCGCTACGGGGCCATGCCCGGCTCCGCGGCCTCCCGCCCGCCGGGCAGGGCTCGCACTGCGGCTGTCTCGCCAGCCCTTCCTCCCGAGCCCTCCTCGCCAATGGTGGCTGCGGGAGCGGGCTTGGACACCCAGGCTCTTTGGCGAGCTCAGACACACACCCCTCTTCCCGAAAAAAAATTAAATAAATCGGAGAGGTGTGGAAGTGCGGTGGCAACGCCAGCCCAATACACCGGGGAGGGATAGTAAAAAATGATTACAATAATTAAAAAATTAAAGCGATAACAAAAATCCCTTTCTATCCTTTTTCTCTTTCTTTCCTTTTTTTTTATCTTTGCAGAGAGTGGCCGGTTGCTCCTCCTTTCTCCAGCCCACCCACCTCTAGGAGAGGGGAGAAGGCGGAGGAGCGCAGGTTGTCTCTGGACGGGGGTCCCCCAAGCCGCTTTTCGTCGTCCCAAAGTTTGCAGGGGATGGGGAAAGGGATGGGGATGGGGACGGGGAGGGAGCGGGGCCGCCTCCCAGCGCGCCCGGAGCTGCCACCGCCGCCGCCGCTCTCCCACGGCTGCAACTCCGGCTGCCTGGATTCCTCCTCCGGTGCCTTCCCTCGCTCCTACTCACTACTGACACCTAGGATCTCCAGCCTGATTGGGCTAATTGGGAAACGGCTCTGCCCAAAAGGGAAAAAAAAAGAATAAACCTCCAAACCCACTCAAGGAATCAACCGCATCTTGCAACCTCCCCCCATCCCCTCCCCAGAAAAGCCCTTCCCGGCTCTGGCATCTGTTTTCTTCCTTCCCTCTGCCTGCCTCCCCTTCCCTCTCCAGCCCCTGCCTCGCTGCTTTCCTCCGGCTTGGACACAAACCGAGGAGGGGAGCGGATCAGAGCGGGCGTGGGGAGGCTCAGAGGAAGATCAGTCTCTCAGCCTGGGTGAGCAGTAATCCTGGAGAGCAGCCTCAAGCTGCTCCGCTCGCCGGGGCTGCCTTTAATTCCTGCCAGCCACAGGAATAATAGTATTTTTTAAAAGGTGTTAGTGCTTCCTGCCTGAGAGTGGTGTCCAGCACGATGCTGGCCTGGCTGGTTGGGATGTCCCATGGAGCAGATCCCGCTCCACAAGTTCATTCCCACCCTGCAGAGAGCTGAACTCCTCTCTGTAGGTAATACCCAAGCACTCGTGAGCCAAAACCAGAGCAGACAGCAGATGGTGGGAAGGAAAGGGATGCTCTCAGGGTGTTGACAGCAACAGGACTGCCTTCCCCAGGGAGCCCTGATGGCACGAGGATGGGCATCTTGGAAAGGTCTAGGGAAGAGTGGAAGCAAAGGGAAAGCAAATGGGGAGACTCCTTTCAGGGGTGTTGGCCCATCAGGGCGAGGGAGGGTAAACTCTGGGGGTGATCCTTCAGCTTCCCCTTACCCAGTAGAAGGCAAAGGCATCCAGCAGAGATGTAGAGGGTGGTAAAGCAGGCCCCAGCACTCATGGCAGTCAATAGCCATGATCAGAGTCAGGGATTGCCTCTCTGCACGTTGGGATTGCCTCTCCTGGGTGGCTTGTACAGCACCAAGCACAGCAGGTCTCCCCCTCCTCCCATTCCCAGAAAATCAGGCTTAATCCAAGCTTTGTATTTTTAATTATCTTAAATTTATGCCGCAAAGCACGGGGACCGGGGGCTGTCTGTGTGCATCCTGCAAGATATTTATTTTTGAAGAATATCATGTTTTTTTCCTTAAAACAAGTTTTATCTCCCCGGCGCGCTCCTGTGCGCGTGTGTGTGTTTTGCCTGAGCTCTGGTTTACATTTCCTGATGGATGGATGGGGATTCAGAGCCCTTTTTTTAAGGTGGTGCATAAAATGTATTTATTATTCTTTATCTCCTGCCTCTTGCAAGGAGTCATTTGTTTTCATTCAGAGAAATGAATACTACGTGGAGCCTGAAGAGTAATAACACAGCAAAATGACAACGGAAGAGTGAGACAGAAATCTGAGAGATACAATGGCAGGTTAGTAACCTCTAAAGATCACTGCTGCTGGGAGCAGTACAGTATTATTTAATGTCCAGCCTGGCTTGCAGCTCCATTTAATAAAAACATATGAAAATCTCCGGGAAATTTGGTCTTGCATTTAAAACCAGGCTGTTCTGCTAAACAGGGATAATCTGGATATGCCGAGATTACTTCCCACTATCTGGTGGGGAGGAAGAAATTAAGGCGAGTTCTTTCTGCTTCTTAAGACAATGGCATGAGTCAATATATCCCTGTGCTGTTTGGGTTCATGAAGGAGTGAGTGACAAACGAGACTTTATTTATAGGCCTTTTCATGAACTGGGCAGCGGGGGTGGAAAAGGGTTAGGGCTGGAAAACCCAAATGACCTCCCCTGACCCGTGAATAGCTGCAGTGAAAGGGCCCAAGGACAAGGAGGGTTCAGGCTCACCCTGTTGCCATCAAGCAGATATTTTCTCCCCCCAAGTCATTGTTGACAGCAAAAATCATGGAGAGGCACTGGGCACCCCCCACTGCTCCTCTCCTGGGGGGAAAACCCACCAAAGAGCACCAAAGCTGCTCTCAGCATCCTCTGGGAAGAGGAGAAATCGTGTTGTCTCCACCCAAACAGCTTCACATGCCTAATTTTCTTCTTGCTGCCCCTAAACATCTTCCCATTGCTCATGAAGTCCTGAATGCCAACAGCATCCCTGCATCCCTCTGCACCAAACAGCACCAAAGCTGCTCTCAGCATCCTCTGGGAAGAGGAGAAATCGTGTTGTCTCCATCCAAACAGCTTCACATGCCTGAGTTTCCTCCTGCTGCCCCAAAACATCCTCCCATTGCTCATGAAGTCCTGAATGCCAACAGCATCTCTGCATCCCTCTGCAGTTCCTGCCTCACTGGTGAGTGGGACAGCAACAAGCAGCACCCACATCCTTTCAGTTCATGCCTTATTACCTGAGTCACACACAGGGATCGCTCCCATCAACACCCAAAGAACAGAAAACACCTATTTTTCTGAGCATTTATGTCTGTACACTTTGAGACTCCAATAACAAAGCAGAGGAGCCAATTTAAGAAAAGGAAAAAAAAGAAAGAGAGAAGCAAGAAAATAAATTGGATTGTTCGAGGATTTTATTATTATTACTTTGCCCCGCCATTTTACAAGTTTCTTAAACCAACACGGTATTTATTTAAGTTGTTTAAAAGCCCGAGCCGGTTGTTACAGCTCCGGGTTTGAGCGAGCGCAGGCACCGCTAAAACCCAACATCGCAGCGCCACCTGCAGCGACCGCGCTTGGTGGCAGCTCTAAAATCCCTCAAACCGGGTGAAACCTTCAAAAAATCCAACCCGAGGAGAGGGCTGCTAACTTAGCATCTTGTTCTTCCAGGTCTCTTTTTCACCCCCTTCTGCCTTCCAGTCTTTTCAGGTCTGTCTAAGTCGCCCCTCTCTGTTGACACGCGAAAGAAAATTGGCCTCTCCTGGGTGGCTGTCGCCGTCCCTGCCGCTGACAAAGGATGTCTTTATTGTGCTTGTGGAGGGTGGAAAATTCACTGCGAGCTGGTTTGTCTTTATCATGCTTGTGGAGGGTGGAAAATTCGCTGAGAGCTGGTTTGAAGCTCCTCCAGGGCTCTGTGTTGTTGCTGTGACATCCCAGGGAGGGACAACCTGAGCTCTGCCCCCCAGGGCTGTTCTTGGTCTGGGTTGTGGCTGCTGCCAGGGGGTGTCACACCCCAGTTAGATTTTGGCAGCTTGACCAGCTTCAGGAAGGTTGTGTTGATCGAAAATGACACAAAAGTGCTATCAAAAACATGTAAGAGAAGTTTGCAGGGAAGAGCAGGATTGTGTCACCTTCTCACCTGGCCCCTTTGTAACAACCCAATTTCTAATGAGGGGTGAAGAAAAAGCTCTTGAGAGGGTCCATCTCAGCCACTCTCCCTTTGTCCTTTGTCCAGCGTGTCTTTGGAGTCTCAGGGGTTGGCACATTGGTTTACCTGAGAAACCAGAGGTGTCCTGGCCTAGAGCAGAGCTGTGCAAGGTGCCCTTTCTCCTCTGCCACTGATTTGCTGCACAGCCTCAGGCAACTCCCTTAATTCCCTGCCAGTCCTTGCAGGGACACTTTTTTTGGCAGATTTCCTAGTAGGACATTAATTAAATAACATTTTTATCAGCTATCTAACACCTGCCCCTTCCCAGCCCTTCAGCAGACACGGTGCAGTGTCAAATAGAGGTGAGGTTTGCCTTCATTTTTTTCTCCACTTGTTGGGATGTTTTTTGGGGGAAGCAAAATCTCCTTTCACATTGTCCCAGGGTCAAACCCAGCGAGTCACAGAAGCCACAGACCTGCAGCTCTGACTGTTCCCTCACTCTCCAGACCTCCTTCCCATCGCTCTGTGCTGTGGTCCATGTCAGCATCTGGATTCAGACACCAGTTCACCAACACCAGCTGAGTTACAGGAAGATTTCCAGAGTTATTCAGCCCAAATTTCTCCTCTTTGTTGTAATTTCATTCTGTTTTTCTCCCTTCCCGTTTCCTCCTCTCTGTCCCTCCCAGCAGGGTGCCATGGCAGGTGGAGCCTGTCTCTCCAAGGGATGAGAGAGATGCTCATCCCACATCCCTTGTCCACCCAGAGGGGGATTTATGATGTACTGAGGCCGACAGCATCATCTGCACATCTTCCCAACCCATCCACCCTCTCCCTGTCCCAGCCTTCCCCCCCACCAACTCCAGATCCATCCCTCCACTCACCCCCTGCCCTCCCCCTCCAAACTCCCCAGGGGACAATTTTTCTCCTTCTCCCTTCAAATATTTGTCGACCATTTATCGCCGCCGGTCACACCCAGGCTGTCATTTGTCCAAACAAAACAGAAGGGGGATGGACACGGCAGAGGGGCAGATGGACGGGGGCAAGGGGAGATGAGAGCCAGGGGAGCAGTCAGCCCATAATGATAAGGGAAGTATAAAACACAGGCTGGGGCTGTCGAATTAAATGAGGGGATGCCTGAGAGGGGCTACTTTAAACCGCAGGAGACGAGTGAAAGGGAGTAATATTGGAAGCAGGCAGGTGGAGTGATAAGATACAACTGGAGAAAGTCAGAGGAATTCATTGTTTTTCTCATTTGGGAGGACAATGCCAGTAGTAAGAGCAATCAATCCCTGCTCCAGAGGGCTGGAGAGCACTGAGGGGGAGATAAAGAGTGGGGAGGTTTTGGGGGTGGAGGGATGAGATGGAGAAATAAGTAGAGAGGCAGAAGAAAAAAAAAATGGATATCAGAAAAAACTTCTTTGCAGAGAGAGTGCTCAGGCATTGGAATGGGCTGCCCAGAGAGGGGGTGGATTCCCCATCCCTGGAGGTTTTTAAGCTGAGCTTGGCCGTGGCACTGAGTGCCATGATCTCGTAAAGGGACTGGAGTTGGCCCAAGGGTTGGACTTGATGATCTTGGAGGTCTTTTCCAACCCAATCCATTCTATGATTCTAAGAAGGCAGATCAGGGACATGCAGGACGAGCTGGAGTTTGGGAAGTCAGAAGGGAAGGCTGGAAGTCAACACTGGAGGCCCAGGGCATTGAAAGGGGGTGCTGGTTCAGCTGAGGAGAAGCAGCACTCAAATCAGAAGAAATCAAAAGGAAAGTAGGACAGCCTAAAGAGAGGAAGGGCCTAATTCAGAGATTAGGGCTTTAATTTGGGGGTTCAAAACCTGGTGCTGTGATGCATCTCCTGGGTGATGGTCCAGTGGGTACCACAGGAGAGGGGATAGAAGCCACACTAGAGATTTTCCCAGGAAGACCCAGAATTGCCCAGCCCTTGCAGCTCATAATAATCTAGAAAGGTATTTTGGGATCTTTGCCTCCCTCAGACATTGGGAAAAGGATATGCAAAATACACTTTCCAGCCTACCAAATCTCCCAGCTAATTGTGGATGTCACTCGTGGCTACTCCTCAATAGGGATATTTATAAAGCCTCTTTGCTACGTAGCTTTGGCATTTTCCTCACTCAGGGAACGTCCACCCAGCCACCCACTTCCAAAAACCTTCAGGAATAAAATCATCTGTCAAACGTGGCTGAAGCTGCCCCAGAGCAGGAGTGGGCCCTGATAGGCAGCACATGGTAAAAGGTTTGTTTTGTTAGAACACCAGGCTCAAAGGAAAAAAAAAACCAGAAAGTGATGCAAACCAAGCCCAACATTTCTGGGGGTTTTTTTCTTGCTGCAATTCATAATTTTTAAGCCAATTGCATGGGGAGAGGAGGGAGGGAAGGGGAGGAAGGCTAGCCCATATTTTTTAGCATGTGGGGTTGGCAGCACACAGAGTTACCCACTTAGTGAACGTGGGAGACAGAGAGGGGGAGAAGCATAAGCTCATCTTGGGAACCCCAGTGAAGAATAGCTATTCTTACATGTCAGCCTCATCACCATGGTATCAGAGAGGAAGAACAGAAGGAGAACTGACAGAAAACAGGGGGGAGTGGAGCAGGGTGACTGAAGACAGAAACGGGAAGGGGAAGAGAAAGACATTTCCCTGATGAATGATATCACTTGTTAAATAGTTGGTACACGATCCCTCTGGTACCCTGGGATTGCTGACAGGAAGATGCTGCTGGGCTCTTTGAAAAAGCACCCCTAACATTCTCCCATATTCACAAGAATGTGTCCTCTCTAAAGCTGAAGGGGGGCTTGTTCAGCCAGCCCTTCCTAAAAGCTTCAAAAATATATATACACTGGTACAACAACAGGACAGCTGCCCCCTCTGCTGTGTTTAAAGGTAAGGACCTACTCAAAACACAGTTAACCTGTGCTGGGTGGTGGGAACGGGCTGTGCTACAGAACAGCTTTCAAGACCTGTGACCCCTTTGCAGTGCTATAAAGTGATGGTGCAGCACCTCAAGAGTACAAATTCCAACTTTCCCCCCCTCTAAAATCAAGTTTTTTAGTTTTTTTCACCTCTGAGTGTATAGAAATTGCCAAGCAGATCAGGATAATGGTGTGGAATTCAGCCTTTGGTGATGTTTGGAGCCACCCCCCACACTGACATAAGCAAAATCTGGGACAAGAGACTCCCCCTATATATGGGAATATCCTTATATTTCCATGTTACTCCCATGGATGTTCCTCTCACCGGTGTATTTATTCTGTCTCTAAGTCATGCTGAGATCTCCACCCGTCTGCTTTCTCCACTTCCCAACCTCATGGGAAGAGCTCCTTCATTCAGGCACAGGGAAAAGGGGCACAAATGATCTTTCTTTCACCTCTGATAATTTTGATTATTTTCCATCACTCCCCCAAACCATCATGTGCTCCTTTGGGGAGTCTTTATCCCAAATTCCTCCCATGTTTTGGATCATCTGCAACACCTTCTTCTGTCCCTGAAGAAGGAAACCTGAAGGGAAGTTGTGGCCAGGTGGGGGTTGGTCTCTTCTCCCAGGCACTCAGCAATAGGACAAGGGGGCACAGGGGGCTCAAGCTCTGCCAGGGGAAATTGAAGTTGGAGAGCAGAAAAAACTTCTTTGCAGAGAGAGTGCTGAGGGATTGGAATGGGCTGCCCAGAGAGGGGGTGGATTCCCCATCCCTGGAGGTTTTTAAGGTGAGCTTGGCCGTGGCACTGAGTGCCATGATCTGGTAAAGGGACTGGAGTTGGCCCAAGGGTTGGACTTGATGGTCTCGGAGGTCTTTTCCAACCCAATCCATTCTATTATTCTATGATTCTATGATTTCTCCTTCCAGCCAGACCAAGCTGTCAGGATTCAGGACTATCTCACACCATGAAGTGGCTCAGCACTTGAGTCAAAGCCTTTGAATAAAACGACTCCACATCATGTCTTTAAGCGCAGGTCATTTTGTGCACCGATGTCTCCATTAGGGCCTGTGAATTAAGCAGCTCTTTGAAGCCATTTGACTTCTCACCCAACACCCAGACAAGCAGCTTCCCTTCCCCCCTCCCCCCCTCCCCACCTCCTGACACCTTTGTAGGAACCCTCACTGAAGGAATAAAAGCTGCTGGAGGGGCAAGCTGGCCATGCATGTTGTAACCCTTTATTATCTGGGGACCCCCCACTCAAATGTACAGAGAGATAATGTTAATGGAATGATGCATTTGGTCTGATCTGGAGCTGTCTCAGAAAGATAAATGCCGAGGCAAAGCAGAAGCATTTAATCAAAAAATAAACTACCTCAATATGTTGCGCATTATTATTTTTTTTTCTCTCCTAAAGAAGCAAAGCTTGGTCCTGTCACGGCATGTTATTTTGCCAGCATTATCTCTGTTATTTCGAAATAATTCCATTTAGTGCTGGTGATGGGTAGGAGGGCTGAGATACAAAATCAAATTAATTAGAGTGACCCAACAAACTCGTGTTTGCATTGCGAGATGCAACATGGCAGCGAATCTAGCTGAGAACAAATTGCATTCAAATTAATTTAAGGAAAAATAATTTGGGGCATATCAGGTTTGTTTAGGATCAATTTTAATAAGCTAAAATAAAGTCAAGGCAGTGGGTGATACCATCAGCCAGTCAAAAGCCAACTTTGATAGAGGTTTATACAGCTGAATGACAGTTACTTTCGAAGCCATTATTAGAAAAGCTGGGGGTTTTTCTTGGGGTGGCTGGGACAATTAAAACAGCACCTCAATTAGAGCTGCTGGAAATATCAGTCATGAATAAATTATCCAGCAGGTTTGACCCTCCCTTCTCTCACATCGTTTCCAAATAATTAAATTCCTTGCCACATTTTTTGAGACATTGGATTAAATTCACCTGCAGCTGAGGGTGAGTGGGTCCAGTTGCCTGCTGAGCAGGGCTGTGTGTTCTGATGGACCAGCCAGGAGGGTTGAGGAGGGGCTTCCAAAACAAGGGTTTATTTTACAAGGGTTTTCTGGCATGTCCCTGACCCAGTGCTCCTGCACTGCTCTTTTCCCAACCTTAATGATTCCATGCATAGAGCATGACCAAATCCGGGGTGTGGAAGTCTTCATGCCCAGAGAGGAAGCTCAACAGGAGCCAAGAGTGTGGCCAGGTGGCCAAGAAGGCCAATGGGCTCCTGGCCTGGATCCAAAGGAGCGTGGCCAGCAGGCCCAGGGCAGTGAGCCTTCCCCTGGCCTCTGCCTTGGGGAGGCCACACCTTGAGTGTTGTGTTGAGTTGTGGGCCCCTGAGTTGAGGCAAGAGATTGAGGGGCTGGAGCGGGGCCAGAGAAGAGCAAGGAGGCTGGAGAAGGGAGTGGAGCACAAGTGCTGTGGGGAGAGGCTGAGGGAGCTGGGGGTGTTTGTGCTGGAGAAGAGGAGGCTGAGAGGTGACCTCAGCACTGTCTGGAAGTGCCACATCAGGGAAGTTGTGGCCAGCTGGGGGTTGGTCTCTTCTCCCAGGCACTCAGCAATAGGACAAGGGGGCACGGGGGGCTCAAGCTCTGCCAGGGGAAATTGAAGTTGGAGAGCAGAAAAAACTTCTTTGCAGAGAGAGTGCTGAGGGATTGGAATGGGCTGCCCAGAGAGGGGGTGGATTCCCCATCCCTGGAGGTTTTTCAGCTGAGCTTGGCCGTGGCACTGAGTGCCATGATCTGGTAAAGGGACTGGAGTTGGCCCAAGGGTTGGACTTGATGATCTGGGAGGGCTTTTCCAACCCAATCCATTCTATGATTCTGTGATGTGGGTGGTTTTGGCCATCTCCCACCTGCATCCCAAAACATCAGGAACAGACTCATTAGGAGAGCTCAAAGAGCACCAGAAGGGCCCCAGTTGAAAGAGGGAAAGCCATGGTGTGATTATGGACCTTTTCAGGATGTTCTGCATCCATACTCTGGTCCAGGACCTCAATCCTGCATCATAGAATCATAGAGTCATAAAATCCATTGGGTTGGAAAAGACCTCTGAGACCATCAAGTCCAACCCTTGGTCCAGCTCCAGTCTCTTTACCAGATCATGGCACTCTGTGCCACGGCCAAGCTCACCTTAAAAACCTCCAGGCATGGGGAATCCACCCCCTCTCTGGGCAGCCCATTCCAATCCCTCAGCACTCTCTCTGCAAAGAAGTTTTTTTCTGATAAAAAAATCACAGCTGAGGGAATTCAATGAGGATCTTCTCCAGGGCAGCAGGTCTGGACCACAAAGGACTCCAGGCAGCACCCCCAGCCCTGCAGATCCCCCAGCCCTGCCTTCACCCACCACAGGAGCCATGGAATAGAGCAGGGTAAAGCCATAATTAAAAATTAGAGAATTATAGAATGGTTTGGGTTGGAAGAGACCTTAAAGATCATCTCATTCCACTCCCCTGCCGAGGCAGGGACACCTTCCACAAGAGCAGGTAGATATTAATCACAGTTTCCCTGGAATACCATTTCCTCCAGGATACAAGCCCAGGTGCTCAGGGCTTGTCCCAGCAGGACATTTTTCTTAGCTTGATTTAAATGTTGCTTTCACTCCTTCCCCATTATCAGGGAGATCAATGTCTGATGGCCAATATTTGGAGGTCCCTGTCTCTCACCACTGCAGCCAAATGAGCCCTGCCGAGGCAGCAGGACATGCCAGGCCATAAGACATGATACAGATTTAAAGGCCTCTCAGTGATTTATGGCTCTTTAATCAAGGGCTTTTAATATTTAATTACAAAGCTACAGGAGTTGTCTTTATTTCTGAAAAATCTGTTTGGGGGAATTGGAGAACGTGAAACTCAACAAATTCTGCACATCCACAGCCCTCTCTAGAGCAGAGGGAGAAAAATAAAAATAAATAAAATGCAGGTTTTTCCTTGTGGATTTGAGATCCTGCAGTAATTGAAGGTGATAAATTAGCCTTCATTATTCTCAAGGAGCTTGAGAAACCATGAAAGACTCATCAGAGGGTCACACTAAAGATGCAACATCTTGCAGGGAAAATCTCCCATGCAGCACAAAGAAGGGTCAAATGCAGAAGATGGTGAACAAGATCAAGTCCATCCTAGTCCCCACCCCTCCTGTGGCTCCTTGTGATGGTCCTGTGGCAGGTGGGAGAGCGTTCTCCAGATTCCTGCTGTGCCTGGGAAGGAGGAATGTTTGGATTTGGGACACCTGTACCAAAATAGTCCCACCTGGCACTCAACCCAGTCCTCACCCTGCTCCAGATACCCCTCAGCCAACACTCAGGGACTGTCATGCCTTGGATAAATTCCTGAATATACCCCGAAAGCCTAAAAAGGATTAATTTTTTTTTCTGCTGAGCATCAAAGGAGGCTTTGAGGTGAGTACCTTAAGTATAAGCATCTCCAGCTAAATGAGATGAATCCTACCCTGTGCCTGATGCAGCAGAAGAAAAACGACCCTGTGAGGTCCTTGCTGGGACTCCACGCTCGTAGTTCCTGCTCAGTGAACATTTTGTGATGTCTAAAGAGCAGCAAAGGAAAGACAGAGTCTCTCCCCACACACTGGGCAGGTGGTCCATGAACTCAGCCCTCCAGCACTCACAGGCTGGAGAAGTATTTCTACCCTTGCCCAAAAACAGCCTGGGAAGAAATTGCATTGTTTTTCCTGACAGTTTTATTTAAATCAAACCGATTGCCAGTTCAATCTCATTTGTATGCTGAGTGGTGGAGGTGGATCTGGGCATTGGGAGGGCTCAGCTTTGCCCTGCCAGGCTGGTGACCTTCAGATGGGAGCATATCCCTCCTTCCACTGCTTCTCTTCTGGAGTTTGGATGTCATTTTGGAGCTGTTTGCATCCAGGGCTGCCTCTCATTATGTATGTGGGTGCTGCCTGCCATCCCAGAGATGTGATCTTGCTTGTGGCCTCTGCAGCTCCTCTAGTACAAATAATAATTTCCATCCCATCTATTCTTTTGTTTGCTACTGATCTATATTAAACAGTTGGTGATGACTACATTTGTGGGTGATTATTGCACTTATGCTGTGTTAAATCTAAATGTTTGTTTATCTTTATGTGGTCTCTGTGTATATGTTTGCACGGCTTTTAACTTTATGTATTGCAGAGTTCCTTAATTATAAAATCAATAAATTTTTTAAACTTGTGACTGTTGCACAGATAGAAACCCACACACTGTCCGTGGTTGTTTGTGACAGAGATTCTTGCCTTGAGCTGGTGGCAGAACACAAACCTCAGCTACGGGAATAAACAGATTTCTTTAGTTTGTTTGGTGTTTTTTTGTGCTAGTAGCAATTAGTTCGGCGTTAGTTTGGCTCATCCTCTAGTTCTTATCAAAGCCTTCCCCCTGCAAGCTGTTCTCATCTCTCTGGAGGATTGGGGACTTCCAGGAAAGATGTGACCAGTGAAGGTCACTGCCCAGTGGTGCCTGTGGAATCAAGGCTGGCAGGGAGGGGCTGAGTCTCAGCTCTGCCATGGACAGGCCCCTGGAGTGATTCATTCCAGACCTTGAGTACCTCCAGTCCACCCAGAAAAGAATTTCTTAATAGCCCCCCCAGCCCTGCCCTCTGGCACTGGGAAGCCATTCCCTGACTCCTGGCCCTCCAGGCCTTGGCCCCACTCCCTCTCCAGCTCTCCTGGAGCCCCTTCACGCCCTGCCAGGGGCTCTCAGGTGTCCCTGGACCCTTCTCTTCTCCAGATGAGCCTCCCCAGCTCTCCCAGCCTGGCTGCAGAGCAGAAGGATCCAGCCCTTGGAGCAACTTCCCACTGCTCCTCTGGACTAGCTCCAGGAGCTCCACATTCTTATGTTGGGGGTCCCAGAGCTGGACTCCAGTTGGGGTCTCACCTGAGGGGGCAGAGGGACAGGATCCCCCCTCACCTGCTGCCCACACTGTGGGATGAGCCCACAGGGGGTCTCTGGGCTGCCAATCACGTTGGGTTGTATGAAGGAATTAGGCAGAGCTGAGCATCGAAAACATCTCTCCCTCATTCTGGGTGCAACACCCAACACCCAAGGTACCTACCTGCTTGTTTCAGGCTCTGCTCTCACTCCTGTTTCCCACTGGCTGTGCCTCAGTTTCCCCCATAGGGTTATAGTAACAGGGTAGCATGTTATAATCCTCAACATTTCTCCTACTCCCAACACTCACAGAATCACAGAATGGATTGGGTTGGAAAAGCCCTCCGAGATCATCAAGTCCAACCCTTGGGCCAACTCCAGTCCCTTTACCAGATCATGGCACTCAGTGCCACGGCCAAGCTCACCTTAAAAACCTCCAGGGATGGGGAATCCACCCCCTCTCTGGGCAGCCCATTCCAATCCCTCAGCACTCTCTCTGCAAAGAATTTCTACCTGATCTCCAACTTCAATTTCCCCTGGCAGAGCTTGAGCCCCCCGTGCCCCCTTGTCCTATTGCTGAGTGCCTGGGAGAAGAGACCAACCCCCAGCTGGCCACAACTTCCCTGATGTGGCACTTCCAGACAGTGCTGAGGTCACCTCTCAGCCTCCTCTTCTCCAGCACAAACACCCCCAGCTCCCTCAGCCTCTCCCCACAGCACTTGTGCTCCACTCCCTTCTCCAGCCTCGTTGCTCTCCTGAAGTTCCTCCACACAATTCAAACCGGTGAATTGCCAAACCCATCAGTCAGTGCCCACTGCTCAGCACTTGTTGTTGCCTGTCACTGCTGAGGAGCTGCAAACCTCCCACAGAAACCAGAGCTGTACCACTCATGTAAACACGAGCTAATCAGCAACCAGCATTAAAGAAGTGTGGTCAGGTGGTGACCCCAATTGCTTTTATTTCAGGCTGTATTTCTCAGCAGCGGCTCAGATGGGCTCTTACGCTTTCTTTCTTTGTCACTTACATCTAATTAGGAGCTGTGCCCACAACGAGAAGCATCTGTAATTAAAAAAAACCACAGTGCAGGGAGGGACTTTTGGGGTGAGTTCACTGAGCTGGCAGTTTTGGGCATGGCTGGAGGCCAAGGGGGTGGTGGGAAGTGACCACAAAGCCTCTCAGTGGGGACACACAGTCCTTGGCCAAGTGTTGCCCAAAGGATGGGTCTGGAAGGGACCAGGCACTCAGCAATAGGACAAGGGGGCACGGGGGGCTCAAGCTCTGCCAGGGGAAATTGAAGT
>VWZD01006637.1:57569-68675 GCA_013396695.1 Sakesphorus luctuosus | reverse complement strand
TCTCTCTCCTTGTCCTCTGTTCCAAACGAAGAAGGAAAAGCTGAGAGTGGAGGAAATGGTGATAATTCCCAGGAATCATCTTGCAGTCCAAAGCAGTCCTCGGGAAGAGGGAAAAAAATAGGTCTGCAGTGTCCTGAAGCAGCTGTGTCTCTCCTCTCTTCTCTCTCTCTGAAGCTCAGGGTGCCCAGAGATGGAGGGGGGAAAGCAAAGAGCAGAGCCAGAAAAAGAGAGCTCACCAGCAAGCAGTGGCTCCTTTTCTGCAGCTGCCCAAAGAAAACCCCCCCAAAAAGTCAAACCAGCACACAGGGAATAAAGAAAGAAAAACTTCTCCCCACCCCCAGGTGCTGGGGTTCTGTTTTCTCACCTCCACCCCACTATTAAGCTTGAATCTGAAAGTAATCAGCTATCTTTTGTCCTCAGTCCTGGCACTCCAAGCCTAAACCTTTTGTGTTGGTATGGTGAGAGAAATTCTCTGAGGGGGCTCATCCCAATACCACCTTCCTGTGTTCCTTTAACAGCAGGCTGCAGCCTCGGTGTGTTCCTTCAAAGCCCAGAATAGCTGGAGGAGTTCATGACTAAGAGCATGTCCTGCAGCCCCATTTGCAGCTCTGCTCAGGGATGGCAGTTTGGGGTCAGGCAGCTCTTTGGGCAGGCAGGAGGTCACTGTGGCCCTGGACCTGCCATGGAGCCAAGAGAGCAGCTTGGTGTGAAGCATCTTCCCTTCCAGAGCCCCAGGAGATATTCCCTTGGGGAACAAGGTCACTCCTCGTCCTGCTTAGTGTGACAGCACAAAGGGAAATGGGGGCAAGATTTTTGACAGTTTCAGCTTTGCAAAACCTGTATTTCCCCTCAAAATATCATTTCACAGAATCACAGGATGGTTTGGGCTGGAAGGGACATTAAAGACCATGTTGTTACAACCCCAGCCATGGGCAGGAGCATCTTTCACTAGACCAGGTGAAAGGGAAGCCCGGAACAAACCACCTCCGTGCTCTGCTGTGAAACCCATCCCTGGGCTCACCACAAGCTGCCTGACACTCCTGCTGTCTCCTCCTATCCCAGGATGTGCCTGATGGTATCAGAGGGAAGAGCATTGGCATGAGCTGGACTTCTGCAAAAGGCACCACCTCACGTGAACTCAAAACCAAACAACTACCTGGGAGTTTGCTCACGTGAAAATTAGGCACGAAAGGCACTATTTCAACTCCTCAGGGGGGTTGTTGAACTCCTCTAGTCCTCTCTGATGCTCAGGTACTCAGGAAGAAACACAAGGAATCTGCAGTAGGAATTAATAGAGTGCAGTTATTACACAAGGAATAAGATCTTTAAAAATACTTCCAGTAAAAAAAACTGAACAAATGACCAAAGCAAACCAAAACAAACCCCAAATAACAAACCAGGAGCACTCTGAGGCTACATCCTTCTCTCTCCTCCCATCTCCATCTCACAGCACAGGCTGCCCTGTCGCAAGAGGTGACAAAGACAAGAGGGGGGGAGAGATATCAGAGCAAACACACCCCCCCAAGGGCCGTGTTGCACACCTGCTTCTCTCTGAGGCTTTGCAGGAGCTGCAGGGAAGTGACAGCAAAATGCAGCAACTGGAGCTCAGGAGCTGCCAACATCCCGATGGTGGAGTGAGAATAAGGGACGCAGGAGGAGCTGTTAATGCAGGGTGGGTGCTGAAACAGCCATAATCCATTTGGCAGATCGGTGCCTGACACTGCATAAAGCTGTGCATTGAGGAATCCAGACAGTGTTTGGGTGAAGTTTGGCAGAGTGTGATTTGTGTTCACTAATGTACAGTCTGCGGCAGTAAAAGAGAGAAACTGGTGTACTCAAGAGAGAGAAATCCTGGTGTGTTCCTGCCTCTGCAACAATGGGGCATTTGAAGGGGTGCTTTGGCAGTGTCTGGAGGGCAGAGGTGGCTCCCACACTGCTCTCTGTGCTCTGTTTTCATGGAAGGTCTCTCCAGTTTGCACATTTGAGCTTGAGGGCTTGGCTTGCCAGCAGGTGGTCACACTCAGTGGTTCAGGGATGGGACTGAGCCCAAATCCATGCTCTGGATACTCTGGATACCCAGCTCAGCCTCTGCTGCTAAACCCAAATAACAAGCCAGTTTAGTGGCTGCAAAAGCTGCCAGGTCGTTGCAGCTTTATGTAGTCACAGAGCAGGTGCCTTTTGAGGTGGGTTGTGCAGCCTTCCCTTACCCACATACACCCACAGCTGCCTGCAAGGTTAACCCATCCCTGCAGGATTAGGAGTGGGAAGACAAGTCCTTTCCTGCTCTACTAACCAGCAGGGAGTCTGTGCTGGAGGTGTGAAGCTCAGACAGGTCCCCAGAGCCATTGGAGTGTCTCACAGTGGGTTTGAGAACTGGTCACCAGTCTCAGATGGGATCTGAAAGCACCAGAAGTCCTGGATAGGTCAGCAGATGGACGGAGGGAGGGAGGGAGGCAGGGATGGATGGATGGATGGATGGAGGGAGGGAGGGAGGGAGGGAGGGAGGGAGGGAGGGAGGGAGGGAGGGAGGGAGGGAGGGAGGGAGGGAGGGAGGGAGGGAGGGAGGGAGGGAGGGAGGGAGGGAGGGAGGGAGGGAGGGAGGGAGGGAGGGAGGGAGGGAGGGAGGGAGGGAGGGAGGGAGGGAGGGAGGGAGGGAGGGAGGGAGGGAGGGAGGGAGGGAGGGAGGGAGGGAGGGAGGGAGGGAGGGAGGGAGGGAGGGAGGGAGGGAGGGAGGGAGGGAGGGAGGGAGGGAGGGAGGGAGGGAGGGAGGGAGGGAGGGAGGGAGGGAGGGAGGGAGGGAGGGAGGGAGGGAGGGAGGGAGGGAGGGAGGGAGGGAGGGAGGGAGGGAGGGAGGGAGGGAGGGAGGGAGGGAGGGAGGGAGGGAGGGAGGGAGGGAGGGAGGGAGGGAGGGAGGGAGGGATGGACAGATGGATGGAGGGAGGGATGGATGGATGGATGGATGGACGGACGGACGGACATGTTACCCACCACTCACCATTGCCTAAACCCCAGAATGTTCAAAACAAGGTTCTATCCAGCAAGTGCCCTCTACATATGCCTGGGAAAGGAACCTCTCTATTTAGGGGGCATTCAGATCTTTTGGTTTTCCCTCAGGAATTTGTCCAGTGGCTTTTTGAACTGCTGAGCTACCTGTGAGAGAGCAGCCAGCAGAACCACTCCCCACCCCAAGGGTGTCCTGGTGTTTGTTTTCAGCTCTGCTTCCTGCAAAGTGCTGTCTGCTGGCAGAGCTGATGCCTCCTGGTTTTTTTTGTCTTTCTCAGTGGTATTCATGGTTTTACAGATGTCTCTAGGATGTCATTTCTGGCTCTAAGCCACAAACTGAGTGAGATTTGCGAGGAAAGGAGAAACTTTGCAATGCCTGTGCTCCCGGCTTGCTACAACTCACTCTTGCCTCCAACAGCAATTTATTTTGGAGGTCTGTACAAACTACTTGTAGTTGGGTTTGTTTCCCCTCACTGTCTAAATCTGAGGCATTTTACAAGCCATAGATATCTGTTTAAGGGAAGAAAAATCCTTCTGTAGACTGTCCAAGGGTTTCAACCTCCAGCTCTTGCAGAGTCACCCATATCTCTGCTGGCTGAATCTCACCTGCAGGGTAAGGAGAAGGAAATTCAGCCTCCTCCTCCTCCTCCTCCCATCACACATCCCTTTGCCAGCCTGTGCAAACACAGGCAGCTGCCCCACCTCATGGCATTATTTAGAAGCTCAATTAGTTAATGGCTGCAAAGTGCTGGCAAGATGGATAGCACTGCAGAAACACTGGAAGTACTTCCACAGCTTTTTTGATTAAAAAAAAATGCAGGCACCTGACAAATCTGTGGCTAGAAGGGCCCACGATGTCAAAAGTGATGGACAGTGAGTAAGTGAGAAGGGGACAGGATTCTAATTCTTCTTCCAGTTGGCATTTGTTCCATTTTTCTCTTCACTTCGGCTTGAGTGCTTAAGAACAGGGTAGGAGGAGGGAATTTTGTTGTTGACTTATGGATGTCTCTGGTAAAGGGCAAAAAATCCTCCAGTGCACAACTGAGACCCTCCTCTGTCTTTGCTGCTTCTTCATGATTTTGCTATTTCTGTGGTAAAAAAACAAGCAGGAAAGGAAAAAAAGAGCAGCTGAGAAAGACCTTTTCAGATTATTTTTTAATATCATAAATAAGTGGAAAAGGGCATTAAGACTGTTAGTGTTCATTTCATGGAATCATAGAATGGTTTGGGTTGGAAGGGACCTTCAAGACCATCCCATGCCACCCCTGGCCGTGGGCAGGGACACCTCCCACTGCCCCAGGTTGCTTCAAGCCCGATCCAACCTGGCTATGAACACTTTCAACGATGGGGCAGCCGCAACTCCTCTTTTTTGAGTCAAAACCAGTTAGAAAGGTGACAAACTCTCTCCAACATATTTTTATCTCTGCTTTTTCCCATGGCCCTTTCTCTTGCTGCAAGAGATGGGCTGATTGCAATGGGCTGGAGTTCAACAAGGCCAAGTGCAGGTCCTGCCCTTTGGCCACCCCAAGCCCTGCAGCGCTCCAGGCTGGGCACAGAGTGGCTGGAGAGCAGCCAGGCAGAAAGGGACCTGGGGGGACTGAGGGACAGGAAGCTCAAGAGGAGCCAAGAGTGTGGCCAGGTGGCCAAGAAGGCCAATGGGCTCCTGGCCTGGATCCAAAGGAGCGTGGCCAGCAGGCCCAGGGCAGTGAGCCTTCCCCTGGCCTCTGCCTTGGGGAGGCCACACCTTGAGTGTTGTGTTGAGTTGTGGGCCCCTGAGTTGAGGCAAGAGATTGAGGGGCTGGAGCGGGGCCAGAGAAGAGCAAGGAGGCTGGAGAAGGGAGTGGAGCACAAGTGCTGTGGGGAGAGGCTGAGGGAGCTGGGGGTGTTTGTGCTGGAGAAGAGGAGGCTGAGAGGTGACCTCAGCACTGTCTGGAAGTGCCTGAAGGGAAGTTGTGGCCAGGTGGGGGTTGGTCTCTTCTCCCAGGCACTCAGCAATAGGACAAGGGGGCACGGGGGGCTCAAGCTCTGCCAGGGGAAATTGAAGTTGGAGAGCAGAAAAAACTTCTTTGCAGAGAGAGTGCTGAGGGATTGGAATGGGCTGCCCAGAGAGGGGGTGGATTCCCCATCCCTGGAGGTTTTTCAGCTGAGCTTGGCCGTGGCACTGAGTGCCATGATCTGGTAAAGGGACTGGAGTTGGCCCAAGGATTGGACTTGATGATCTCGGAGGTCTTTTCCAACCCAATCCATTCTGTGATTCTAAGCCTGGCCCATGTCACTCCCTAGTGCTGAACACACTCAGAACTTCAGGCTTGTTTGAGCTTCTCCTGCAGCAGCTGAATGACTGTAATACCTGAGTCAGGGCTGAGCAAATCCCCCCCAGCTCCCAGGAAATCCAATTTTATGGCCTAATGTGAGGGATGTGTCGGTGGATTAATTCACGGAGATCGTTGCCTGCTCAGTTCTGTAATTCCAGCTCTTTTCTTGCAAGGGAGAGGGACAGGCACAGGGATATTTTCCCACCATGGGGCCACTCAGAAGCACCACAGTGGGGTGCAGGAGCAGCAGGTAAGATTGTGCCTGGCTGAAGGTCAATATGACTATTATAGTGCTGGATGGGATTGGCCAAAGGTTTGAAGGGAGCAGCCCAGGTAGGTTAATTCTGATTTCACGGATATTGATGGATCAAAAAGACTTCCAGCCACTCTCTATTGTGAGAGTTTTGCTGAATAGATACTAACTGGCCTAAAGCAATAAATCACACCTGCTTTTTTGGGTTATGATGGAGAGGAAAAGCTTTTCTTTAGGAGGCTGCACTGTGATACAGCCCCATGTCCTCCTGCTCTTTGCATTTGTGCTGCTCTTTTTCCCTCTGTGCCCAAGGAAAGCTGAAGGTTGTTGGTGTCCATGGCCAACACCACTCCAAAGCCCTTTCTCCAGGAACAGGGAACACTAATGCTTCCCCTTGGAGGGCCTTTCCAAAACAGATATAGAATCATAGAGTCATTTAAGTTGGAAAAGATCCTTAAGATCCTTTCGCTGCCAAGTCCAGCACTAACTGGTGTCTCTGATATCACTATTCTTGCACTGCTGGAGTTCCCTTCCACCAAAATTAGAGCCAGAAAGCTCTACTTCCTCCAGGTAAGGCTTTTTAATGATAGCATCACTCCCAGAGACAGGAAGATCATTGATATTTCCATTCTCCTTTACTTTGATGAGGAAAACTGAGGCCCAGCATAGCTGAGATCTGTGGACAAGGCAGAGTGAGTTTCCCCAAACCCAACCTCCCTCCAGCCTAAGTTTTTCCATCTTCACAAGGATTGTTCTACTGGTCTTGCTGTTGGAGGACCCACCACACTCAACAGAGTCCCCAGCAATGATATCATGGCCTTAAACCTTCATCTGACACGAGACATCTGTTTCTTCCAGCTCCTGACCATGAGGTGTGTCCTGCACTTCCCTTATACAACAACACAGGACAAGCTCTCTGTCCATCCTGGAGGAAGCTGGACATCCCTGGTGTCAGCCCAGCACCCAAAGCATCAGGGACACAAGTGGTTCATTACAGAACCCACAGCACTCATGCACCAGAAGGTTCCAGATGACCTGTGATGCCACCACGAGGTCACCAATTATGGAACCTTGGTGAGAAACCATCACTTAAATCTTGGTTTTGCCTTTGCAATGAAATGCACGTGAACAGGGACATAGTTAGAGGTGGCACTGAGGCTAAAGAGATGCCTCACGATTTTGGGGAGCCTCAGGTGCTCAGCTCAATGAGATCCATCATTTGCAGCCTCCAGAATTCCCACAGGTCAGGACGTTTCCAACAGCAGGACCAACAGTTTGGAGGTGTGATGGATCTCAAAGCACATCAGGGAGGGTGAAGGAACAGTGTTTGCTCTGTTTCACGGATGGACAGAATGAGAGGGCAGCAGAGACATCCTCAGCCTCTACAGGTTTGTCCCACTGAAGTGACCAGCAGAACCTCCACTGTCTTCTCCAGAGCAAGGATTTCATCCAGCAGCTCAACCCTTCTATGATCTGAACATCCTTCATAGCCCTGATGACCAACCAGTTCCTGCATCCCCTCAATGTTCCTGCTCCAATATTACAGCATCCCGCAACATCTGTGGGGGTTCACTGGAGCTTTCGGAGGCTTCCTGGGACCTTGGGAATGACAGAACTGGAAGCCTAAAGAGCTTTGAGGTGATGGAGGCCCATCTTAGATAGGCAAAGGAAAAAGGGGCATCAGAAGACAGGAGAAAGGATCTCAAATCCCCCTCCAAGACACTTCTGACAGATCACAGACTGGAACACCCCCAGGCATGTGGTTTGGTTCCTCCTCCCACTTTATGCGCAGTCTCTCCCCACCCAACTCTTTGGTCCTTCTAAAATCGAATTCCTCAAACCTTCTGGGAGCAGCCAGGCAAGAATGACTTTCCACCCCCTCCATTAAAGCCTTTCTCCCTCTCCCTTTTTTCATATACCTGTTTATATCCATTTCAGACACAGTGAGAATCTCACTGAAAGTGGAGTTTTTTCCCTACTAAATAGACCATTAAACCTAATGTATGATATTAACAGAATACGTGGCATTAAGCAGAGAAGTATTTAGCACATAAAATATATTTAGAATATTAGAGATTGGGGTTGTTTTTTTCTTTACAATGTTTAAAGTGGGTTGGAAAGTGAGGGAGAAGCACATTAGCAGAAGAATCAGGTTGTGATTCAAGTTTGAAGAGTTAAAGCTCCCTGGACCACTGTGATTTGGACTCCTCCAAGTCATTATTTTATAACCCAGGGTCTTTAAGTACTTGAGAATATTACACTGGGCTTTGGGAACTTCCACTCTGCATTTTCTGGCTCTTATGGGTTTAAATCACAGTTTAAGGTTCCATTAAAATAGTACTTTTTCTTAATTTTCTCCCATTAAAATAGTCCTTTTTATTAGTTATTTTTTTATCCCAATGAATTAACTTGGAGAGGGTTTTGAGAGTGAAATTTAAAACGTGAGGAAACTGGAGACATTGACTCAATTCCTACCAAAAACCCCTCATTTTGGGGTTACTTTAAGTGAAGTGAACACACCACGAAACCACTTTAATCAAGGTGAGTGATGTAACAAGACCTTTGTATGAACAAGATTCAGATTCAGCCTGTTCAGTACTGCCATCAAAGATTTATTCATTTTTTTCACATGAAACTATGTTTCAAAATACGTAAAAGCCACAGCTTTGTGTTCTTAATAATGAGGATTTTTCCACCTTTCTGTCCTTCCTCTGAGCTCACCTCTCAAATCCTTCCTCCTTTGTTCCTTTACTGAGTAATTTCTGCAATGCCCTCTGATCCTACATGGTGTGTTTGTCCCTAAAGACACAAAGTTTATATTTATAGACCTTAGAGACAGAAAACATGTTTCTATGGATTTTCAGAACTACATAGACATGTAATTATTATTATTATTATTATTAATTTTTGTGCCTTGGGGTTACCAAAGAATGGAGTGTTATGGAAATGACATGGCCCTGCTTTGCCACACCCTGTGGCACCCTGGGGAGAGCCAAGGAGCCACCCCTCAGACATCTGTCTATCACCCCCACAACTATTATTGACTCTAATTACTCAACCTACCTAAAGAAAAAAGGGTATAAAACCAGATTGGATATGAACAAAAACTGAGGAGAAAACTTCCACCACCTCTGGGAGGGCAACCTGTGAGCTCTCCTGTCTGTCCCCACCCCATCATACATTGAAGGGGTGAGCAACCAATTCTTGCTCTGTTTTCCTGTGCCTTACTAATTATCATGGAATCATAGAATGGATTGGGTTGGAAAAGACCTCTGAAATCATCCAGTCCAACCCTTGGTCCATCTCCAGTCCCGTCACCAGATCATGGCACTCAGTGCCACGGCCAAGCTCACCTTAAAAACCTCCAGGGATGGGGAATCCACCCCCTCTCTGGGCAGCCCATTCCAGTGCCTGAGCACTCTCTCTGTGAAGAATTTTTTTCTGCTCTCCAACTTCAATTTCCCCTGGCAGAGCTTGAGCCCCCCGTGCCCCCTTGTCCTATTGCTGAGTGCCTGGGAGAAGAGACCAACCCCCACCTGGCCACAACTTCCCTTCAGGTAATAGTTTGTTGTAACTCACCGGGTGTATACACGTTAGTGGGAAGTTACTCTGCCTGTTGCTTTTCCTTTGGGTTACTGGGTGTGTTTAAATGTGGTGTTGAGATGTTGTGTTTGTGGTCAGTAATCTTCTGTTAGTTAAGTTTGTCATGGGGGGGTTACACTGCTGGAGTTGCCCGTAGAATGTGTTTGTTTTGTGCCAGTTTCTTTTGAGGTTTTTGTCGTCTGTGATAGTTTGATCCAGGTTTTTCCCTGGTAACCAGATATAACCAGGGAGAGGCTTGTCTGCTGGGTATTCCTCACTCATTCTTTCCCCTCCCACAGGCCAGGGAAGGATATGAGACTGGAGATAGGGAGTTTAGCTCTCTGGTTTCTGGTGAGGGTGGAGTGCAGGGAGTTCTTTGCTGCTCTCAGTCCCTTATCAGAGCCACAAAGAAGATCAGGGAAAGGACATGAGTGAGACCCCCACATGGGAGAAGGGGCTGGCTTTCTTCTAAGAGTGGTTGGTGGGATTGTGTTGTACTGGTTTACCTGGTGGGTGGGCGGGAGTGTTTTTGTACCCCTTGCTTTTTGTTTTGTCTCTTTGTCATCCTTGTTTTCCTCTTCCTTTTTTCTCTTCGCTTTCCCTTTTCCTATCGTGGGTGCATATAATTGTAGACATTTAAAGAATATACATATAAATACATATATATATTTATACTGACTTGGCTCAGCTTCTTTCAAGATTTTTTTCCCCTTTTCCCTGGTTTCAGGAGCAGGGGGAGAAGAGGGGATGCCTCGAGCTGGGCTAAATGTCATCATCAACTGAGCAACCCATATAGTCATTGTCACACTTATATTAATAAAAGTTATTTCAGAAGCTCATACAGAGAAAGGTATTTTTCTTCCTATTAAGTGTGGTCCCTAAACTGACTATCAAAGACCTTTCCAGGCAGTTGCTGTCCTGTGTTGTCTCTTCAGGTGAGACACAGACAGGCTGATCTGGGTTATATAAAGCTTTGATGTTCTGGGATGCTTATAGTTATTAAGTTCTCCCTGGCTGAAGTGTGGTCCTCATAGGAAGGTCAAAAACCTTTCCAGCCTGTGTTCTGTCCATGGGTTGATGGGCAGTGCTGGGTTCATAAAGCTTTGATTGTTCCAAGGGCGCTTATAGTCAAGAACTTTACATTAATACAGGAGTGAGGTAAGAAATCTTTGCATTTCTGCCCCTCTCCTTTTCACAGAATCACAAACTATTCTGAGTTGGAAGGGACCCACAAGGATCATCGAGTCCAACTCTTAAGTCAATGGCCCACACAGGGGATTGAACCCATGACCTTGGCATTATTACAGCCAAGTTTTAACCAACTGAGCTAATTTCACATGACACTGGACATTTCTCATCCACATGCTCCTTATCCACCTTATCAGAGAGATCCAAGGAATGTGTGTCCTGCTGCTGCATGGTGTTGGGAGCAAGGGATGTGCCAAAGGTTTCTTTCTTACTTCCTTGGACATCCTGACACCTCCTGACTTGTCCAGGAGCAAACTGCTCCCAATTTACAACATCACAGCTATCAATAGCAGAGCTCTAAGATTGCATAGGGTTTAATAGATAAAATGGTCATAAAGATGGAAAAAAGGAGGGATAAACCCTGCTAGTTCATGGGACACAGGGTCCCCTTTCCATTCCTTGCATCCAGTGATCATAGAATCATAGAATCACACAATAGACTGGGTTGGAAAAGACCTCCCAGATCATCAAGTCCAACCCTTGGGCCAACTCCACTCCCTTTACCAGATCATGGCACTCAGTGCCACGGCCAAGCTCACCTTAAAAACCTCCAGGCATGGGGAATCCACCCCCTCTCTGGGCAGCCCATTCCAATCCCTCAGCACTCTCTCTGCAAAGAAGTTTTTCTGCTCTCCAACTTCAATTTCCCCTGGCAGAGCTTGAGCCCCCCGTGCCCCCTTGTCCTATTGCTGAGTGCCTGGGAGA
>VWZD01006637.1:42259-57444 GCA_013396695.1 Sakesphorus luctuosus | reverse complement strand
CACACTCTTGGCTCCTCTTGAGCTTCCTGTCAATTAGTACCCACACCAAGGCCAGTTCCTGCATTCCCAAGCACATTGCAGTAACGTCTCTTGCTTCCAATGCAAGTTTATCCCAAAAAACACAATGACCTTGGCAAGGAAAACAAATATATCCCCAAAAAATACAATTATCTCAGCAGGGAAAACAAAGAAACAAATAGCTGGGGGAGAGAACAAGGTGACAAGCACTTGGCAACTCTGGGAGAAAATGGCATGGATGATCCAGGAGCACATCTGGATATACAAAAACATCCAGCAAGGAGCTGTAATCACAGCCTGACACTGTGATTGCTGTTCTTGCTGTTATTACATTTATAAATGTTAATTAAATACTGAGCACTGACATTAATTCCCTTCCTACCAGCGTGGCCTCAAAGTCTGCTGGAAATTAGTGGCTTCTGTTGTTTTCCAGCAGTCTTGGGACCAGGACATTTCCCTCAGAGGAGAAACCTGTTGCATTTCAGAGCTGTAACAAAGACACCAGCAAGAAAAAGAAGCACAGAGAGAGTTAATAGCAAGGCCTGGGAAAAAAAAGGAAATATTTCTGTGAAATAAATGGGGACAAATATTGAGACAGCGGATGGTGTTTGCAAAAATGGCAACCATTGGCCACTGTCCTGCTTCTCATTATTGCTCATTTGTGGAACAAAATCAGGCATTATCTCCAGGGATGTTTGCAGACATAAAGAGATGACTAGGCATGTCCAGATGATTTTTGCCATCCCCAGCCTTTATGTTTCATATCGTTTCATGGGCACACTTCAATCAGAATGCATCAAACCCTGTGGCCAGATCGGAGGGGTTTGACTGAAATGAAGATAAAACACCACTCAAGATGATTTACAGCTGCCCAAAACTAGGTCTGGAAGGGAGCTGAGCCATTTGTTTGGCAATTTCAGAGCCTCAGGGGCAGGAATTTTTGTGCAGATTTGTGGTTTTTTTCTCTACAGTCTTACCAGCACTCACTAATAAGAACAATTTCTCACCTCCTTGGTGTGTGTGGGACACCAACATCTCAGTCCTTAAACTACAGGGCTAAATATGAGCACATTTACACCTCACATTTAGATCTCTGCACATCCAGAGCAACTGATGGAGCCACAGAGTCTGAGTCAGTCCCACAGCCTCAGGTTTGCTGTCACCCACCAGCCGTGTCCTCCTCTTTGTCACCCAGATGGTTCGTGCTGGACTTGAATTGTACCCAAACATAACCAAGCTTGGTGAAACTTGAGCTCTCAATTCAAACTTTTCATGATTTAATGTAACTTTTTAGCTACAGGCTGGGCACAGAGTGGCTGGAGAGCAGCCAGGCAGAAAGGGACCTGGGGGGACTGAGGGACAGGAAGCTCAAGAGGAGCCAAGAGTGTGGCCAGGTGGCCAAGAAGGCCAATGGGCTCCTGGCCTGGATCCAAAGTAGTGTGGCCAGCAGGCCCAGGGCAGTGAGCCTTCCCCTGGCCTCTGCCTTGGGGAGGCCACACCTTGAGTGTTGTGTTGAGTTGTGGGCCCCTGAGTTGAGGCAAGAGATTGAGGGGCTGGAGCGGGGCCAGAGAAGAGCAAGGAGGCTGGAGAAGGGAGTGGAGCACAAGTGCTGTGGGGAGAGGCTGAGGGAGCTGGGGGTGTTTGTGCTGGAGAAGAGGAGGCTGAGAGGTGACCTCAGCACTGTCTGGAAGTGCCACATCAGGGAAGTTGTGGCCAGCTGGGGGTTGGTCTCTTCTCCCAGGCACTCAGCAATAGGACAAGGGGGCACGGGGGGCTCAAGCTCTGCCAGGGGAAATTGAAGTTGGAGATGAGAAAAAACTTCTTTGCAGAGAGAGTGCTGAGGGATTGGAATGGGCTGCCCAGAGAGGGGGTGGATTCCCCATCCCTGGAGGTTTTTCAGCTGAGCTTGGCCGTGGCACTGAGTGCCATGATCTGGTAAAGGGACTGGAGTTGGCCCAAGGGTTGGACTTGATGATCTCGGAGGTCTTTTCCAACCCAATCCATTCTATGATTCTGTGATTCTATATTTTTCCTCTGAGTATCAGGACTTCAGGTAAGACACAGAATTTCAACAAGGCTTTGCTACTTGAAGAGGAGGGATAGTTTGGGATCTGATGGGCACCACCACAGTTATACCCCACTCAGAATTTTCCAAAAAGAATCTGCTGCTGAGGACCTTTGGCCAGGGGCAGGGTTCAGACTGGGTCACCACATGAGCTGGGCATTTTAGACACAGCAGGAATACACCATTTCTATTCTTTCCTTGGTCCATCCATCTTTGGACAAGTTTGGATGTTATTTTCTTGACCAGACCTAAGTGATTCTTTGGCAAATTCCTCCTTTTTTTCCCATGATGCACAAACCCTCAGCTGAATGAGAGCTAAGAAGGTCATAATTGCTTACGGATTTGGGTTCTTAGGTCAAAAGGGGAAGTTCTTTTCTTGCTGCTCAGTGTGGTGGTGCAGGTAAAAGGCAAGTCAAGGACTCATCCTGCCACACGAGAAGGATCTTAATTTGCTGAAAATGTGCAGCCCCTGCACAGTGACATGGGAGAGCTTTGAGGCTTTTATAGCTCCTTCACAGGATGGGTTGGAATCATCCTCAGTATATAACTGGGAAAAACACATCAACAGAAGGCACCTTGATTGACTCCATGTCTTGACTTAAATTAGGGGAGTTTTTAAATTATTTTATTTTATGCTGTTGTTTTCCATCTGTGCTGGTTTAAAGGTGAACGGGCAGGAGAAATGAACCCACCACAAGAGAGAGTATAAGTCAGAGTTACAATTTAATAACAATATCACAATCAATGGAATGGCACAAAGAGAAATTGGGTTGAACCCCCAAAGCCCAGCAGTGGAACCCAGCCCCCTGGGGCACAAACACAGGGGGGTTTGGTGGCCCCTGTGCTGAGCCCCACGGGGTTCCCCCGAGGCCAAAGGAAAAGGAAGGGCCAAAGCTGTTGGTGCAGATGATGGCACAGTCTGGTCAGAGTGGTGGGCTCCTCCTGGCCAGGGTCTGCTCCTCCTCTGGATCCAGTGAGTAGTTCCAGAGGTCCCCAAAGACCAAGATTCCATCCCCTGAGGTGCAGGTGGGAGCCCCCAGTGGGTCCCCCAGGGCAGGGAGTTGCAGAGTGGGGGATGTGACTGTGGGAGTCAGGGGGGATTTTGGACTGGTTGCTGGCCCCTGAGCAGAGCTGAGCCCTCAGGTGGGTGTGGAGGTGCCAAGGAGTCCCTGGAGGGGAGTTCTCCCAGCTCCTCTGCCAGGCTTCTTTCCCAGCCAGCTGCCAGGCTGAGGGCTCAGCTGTGCCCTGGGCAGCTGCTGCCAATGGGCCATTGGGAAGAGTTGCTGGGCAATGGCCCAGAGGGTGGAGAACACACAGCTTTGGGCACACCCACACAGGGAGAAACTGCTCCCACCTGCTCAACTGGGACACCATCCCAGAGCCCTTTGCTTGTCCTGCCTCTCTGTCCTCAGCTGATGAGAACCAGGTTGTGCATCTCTCTCTCAGTGTTGCAAGTCCTCTCCGTCTCATACAGATGAGACTTGGCTCTCGCCCGTTTGGCAGTCAGAAGGAACTCCACAGGAATCACAGCTCCCCAGGTGTAAAAGTATGAAGAAAAAAAAAATGTCAACTAACAGGCTGGCAGTTTGCAGAGAACTGGTGGAAGACACCACCATTGTTCTGCCGGCATTTGTGACTTCCCTGCCAGCCCCACCACATCTGGTGGTGTCTTGAACCAGGGAAAGGAGTGTGTGGTAAAAAGCAAACACCACGTGGTTGTGGCTGAGAAGCAAAGCCAGGCCACTGAGCCCTCCAGGCTGTGGATGGAGCCCAGGTGTCACTGCTTTTCAAATTGTGTTTTCTTTTGGCACTTGGGTAAGATTCATGGCTGGGTGGTACCTGTGTTCTCCAAAGTTTCTTGCTGTAATGTCTGATCCCTGAAGATCGTCCCTACATCTTCTTCAAGCTCTTTCTGTTTAAACATTTCCTTTACAAAGTCAGCTTTCAAGCTCTGCGTTGGAGAGAAAATATTAAGCTGTTTTGACAGAGAAGAGACACGGATGAGAAAGGGGCTCTCTCTGCTGCAAGTGCCTCAGACCTCCCCAGCTTCTATTTATGCTGCTTTTGAGCATAAGGAGAGTTTGCTTTCATCTGTCCAATGGATTTCTGTTACTGTGATCATTTCTCCCCCTGGGAAAGGTGTCTGTGGCTTTTTCCACCACCACAGAAACACAAAAGACCCCTTTTCTTTTTAGTCAGGGAGCCAATGTCGAGAATTTCCTGCTCTCTCACTTGGGGGGAGTGACTGACTTGCAAAGAACATCTCAATTGAGTATTAGTTTCCCAATTACCCTCCTCTTCCCAGTGCCACGAGCACAAATGGTCTCCAACCACTATATTTGCTTCGTGATAGGTTGGGAGAAAAAAAAATAAAAATAAATAAAAGGAGCAGCTTTGCTGATTTGTGGCTTAGAGGGATGTACAATCTCTGTGTCTCCAGCAGATATTAAAGATGACGGATGGCCATCTGAGGATGAGCTCTGGGGATGACAAATTGCCCTCCAACTCAGAGCAGAGCTGGATCACGGCTCCAAGTGCAGGGGAAAGGGAAGGCAGAGTGCCTGGTCCTCCCAACGAGTGCAGGCATCCATCCTGCAGCTGCAGAGAGCTCTGTGCCTCCACGTGCAGGTAAGTGAATTAGGGGCTGACAGCCCCGCAAATACCCGGCTTGCCTTTAATGGCTTGATAAAAGGATGGTGACAACAAGATAGATAGAGATAATGCTCCAGGCCCCGTGCAGGAGAACCATTATCATTAACAGCCTTAATTAGCCCATAATACACTGTACAGAAACACCAGATACAGCCAGTCTAAAGGGAAGCCACCTGACAATTGTCGGTAATGTGATAGCTCAGCATTAGCATACACTGATCATGGAATGTCTTTATCTTCCCAACCTGGCCTTTCTAAAAGGGAGGAATTCCCAAGGCAGAATCTCCAGCCAGGTCATTAAAAAGATCCATGATTATGGAAGTGGGAGCAGAGTCCAGAACCTTTTGCTATCGAGTCAGCCCGTGCAGGACTAGTCCAGTTTGAAGATTATTTGCAGTTAAAGGCACTTTAAGGTGGGCTGAATTCTGTCTAAACACGTCAGGCTTTCCCAGCAGAGACTGGTAGTGCCTCTGGAGAAAGGTGTGGTGAAGAGAAATGCAGAGATTAACCCATAGGAGGTAACATACAGAGCTATGGATTTAGAATTAGAACTATCTATATCTCTATAGTGATACAGAGAGAATTAAGAGTACAGCCCTAGACTGGGAGGTTTCAACCTAAAATCAACTTTATCATCCTGTGATCTGGATGTGCAGAGGTGATAAATGATACTAAGGGAGAGCGAAACACTTTGCTGTTCCCCTTGGTGAGCAGCTGAACAAATTCCAAGGCTCAGACTAAGAAGAGAAATTTACTGTGGAATCAGTATTTTTTAAGTATTTTTTTTTAGTATTTTCTTTGCAAGGAATATATCAAGCCACAGAATCACCCACAGGTGAGCCCCTTGGCTCAAAGCTGAATCAGGGGCGTGTAGATCATGCTCAGCAGAAGTTTATCCAAACTGTTTGTGAAAACACCTAATCACAGAATTTTACAGCCTCCCCTGCTAAGCATTTTGTTGTGAACATGAATTTTAGTCTCCTCTACCATCCAAACTGAACCTGGTTTTGCTGAAAACTGAGCTCATTTCATCTTATTTTTCTCCCACTGGACTAGCAGAATTGCTCTCACTGCTTTTTATATCAGTATCCTCAGCCTTCTGGAAGGCAATTATTCCATGTCCACTTGGCTTCTGTTTTCTTGGCTGAAAAAATACGATTCCTTCAACCTGTTTTGCTGATTGCAAAAGTAATCAAACTAAAACTGCCAGAGAGGGTTCCCTTGCCCTGAGCACAAACCCTCCCTCAGTGAGGAGCCAGGAGACTTTCTTTCATCAAGCTTTTCCTCTTCCTTCTTCTCCAGCCTGGGAGATGCTTTTCCCCACCAGCAAATCTGTGCTGAAAGGAACGTGGGGTTTTAATCTGACTCTTCCAGTATCTCAACAGCCCGAGGAATGTGGGCTCTGGGAACCCTCCTGGGATTCTGGGGAGCTCCCTGGGGCTTAGGCTGATGTCTAAGCTGCTTTATATTGCCTGACACTGGAGGTTATCACAGCGCTCTGAATCTGCCACAACCTTCACAGGGAGCTCCCAGAAACAGGATTTTTAACTCAGGAACCCCCAGTTTGATTTTAATGAAACCTCAAAAGCAGCATCTCCAGGGGATGTTTTGTCCCACATGCCACACTTAGGCTGGAATGAAACTCTCCTGGTATGGAGAGAGACCTAAACTTTTCCCATCATGGATGCCCAACCTTTAGATAGTCTATATTTGATGAGGGGGGTTACATGTCTGATTTTTATTTTTATGTCTCACAAACAGAAGGAAAAGGTGGGTGGGTTGGTTGGTTGGTTGGTTGGTTGGTTGCCCCCTTGTCCTACTGTTGGTTGCCTGGGAGAAGAGACCAACCCCCACCTGGCTACAACATCCTTTCAGGGAGTTGTAGAGAGTGATAAGGTCTCCCCTGAGCCTCCTCTTCTCCAGCACAAACACCCCCAGCTCCCTCAGCCTCTCCCCACAGCACTTGTGCTCCACTCCCTTCTCCAGCCTCGTTGCTCTTCTCTGGCCCCGCTCCAGCCCCTCAATCTCTTGCCTCAACTCAGGGGCCCACAACTCAACACAACACTCAAGGTGTGGCCTCCCCAAGGCAGAGGCCAGGGGAAGGCTCACTGCCCTGGGCCTGCTGGCCACACTACTTTGGATCCAGGCCAGGAGCCCATTGGCCTTCTTGGCCAGCTGGCCACACTCTTGGCTCCTCTTGAGCTTCCTGTCCCTCAGTCCCCCCAGGTCCCTTTCTGCCTGGCTGCTCTCCAGCCACTCTGTGCCCAGCCTGGAGCGCTGCAGGGCTTGTGGTGGCCAAAGGGCAGGACCTGCCCTTGGCCTTGTTGAACTCCAGCCCATTGCAATCAGCCCATCTCTCCAGTCTCTCCAGATCCCTTGATGAGATGATTCTTTCTCAAGATGGGGCTTGGACCAATCTGGGACAGTGGAAGGTGTCCCTGGTGGAACTGGATGATTTTAAAGTCCCTTCCAACCCAAATCATGATGTGATTCTCTGATTCGTGTCTGAAATACTCCCAGTGGTGTTGGGGCATTGACACCAAGGAATGGTTTGTACCAGCATTTTCCTGGTCATCTCCCAACTGCTTTAGTGAAGAGCACAAAGAAGTGCTGCCTATTCTGCTTGGGAGGGAGAGAGGGAAGGAATGAAATCTTCCTTGGGGGATGGAAAATATGGAAAATGAAAGAGAGCAGCCAGCAGAGAGTCTGACAGCTGGAGCCTGCTGGATCTATTACTATTGACCGTAAGCTTGGTTAAGGTGGCACTTATCAGTTATAGCATCATCCCACCTAAAAGCAGAGAGGAAATATCAATAATGAAATGTTAAAGGCACGAGGAGAAAAAGCAGAGCAGAGGGAGAATGTGAAATAATGGGACTGCAATGATTAAGACAGACAGAAAGTGATGGTGCTGCAACAACTCTTGGCAGCGCCGGGAATGAAAGTCTACATTTCATTGTGAAAAAACATAAAAGGAGATGAATTTGCTCTCATGCTGCCTGCAGATATTGGGAGACTGTAAAACAGTTTTCTTGGGTTCTCTGAAGGAATCGCTTTGAGCAAATATCCAAGTCAGGAGGGTGATGCTTTTTTTTTTTTCTTATAAAAGATACCTGGATATAGTCCCTACACCTTCAGTTTTGGAGCAAAGGGATGAACCCACTCCCCTCCATGAATATTGTAAGGTCTGAAATGGCTTGAGGTCAATGGTTTCTGAAAAAAAAATAATGAAGCAATCCTTTCTTTCTGCTTTAAGTTGGTTTGTATTTCCCATTGCTTGAGGAGGAAATCAGCCCTGAAACACTGAACATGCCTCAGTGTGTGTGAGCAGGGGTCAGGTGAGCACAGAGCACTGTTATAAATAAAGGGAAAATGTCCTTCTGCATTGTGCTGCCAACCAGGGCTTATTTCCCCAGAGCTCCACGTGTCCCATTTTATTTATGATCTCTAATGGCACCATCCCAAATGATGGCTGCTCCACAGATGGGCCTCGTGCCCCAGAGGAGGCTGTCCCACAAATGCAGAATTTCAGCAGCACCAGCCACTTCCTCCTCATGATTTGGTGCCCAGCAGATGTGCTGTGGTCTGGGGACACCGTGAACAGCACCTTGTTTTGGCGTCAGGCTCGGTTTTTTTACTCTCTACAAAAAAAATACCAGGCAAGCACAAAACTTGAGGGTGTTTTGAAGCACAAGACAAAATTATATTTCATGCAAAGAGTCACCAATGAAATGCTTCAAGATTAGAGCTCTTCCTGTACTCAAGATCAGCATCCCAGACCTATGGATCTCCTCCCCTGTGGCAGCTCTAGGTTTGTGGATGTTTCCTACAGGGAAACTCCACAAAGGCTCTTTTCCTCTTGCAAAATCAGCTTAGGAAGCTCCTGCCTCACTGTCCAGCTCCTTTTCCCCACATCCACAAAGTGGGCCAGGGCAGCTGCTGGTGGGACTGCACCAAAAATCATGTCACTGAAACCTGTGGGCAAATGAGAACCTTCTAGAGGTGGTTGGTGCACTTTTAGGAGAGGAATTGTGTATTTAAGGGTTATTTTCAAGCAAGTTTATTCAGCAGATTTTCAAAATCATCCCCACTCAAAAAATCAAGTTGGTGATGGTGCAGGATCTGTCCTTCCCTCCTAAGATGGAGGCAGCTGCTCTCCTTTTTTCTTTTACTCCCAGACCAGCCCCTGCAGTCTCAGAGAGGTTATAAAATCAATGGTGACAGCAAGAAAAAGGGATCTGCCCTACTACACAGTGTCTTCCCCCCAAAACCTGTGAGCAATGCCTGTGGTGCTGCTGATGAGGCCAAGAAGAGCCCTCAGGAGAGCAGCCCTTCCATCTCCATCCTGTTAAGAAAGCCTCCATTTCCCCCTAAGCACCCAGAGAGAGCCTTGATGTAGGTCTGCCTTATACTGCTTTTTTTGAGATGAATGGGAAGGAGAATTCAGGAGAAAATCTTATTTATAGTGGTGGTCAGAAGCAAGACCAGTGAGAGCACTTATCTATGCATGAACATTCATATCATAGAATCCAAGAATCATAAAACTGGTTGGGTTGGAAAAGACCTCCAAGATCATCAAGTCCAACCCTTGGGCCAACTCAGTGCCACGGCCAAGCTCAGCTTAAAAACCTCCAGGGATGGGGAATCCACCCCCTCTCTGGGCAGCCCATTCCAATCCCTCAGCACTCTCTCTGCAAAGAAGTTTTTTCTCATCTCCAACTTCAATTTCCCCTGGCAGAGCTTGAGCCCCCCGTGCCCCCTTGTCCTATTGCTGAGTGCCTGGGAGAAGAGACCACGCCTTGAGTGTTGTGTTGAGTTGTGGGCCCCTGAGTTGAGGCAAGAGATTGAGGGGCTGGAGCGGGGCCAGAGAAGAGCAAGGAGGCTGGAGAAGGGAGTGGAGCACAAGTGCTGTGGGGAGAGGCTGAGGGAGCTGGGGGTGTTTGTGCTGGAGAAGAGGAGGCTGAGAGGTGACCTCAGCACTGTCTGGAAGTGCCACATCAGGGAAGTTGTGGCCAGCTGGGGGTTGGTCTCTTCTCCCAGGCACTCAGCAATAGGACAAGGGGGCATGGGGGGCTCAAGCTCTTCCAGGGGAAATTGAAGTTGGAGAGCAGAAAAAACTTCTTTGCAGAGAGAGTGCTGAGGCATTGGAATGGGCTGCCCAGAGAGGGGGTGGATTCCCCATCCCTGGAGGTTTTTAAGGTGAGCTTGGCCGTGGCACTGAGTGCCATGATCTGGTAAAGGGACTGGAGTTGGCCCAAGGGTTGGACTTGATGATCTTGGAGGTCTTTTCCAACCCAATCCATTCTAGGATTCTATGATTTCCAAAAGCCAGGATTGATGATGGCAGCCCCAGAATTTCCCACAGATCTTCCCAGATTCTGGGAAATAAGCACAGTGCATTGCAAGACCTTAGCAAAACAAGCACACAGCTTGGTGCTTCAATTTCCCCACCACCACTGCTATTTTTATATACAGCCAACCAGTGCCGTGTTTATTTTCCCAGCATCATCCCCTGCTTGTTTTTACAGGAGCAGGACTTCACTTCCTGGGTGTCAGGCAAACAGCTTGCTCAAAAAGTCACTGGAAGAGTCAGGAATCACAGCCTGACACTCTGCAAATGAACACATCTCTCCTCTGGCTGCGGGGAAAAACGCAGGTGTGGGATTGAAGGGAAGGTGGGGATTTGGGAATAAGGAGAAAGGTGTAAGGAAAGGAGCTGAGAACTTGTTCAATGACTGTGTTTGAGTGGGAGTCGGTTAAAGGCTGGTTTATGGGAACTGCCTCACACATCCACAGTCATCTCTCTTCAAAACAGTTTGAGTTTCCTTTACTCACTACCAAGGCAACTAATTCCTGCAGGGAAACAGGGTGAGCTCCCACAGAGTGGTTGTAAACAGCAGCGAGCACAGGCACTCTGTGCTTTTAGAGACACAGTGGCCAAGCCCAGAGCAGCTCAGAAGACACAGAGAAAACCTTTTGGCATCTGCAAACCTCTCCCCACATACCCCTGGGACAGACCCACTGAATCCACAGTGCAGGGTCCTCCTGTGTGGTGCATGGGGGGGTCAGATGTGCTGCTCAGATGCTGATGGATGATCAGACACACTCAGATTCAGAGCTGACAGTGCTGGCAGGAGTTTTCCTTCTTGCATCAGCCTCCAAACTCCTCTCCCCCATCTCAGCTGCTCTGCAAACTGAGGAAGGAGAGGTGGTTTGGAAGGAGCTGGAGCAGAGTGAGTTAGACAAGGCATGTCCACTCACACCATTAACATTATTGATCTGACTTAGGGCCACTGCAGGTGGCACAGCCTGGACTTGACCCTTGGCATCCCACACTGGGACTGGGACTGTTCTCATATGTCCCGGGAGGAGTCCTGAGCCCGGTAGCCTGTTGTGACATGACAAGGAGGGGCAGCTTTTGATGTCACCTCTCCCAGCAGGGCTCCCAGACCTCAGGGAGGGAAGGGCTGGAGCTCAGCTGGTGGAGCCTTGGCTTAGTTACAGCATCAGTGGTGACCCTGTGGCCTTTGTGAAAAAGTGTTCTCAGCCCTTGGACTGGGAAGGTTGGACACCTCTGGCTGATTTATCCAGAGGCACTGACACAGACCAACAAGGTCCCAGCCCAGGGAAGTTTGTGGAAGATGGATAACATGGCATGGATATTAATGGGCCATAAGGGAAGGAGGCACAAAATGTGAGGAAGAAACTGTACCTGACATTTCCCTTTCAAATATAATTACCCCTTGTCTGGTTGATGGAAAGATTTGAACCTGGAGCTTCCATGGTGGAAGAACAAATCCCTGGGGGGTGAATGAAGGAGTGAGGACATCACTGCACTGCTGACCCATCTTTCTGAGGTGGGACTCTCCAGACTCCAGCCAGACACTCATAATTTACAACAAGAACAGATGAGAGCATCTCCATATCATCCCAGCATGTTGTCTGCCCTTGGACAGGCAATGGAGTTTCGTCACCTGCCTCCTCAAAAGCTGGGCAAGTTTCAAGTCACTGTTGGCACAGCCCCTTGTTGGCCTCAGTGCTGCAATGCATGGATGCCAAGGGTGGGTTTCCACCCCACCCACCACATCCAGAGAGGTCACCTGGTGCTCCCTCAAGACAAATAACCACAGGTGAGTGCTACTCGTCTTAGATAGAGATGGCTAAAAGATCAATCAACCTAAACTTTTGAACATCTCTCCTATGAGGAAAGGCTGAGATGACCAGGATTGTTCAGCCTGGAGAAGGCTACAGGGAGACCTTATTGTGACTTTCAGTGCCTAGAGGGGCTCCAAGGGAGCTGGGAATGGACTCTGGACACGTGCATGGAGTGACAGGATAAGGGGGAATGGTTTAGAGGGCAGGGTTAGATGGGATATCGGGAAGGAATTCCTGGCTGGGAGGGTGGGCAGGCCCTGGCACAAGTTGGGCAAAAAAGCTGTGGCTGCCCCATCCCTGGAAGTGTTCACTGCCAGGTTGGACTGGGCTTGGAGCAACCCGGGATGGTAGAAGGTGACCCTGTCCATGGCAGGGGGTGGGACTGGATGGGCTTTAAGATCCCTCCCCACCCAAATTCTGAGGTTAGTGATTCTCCATCGACTAGAAAGGGAAAGAAGGCTGATAAAACATCTGTATCATCTCACCGTAAGACCCTCAAAAGTGATGTTGGAGTCAGGACTCATGAAAAAGGACCCCTAATCCACAACATCTCAGCAAGTCCCACTGTAGAAATAACATGGAATAGAGGGAGGAGGAGAAGGAACATTAAAGCAAAGACAATGCTGAAACAAAGCCCACCACCCATTGCAATGTGAAGTCTCCAGCCAGGTTGGGGAGAGGTGGGAGTTTATTACCCTGCCAGACAGGACAGGACAGTGCAATGCATCCCAACTTCTGGCTTTGGCCTTTTCCTGACAAGAATTTTCCAATTATCAAGAGCAACTAGAAATTTTGGGGTGCTTCCCTTTCACAGGACCCATTTCATGTCTTTGAAGGGGATGGAGCTTCAGGAAGCACAAGCCTAATCCTCTGAATGTCAAATCCCTCTGAGGTGTTTGCCACAGTCCACCTAAGTATTAAGTCCTCCCAATTCATAGAATCACAGAACCACAGAATGGATTGGGTTGGAAAAGCCCTCCCAGATCATCAAGTCCAACCCTTGGGCCAACTCCACTCCCTTTACCAGATCATGGCACTCAGTGCCACGGCCAAGCTCACCTTAAAAACCTCCAGGGATGGGGAATCCACCCCCTCTCTGGGCAGCCCATTCCAATGCCTCAGCACTCTCTCTGTAAAGAATTTTTTCCCATCTCCAACTTCAATTTGCCCTGGCAGAGCTTGAGCCCCCCGTGCCCCCTTGTCCTATTGCTGAGTGCCTGGGAGAAGAGACCAACCCCCACCTGGCCACAACTTCCCTGATGTGGCACTTCCAGACAGTGCTGAGGTCACCTCTCAGCCTCCTCTTCTCCAGCACAAACACCCCCAGCTCCCTCAGCCTCTCCCCACAGCACTTGTGCTCCACTCCCTTCTCCAGCCTCCTTGCTCTTCTCTGGCCCCGCTCCAGCCCCTCAATCTCTTGCCTCAACTCAGAGGCCCACAACTCAACACAACACTCCAGGTGTGGCCTCCCCAAGGCAGAGGCCAGGGGAAGGCTCACTGCCCTGGGCCTGCTGGCCACGCAGCCACTTCCCTCAGAAGTTGATTTGCAGTCTCTGTACTCCAGTTTCCACTTCAGTTTTCCGTATGTATCATCATTCACAAGGCTTGACCTTTTCCAAGGTTTGTCCCCTGTGTTTCAAGTGGTGATTTTGAAACAGATTAAGGAGAAGAGGAGGTTTGGGTGCTCCTCCCACCCCGTTTTCTGCCCCCACTGTTTTCCCTGAGACACACAATATTATGTGATTTTTGTTTGTTAGATGAATAATGATAATGAAGAACACATGAAGAAAAAGATTCACTTTTTTTTTTTTTCTGTTAATATGATTCATTTTACACTCCTGCCTCCCTCCTCCTGTTTACTCTGAGCTTTCACTGATTCAAAGATCTGTTCTTGGGTATTCATTGGAAACAACTCATTTCTGTTTACTGTCTCTGCAGGAGGTACTATTGCTTCTCACAGCTTAAATTCATGATTTTTTTTTTCTCTCTCTTTGTCTTCCTTCATCTCCAGCCTTTCTTCTTGCCCCTTTTTCTAGTTGGAGAGTGTCTGGATATTCAAACTATTTTTGAGACAAACCTGATTGCTTATCCTAAATGTGCAAGGATATTAAACACGTGCAGGACAAGGGGGCATCTTCAGAGGAGCCTTGTTTTGGTACCTCATTGATGGACCCTCACCAGCCAAAGGACTCTCCTCCACTGGAACCCAGGGGAAGAAAAAGGTGCAACCCCAAATTTAACCATCTGCAGTTTGAATCCCCTGAACATGAGACACGACTTGTCTCCCAGTGACATTAGTCATTGATTTTAGTGAGACCAGGATGGTCTTCTAGCAGAGAGGGAATGGACAGTTGCCCTGGGCACTGGGCAGAAGACTTGACAGTGACTTCATACATGACCTTGGACATCAGGAGGAATTTCTTGCTGGAAAGGGTGAATAAACATTGGAATGAGCTGCCCAAGGAGGTTTGGAGTCCCCATCGCTGGAGGTGCCCAAGGCAGGACTGGCTGTGGCTGTCAGTGGTCTGGGCTGGGGGACAAGGTGGGAATTGGTCACAGGTTGGACTCAATGGTCTTGGAGCCCTTTGCCAACCTAAATCATTCTGTGACCTTCATTTCCACGGGCACCAGCATGCCTTTGCTGGTTTTCCAGAGTGAGTGACACAGTGCCAGCAGAGCAGGCTGGGACATCAAGTGGCTGCATGGCTTATTTGGAAACAACAGGAAAGCTGTAGCTCTCAGTGATTGGCTTGATCACTCATTATTCAGGAGCATTATACTTTTATATTCTTTTTTTTTTCCCTACCCTGGTTAGACTCCTCACCTGGCTGGGCAGCCTTCCTGGGGTCAGTTCTAGAGGCTCGATTCATGGCCAAGACCATTAGGATGGCCACCAGCCCTCTCTCCTCCTCCTCCTCCTCCTCCTCCAGCATTCAGCTGGGCCAGAGGAAGCTCACCCCAATTTCAGTAGGGACGATGTGAATGCACCACCAGTCTGAGGATGCTGGATAAGGTTGATGGTGTTTGCCCTTCCTTCAATGTCCCCATTTGGTCAGCTCCTATTATCCCTATCTATCTATGAATCTATCTATGAACCTATCTATCTATCTATCATCTGTCTATCCATCTATCTATCCATCCATCCCTCCATCCATCCATCCCTCCCTCTATCCTTTCCTCCCTCCCTTCCTCCCTCCCTCCCTCCATCTCTCTGTCTCTCTTTCTATCCATCCATCCATTCCTCCCTCCGCCCATCCTTCCCTCCCTTCCTCCACCCATCCATCCATCCATCCAT
>VWZD01006637.1:15623-30989 GCA_013396695.1 Sakesphorus luctuosus | reverse complement strand
CCACCACCCATCACCCACCACCCATCACCCACCACCCTCCCCTCCTCTGTCGCCTGCTGGTTTTTTCCTATTAGGGTGAAGCTTTGCTTGCCGGGAGTGTTTTTTCTCCTTTTAAAGAGTTCCAGGGCTCATTCAGGATAAATTATTCAGCCTAATCAGAGACACAATAAATCTTAAATGGCAAACAATAGATGGTTCTCCCTTTCGACGTGGAGCCTGCAAAACTAATCTCCTGCTAAGCAATAGGATGTCCCACCACGGCTGCTGATGGCAAAATTTAAAGGGAGAGCATTTGTTTCGTTATGTGCATCTATATTTAGGTTGCCACGGGGCCTCCCTGTCCCACAGCAACACAAGACAACCCATCATTGCACGTGTGAACTGGTCACCATGGGATGGGACCAGAGATGGAGAAACAGCTCCCCAGCTCTCCCTTTGGAAAAGACACTGTCATGCAAACCTCCAGCTATTTTGTTTGTTGGGTAAGAGCACTTAGAATCACAGAATCATAGAATGGATTGGGTTGGAAAAGCCCTCCGAGATCATCAAGTCCAACCCTTGGGCCAACTCCAGTCCCTTTATCAGATCATGGCACTCAGTGCCACGGCCAAGCTCACCTTAAAAACCTCCAGGCATGGGGAATCCACCCCCTCTCTGGGCAGCCCATTCCAATCCCTCAGCACTCTCTCTGCAAAGAAGTTTTTTCTGCTCTCCAACTTCAATTTCCCCTGGCAGAGCTTGAGCCCGTGCCCCCTTGTCCTATTGCTGAGTGCCTGGGAGAAGAGACCAAGCCCCAACTGACTTAAAAGTGGAAGACAGGATAGAGCAGCTTGTGGAAGTGAATCAGGATTAGCAGCCCCATGTGTTGTTTTGCTGAGATTTGAGCCTCTCACTTAGCAGGAGTTGTGCTTTTCTTTTTGAAAAACACAGGCTTGGCACGAAATCTATACTGTTTAAAGCAATTTTATGCCCTCTGAACCCAGCAGGCCCAGGAGGAGGAAGGTGAAGCCTCAGACCCACCTACAGCACTCAAATCTCTGCTCCATCACCTAAATCAGCTCCTCCTTTTTTCCCCACCAGAATTCAAAGCCCAGACTAAGTTTGGAGCAGCTGGAAGCTGCTGCTGCTCCTTAAGGAAAACAAACTCAAAACAGGGAAAATCCCCAGCCCGGATTTACTGCCAAGAACCAGTTGAAGTAACACCGTGGCTTGCACCAGCTTCGGCCACCAAATGGAAGTAGCTGCCAGTGGCTGCTCTGAAAACCACATTTCCCCCTGGCTGAGTGAGGAGTTGGCCTTCTGTGTTTGAATCTTTCATCACATGGCACACCCACTCCTTCCTGCCATCTGCCAGGCGCGCCGTGCCCCGGGCCAAGTCTGGTGCCGGCTGCTTCTCCCCTCCCCAGCCCAGAGATGCCCAAGTGCTTCTGCACGCTCCAACTGCTCTTCTCAGCCCTGGAAGAAGCCAAGTTGGGAGCTCTGCTGCCGTTTCCCCTACCCCCACATCAGCTGTGGCAACTGCTTTGGCTTCTCCCTGCCTCTCAGGGCCATCTGGACAACCTCAGACCTTGTGCTAAGGGGGATGGAGGAGAGCCAACAGCACCTTCGTGTTGTCAGCCTGGAAGAAAGTTATAGTCTGGAAGCAGGAGGTTTATGTACATACATGAAATACTCACGGCCTCCTCTATGTCTGCTGAGCCCTCTGGGAATGGCATGGACTCCTAATGGATGCTGCATTAGCTAATCCAGTGATTCAATTACTCCTAAATACTCTCTGGTGGCAGGGGCTACTCTTCCTGATCATTTACTGGAAATAGTTGCTCTTCCAGGGAGAGGGGAGAGGAGCTTCCATTATGAGATGCATCCCCCTCTCTTTGCTTTGCTTTGTGTTTCCACAGGTAGTGCTGAGCCCCCCAGGGCTCAGATGGAGGCAAACAGACCTCAGATCCAGCATCTCCCTCCCCCAGGGGACAGACACAACCCCCTCCTGGCTCCAACAACACAGTGAGGAAGGCAGGTCATACCAGCTCAGCACAGCGATGATGCCCCAGTAGCCACCAGCTGCTGGGAGCTGGCCAATGTCCACCTACAGCAGGGTGAAACCAGAGGTGCTGAGTCCTTCTGATGCTCAACTCCATAGCCTTGTCAGTCTAGGACCAGTATCCAGGTGAAATCAGGGGGTGCCTCATCCTTTTTTGTTCATCTGTCTTCTGCACAGCACTGAGTTTGGTTTGGACCCTTCATGACAAGAAAGACATGGAGGGGCTGGAGCGTGTGCAGGGAAGGGAACCTCAAACTTAGATGCTGGACTAGTTTTGAAAGAAACTAATGCAAGTTGGCCAAGTGAGTTACCCATGGGGAGTCTCTGAAGGGAGCCTTCAGCACCAGGGAGGATTTCTGTGGCAGGTGTGCAGTGGAGTTGATTAGAAAGAAATAATCTCTCCCTCTCAGGCCACCCCTGGCCCTCCCTCTCAATTCAGGTGGAGAAAGAGTCTGAAGAGAGAAATCTCTCTTCTTTTCAAGTGCTTCCTCCTCCGTGGTACAAAGTGTTGTTCCCACCCTCCAATGGCCTGTGCAAAGTGGGGACATGCAGCACATCAACCTTTCCCTAGGAAGGAGACTCCCAAGGAACAAGTAACACTATTTTCTGCAAGTGAACTTGAAAGAGGAGGAAGCCTTTGTTTGTTGGATCCTTTTAGGTGCTGATCAATAAGGAAGCTTCAAACCCCCACAAACACGCCTTTCCCTGCAGTCAAACCAAGCCTGGAGGCTGCCTTTGCTCCTTCTGATGATGGACAGCCTTTCTTCCAACCCTCCCAGAGGGTCTGGCATCAGAGCAGGACCCAGGGTGTGCAACATTCCGTATTCCAGCCAGCAAACAGCTCCAGACCCACAGAGCCAATTAGTGGGAAGGGAGGACTGCGCAGGAGCAGGGACCGATCCGAGTTCCCGGGGTGGGCAAGCAGAGAGGGTGACATCGGTGACATCTCATTGACACAGGGCAGCCCATCTCAATCCCAGCTGTGTGTCCACCTCATCCATAATGCAGCTGGGTTGCTCGCTGCTTTTCCCTGTTGCTTTCGATACCGGATGAGCAGGAAAATCACTGATCATTAGCAACAACAGACAGAGGGATCCCAAGGGCCAACTTTATGTTGTATTCATAAAACCAACTCTCCTCTCAGGCAGTCTGTCTCCCTGTGGCAGGTCTGCTGCTCAGAGTGGCTTTAAAAATACAGGTTTTGTCTCAGCAGTGCCAAAAATCAAGGCCACCTTATGCCAGGCACAAGGTGGTTAAGGAGATCATCTCTGCCCTGTAGAGCTTGAAATTCAGATAGTCAAGATAATGTGTAAAGGAAATGAGGGATTGAGGGAGGTGAGCTGACTTTAGGGAGGTGAGCTGACTTTAGGGAGGTGAGCTGACTTTCCAAAATCATCTTAGAAATCAGTTCAGGGCTGAGAATGCCACTGTGTTCTCCAGCCAGAGGCAGGATTGCTACAGCACAGTGGGACTGTCCCTTTACTTATACATTTAAATATTCCGAGTGCTGGAGTGTTTATCATTTTTCTTGGAGATTGTCCTGCACCCTGAGCATCAGAAACTGGTGTCTCTGATATTTAGCTTGAGGTACCGTTCTCCCCCAGTCATAATCCTGTTTCCTGCCCAATGTGGTGTTCTCTCCTCTGGTTTTTACACACTCCAGAGATCTTTATTGTTTCAGGGTGTGCTCCTGCCTGTCACTGCCCAGTGGAACTTCACACCTGCTCCTCCATCCTCTCACTGCTCCTTCCTGGGTATTTGTGGTTTGTCAAAGCACTGCTGGGCCAGGCTGCCAACACTGGAGCCCTTTGGAGGCAGCTGCACCAGGGGAAAACTACTTTGATTTGAAGATCACTGCAGAGAACTGTGCTTTCCACCCAGGACTTGTGCCACCACTGTCCCAAGGCAGACACCTTGAAGATGAGTGGCAGGGTGGCACCAACATGTCACACATTTAGGCCCAGCCTTGGCAAAGTTGGGGCAGTTTAAAGCAAGGGAGGGGCCTGACAACTTCTTCTCATATATATAAATAAAGTGGTATCAGTGGTGTCTCTGTTTGGGATACAGATGATCACTCAGTGTGGATTTAGAGGGGTTAACCCAAAACTTCTGACCTCACCTGGAGCATATAAACAGAAATCATAGCACCTGGTGTGAGTTGAACACCATGAATGGTTGTGGCCAAAATCATTTGTCATCAAAAAAAAGCTTATAATTGAAACAACCCTCCATGGCTGCAACATCCTGTGATGAGAAGACCATTCCTTTGGCCAACAAAGGGTGAGGCTTTTGAGCAGCATCATCCAACTGGAGAGAAAGAAAGGAATGCAGGCAGGACTGCTTTGAGCAACCTGGTCTAGTGGAAGGTGGCCGTGTTGAAGGCAGGAGGTTGGAATGAGATGGTCTTCAAGGTGCCTTCCAGCCCAACCCATACTGTGGCTCCATGATTTTTATTTTTTTTAATCTGTTTTCATACAGAGGTGGTTTGGAATCAGGTGTGTTCTGCAGAGCTGGAAAAGAATCAAATCTCACAAGGATCTTCAGTTGTGCAGGTACCATGTAATGCTTTCTATTACTGATTTGGACATGGGAGATCACTGAATTTTCTGGATGTAATGAAATAAAGGCAGTGGTTACAATTCAGGACATAACAATTTTGCAGGCTGATCTTAACAGAGAACATGAATAGGCACAGAAGTGGAATATGAAATTTAATGTGGCTAAGTGTGAAATGATTCACAAGGGTAGGAGCAGTCTCTGAGCTAAGTGCATTTTAAATGATGTTGAATTAGTAACACAAAGCAGTAAGAGCCAAACTTAAACTCCAGAATCAACATCGTGCAGTGATGGAATACAATGTCTCAGGGTCAGGCCTGCCCAGGAGGTCACCAGGAGAAGCAGGTGAGGGTAACAGCAGGCTCAGCTAATGACCCCTGAGGTCATTAGGAGGAGACTCATTTGCTTCCCTCCCTCCTGATGCCAAGCAGCATCCTCAGCTGCTCCTTAGAGCTGTCAGGCAACTCAGGCTTCTCGCACTGTGTTTTCTGATCTTGATCACTTTGCCAAAGTTTAATTGGCCCAGCTGATGCCTCCCAAGCTGGGTGTCTGCTGAGGGCTGGTTAGTTAGTTGGTTGTGTTGTTATTTGCCAGAGGAGGTGGAAGAAGGGAGGAGGAGGAGGGGGGAACTCGCGTTTCGGTGAGGAACAAGTGCAACCCATTCCAAGTCAAAATGCACTGAGCAAACCATCAAGAAGGATTGTTCAGCTTTCTAGGGGGAGCAGCCCTGCCTCCTCTGTGCTTTGGAATAGGGCTTGGTGTCCTAGTTCAGCAGTTCATCCCTGTGTGGGTGTGCCCAAAGCTGGGTGTTCTCCACCCTCTGGGCCATTGCCCAGCAACTCTTCCCAATGGCCCATTGGCAGCAGCTGCCCAGGGCACAGCTGAGCCCTCAGCCTGGCAGCTGGCTGGGAAAGAAGCCTGGCAGAGGGGCTGGGAGAACTCCCCTCCAGGGACTCCTTGGCACCTCCACACCCACCTGAGGGCTCAGCTCTGCTCAGGGGCCAGCAACCAGTCCAAAATCCCCCCTGACTCCCACAGTCACATCCCCCCTCTGCAACTCCCTGCCCTGGGGGACCCACTGGGGGCTCCCACCTGCACCTGAGGGGATGCAATCTTGGCCTTTGGGCACCTCTGGCACCACTGCTTGGATCCAGAGGAGGAGCAGACTCTGGCCAGGAGGAGCCCACCACTCTGACCAGACTGTGCCATCATCTGCACCAACAGCTTTGGCCCTTCCTTTTCCTTTGGCCTCGGGGGAACCCCGTGGGGCTCAGCACAGGGGCCACTAAACCCCCCTGTGTTTGTGCCCCAGGGGGCTGGGTTCCACTGCTGGGCTTTGGGGGTTCAACCCAATTTCTCTTTGTGCCATTCCATTGATTGTGATATTGTTATTAAATTGTAAGTCTGACTTATAATCTCTCTTGAGCTGGGTTTGTTTCTCCTGCAGGTTCACCTTTAAACCGGCACAGTTGGACATGAGAAAAGAGAGATGGAGTCATGCCAATGTCTGGGGAATCCTTTTTCTGTTCCCTGGGGGTCGGGTATTTGCAAAGTAAAAAAACCTCCCAAAACTTCTGCTTTCCAATTAAGAAAGGCTTGTTAGCACAGGGTGATCAGTGCCCTGAGTCCTTCGTGTGCTCCTTCCCCTCATCCATCCAGGAAAGCAGCTGGATAAACCAGGCACACCAGGAGATTTGGGAGCACAGCACAGAGAGGGCAACCTGGGACTTTCCTTGCAACTGTCCCCTCTTTTTTGGGGCAAGAACTTGGAACAAGGAGCAATTTCTCCATCAATTTATTGGGGCCACTTTTGGCTTTCCAGGCAGTGACTGAAAAAAAATGGAGGAGAATTGTATGAGCGAGAATAGAATGAAATAGAACAATTTCAGTTAGAAGGGACCTACAAGGATCATCCAGTCCAACTGCCTGACCACTGACCAAAAGATAAAGCAGATTATTAAAGACATTGTCCAGATGCCTCTAAAACACTGACAGGCCTGGGGCATCCACCACCTCTCCAGAAAGCCTGTTCCAGTGTTTGACCACCCTCTTGGTGAAGAAATACTTCCTAATATCCACTCTAAACCTTGTACCATTCCCACGTGTTCTATCACTGGATACCAGGGAGATCAGCACCTCCTTCTCTGCTTTTCTTCCTCAGGAAGCTGCAGAGAGTCCCTCTGTCTCCTTTTATTTCCAAACTAGACAACCCCAGAGTTCTTGCTTACTCATCACAGGACTTTCCTTCCAGCCCCATCACCAGCAAGACTAAAGAACAAAGAAAGGAATGAGATGGAAGATCTTGGCACAAGCAGATGTTGGTTGAGAGTATCTGGACAGATAGGACACATATTGGCTGCAACCCAAACCATGGCAAGGCATCATTTTGGGATGGGCTTGGACCAAACCCTCACTAAGAATCCTGCTCACAGCTTGGCTGGCCACGTGTTGGTGCTGCCACAAACCCTGGCCTGGGTTAGTTTTTCAGCTCTGACATAGCCTGGTGCTCCTATCTCACACTTCTCTGCTGTCAGCAGACAGAGAGGAGACTTTTCCTCTCTCTAAGGCTGATCAAAACAGAGCACACTATCACCCCATCACAGCCAGCACAGGCAATGGGGCTGAGCAGGATGGATCTGAGACATGAATCCATGTGACAACCAGCAGAGTGAAAAGGAAGGAAGAATTCATGGAAAGGCAGCCTTTTGCATTAAAAAAAAAAATAGAAAGAGAGAAAAAGAGGGAAAAAAGCAAAAATAAATTAAAAAATAAAAAATAGAGAGAATAAAAAGAATTAAAAAAGAGATTTTTTAAAAAAAAGAAAAAAAGAGAAAATTTAAAAAAGGAAAATAATAAAAAGAAAGAGGCAGTTGTTTATAACCTCAAGACAAAAGAAAATCGGTGTTTTAACATCAAAGCTATGAAATGCCAAAATTTCCAGAATACACACTTGAATTCAACCCCCTGTCATATATATCCATTATATTATAATCTTAATTACATGCTCTCATGGGGTTTGCCTGCAGGACTTGGCTCATGGGCTAAAACTTCCCTGATGAGTCAGGCCCCAGGTTTCTCCCTGTCATTCCATGGGTAACCCCATCCCTTATCTTTCCACTCGGAGTGTGAGCCCTGCACAAAAGGCAGGATGACAAATTTCAGCTCCTTTTCTTTGCCCTGTGCCAGAAGTTTCACTGGTAGGAATGATTTACTTTCCAAACAACCCCCTGAGATGGAGCTGTAGTAGGAACCTCACAGTTAATGGAAGGAAATACAGAGATAAAGAACACACATCCATTAGGGCTGCTTGATTTGAGCTGCAATGATTCATTTCTTTCCAAAAGCTTAGCCCTTTTTTTAGAGCTTTCTTTGTTACATCTCTAAGACACAATTAGTTTTAGCTGCAATTTAAACTATTCAGCGTTTTTACAAAGTACACTGCTTGGTTTCAATGAATGGTCAACAAAGAGGATTTTAATCTAAATGACTTGCTGAGTGTGGGTGAGGAAGGGACTTCCGTGGTAGAGCCAGGGCTGAAATAGAGCTGGTCACAAAATAAAAATTCCCTTTTGAATGAGGAGAAATGAATAATCAAGATGAATTTTTAAAAATATATTAATGAATCTGCAAAGGACAAGGGGGAAAAAGTAGAGTCATGGTTAGAATCATAGAATGGATTGGGTTGGAAAAGCCCTCCGAGATCATCAAGTCCAACCCTTGGGCCAACTCCAGTCCCTTTACCAGATCATGGCACTCAGTGCCACAGCCAAGCTCAGGTTTGTTATAGTTTAAGCTGGCAAAATGCCAACTGCCTGGTACCCAGTCAAAAGGTCCACTCCCAGAGAAGGAGAGTGAGGGAAAAAAACAGAAATGAGGCTTTGGACACGGTGAAGTTCTTATATTTATATAGAGAAGTGGAAAGCTTAACACCAACTATGAAATAGCACATAGTGACAGGAAACAACAACAGGCTCACCGAGGTCGCCCCAGCTAACAAGCAGAATTCTGAACCAACCAAACCCCCTCCCCAAAGGAAACCTCCCAGCAAGAGGGAAAAAGGAATTAACAGGAATATGCTCACTTCCCCAGGTAAACAGCCACGCAGACCAGCAGCAGGGCCCGATATCAGCAGTCAGGGAGTAGGAACCCTCCTGGTCCGAAGCATGGACCGAAAGGCAGAAACTCCTCCTCCCTGGCTTGTTATACTCCTCGACGCTTCCTAATGATGTCAGATGATATGAAATACCTCTTTGGCTGCTTAAGTCAGATGATACCTGGCCCCTCTAATCTGCGTCACGTCCTTTGAGGCCTGCTGAAAACTGAGGCCTAAATGGGGACCTATGCTGACTAGAGCCAAAACTACTACAACGTTAAAAACCTCCAGGGATGGGGAATCCACCCCCTCTCTGGGCAGCCCATTCCAATGCCTGAGCACTCTCTCTGCAAAGAAGTTTTTTCTCATCTTCAATTTGCCCTGGCAGAGCTTGAGCCCGTGCCCCCTTGTCCTATTGCTGCTTGCCCAGCAACTTCAAAAACATCCATGTGTTTTCAGCACAAATCCCAACCACAGTCCCACACCAGCTCCCAAGAAGAAAGTTCACTTTGCCCCAGCCAAAAGCAGAACCTCCAGGGATTCTCTTTGGAAAGTCTCACCAGCAGACACTTCTCTGCAGGGGCTCTGCTAAACTGTTCTCAGGAGAATCCTGGTTGTCACTGTGCCCTGCTGCACCAGAGCAATAAATTGCCTTGCCCACCTCCTGTCTGCAAGGCATGGATGTGTCCATCCATTACCCTGTTTCAAAGCTGTCAGAGCTTTATGAACTGTTCCCAAACCTGCCTTACCTTGAAGGTGGGACCACCACAAACAGCGTTCCCTGCTCTCTCTGATGAACTTCACGGACCCTGCCTGGAGCACAGCTGTTTAATTGCACTCATTAACATGCTCAGTATAATGTAATGGCAAAGAAACAAGTCCTGAGCGTGTAACCAGCCAGATGTATGAGAAAGGTGATGTTCCAGGCCACAGGAGAGGCAGCCTGGATGGTGCCCTCCCACCCCCTACCCCTGTGCAAGTAGAGCTTTCACCCTAATGTGTGTCCCCAACAGCATCCTGCCCTTTCCCGACCTGAGAGCACTCCTCTTTGTAGCCCTGATGTCCTTTCAGCACAGAATTTTGGATGTAATTATTTATTTACACAACCCTGCAGCCTGGAGGGGCTTTGCTTACAAGAGTTGCATGAGAAGACTCCGATCACTCGTGCTCGACAAAGATTAAGGCAGCGTGACCGAAGCGTTTCCAGTGATCTGTCCAAAAAAAAAAGAAAAAAAAGGGGCAATGCACAAAGTGCCCTCTCCCTGCAGCTGCTGCCTGAGTTCAGAGACAGATTTGTTAAGTGCAGTGACAAAAGGGATCTGGTTTTCCTACACCCCTCCACGCCGCCTTGGCGTTAATCAAACCCAGCGCGCGATGGGTTTCCCTCCTTCCAGTTGCCCACTCAGACTGTTGACTCATTTCCAGGCAGCTCCGTGCTCACCAGACTCTTGACAGCAGCGAGGTGGGAGACTGGTCCCCAAAGGCATAATTTGAAGACAGTTTGTTTTACAGAGCTGTCAGGAAGTTCTTCATTTGGGCTGCCGAGCCTTTATTGCCGGCGACGTGTTGTAAGACAGAGAGCGCCCAACTCGAGTCTCAGATTTCAGGATGAGAGAAGGGAAAAAAAAAACACCCCAGAAAGAGCCCTTCTCTCTGGTGTGGAGCTTATCTAAGCTGCTGCTCACCAAGGGAGATAAACAGGGGCCCTCACAATCTGATTTTCACAGTTATTTCACAGGCTTGATACCATCATTAATCCACGGGGCCACTATGAAATTAAACTGGCTGATCTGCCTGGTAGAGGTGAGAGTTGGATGGCTGAGGGATGAAAAGGAAGGGTGGAAAAGGGGAGAATGAAGGAGTTTCTTTTCATTGCTTGGTTTGTACAAAGCCAGCTTGAATATTCATTGTGGGTGGCAAAGTCTGGGAGAAATGGTGAGGGTTAAAAGCCACAGCAACGGGAAATCTTAACCTGGGGGAGAGGAGTCTGAGCACAAAAATATCCCCTAAACTTTTCTAATGTTTGTTCCCATGTGAACTCTGAGTGGTACTTGTTTTTGTGCACAGATGGAATTTGTTGTCTGCTCCAAAATGAGAAAGGAAGGAACAGAGGTGGAAATTAAGAGCATTTACTTGGATTTTAGAACAACTGGACAAAGTGGTGAGGTGTAGCTTGAAATTACAAAATCCCTGCTGAAGGGAAGTAGCAGCCTCCTATGTGTGCTGGTTTAAAGGTGAATCTGCAGGAGACATGAACCCATCACAAGAGAGATTATAAGTCAGAGTTACAATTTAATAACAAGATCACAATCAATGCAATGGCACAAAGAGAAATTGGGTTGAACCCCCAAAGCCCAGCAGTGGAACCCAGCCCCCTGGGGCACAAACACAGGGGGGTTTGGTGGCCCCTGTGCTGAGCCCCACGGGGTTCCCCCGAGGCCAAAGGAAAAGGAAGGGCCAAAGCTGTTGGTGCAGATGATGGCACAGTCTGGTCAGAGTGGTGGGCTCCTCCTGGCCAGGGTCTGCTCCTCCTCTGGATCCAAGCAGTGGTGCCAGAGGTCCCCAAAGGCCAAGATTCCATCCCCTGAGGTGCAGGTGGGAGCCCCCAGTGGGTCCCCCAGCCCTGCATGGAGTTGCAGAGTGGAGGATGTGACTGTGGGAGTCAGGGGGGATTTTGGACTGGTTGCTGGCCCCTGAGCAGAGCTGAGCCCTCAGGTGGGTGTGGAGGTGCCAAGGAGTCCCTGGAGGGGAGTTCTCCCAGCTCCTCTGCCAGGCTTCTTTCCCAGCCAGCTGCCAGGCTGAGGGCTCAGCTGTGCCCTGGGCAGCTGCTGCCAATGGGCCATTGGGAAGAGTTGCTGGGCAATGGCCCAGAGGGTGGAGAACACACAGCTTTGGGCACACCCACACAGGGAGAAACTGCTCCCACCTGCTCAACTGGGACAACTGGGACAACCCCACTGCTCCCACCTGCTCAACTGGGACACTGTCCCAGCTGTAAGAGTCAGGATGTCCATGAAAACCCTGTGGTCCTGCAAGAGCAAAACATCAGCAAAGCCACATGGCCTTATCCAGGAGAAGGTGCCCAGGATGGGCAGAAAAGGATGAAGCTACACCCAAAAATGGTCTGTAGGGCTTCAGATTTCCAAATCCGACACTCACAGGAGGCAACTCGAGAAGGAGCCAGTTTTCCAGAAGACAAGACCCTCCTCCTCAATAACCCCCTCCCTGCCACAGCCTCTGAAGTCAAACTGCCCCGAGCTATTGCACGCACCAGATTTCCTCCCCCAAAATAGTTTTGCCTCAAATAGAGGATGAAAAGGCGTGAATTCCAACCCGAGTTTGATTTCCCTGAAAAGCGACCACACTGCAGCAGGTTCAGTGGCCTCGGGTTTGCACTGATGTCAGGGAGATCAGAGGTGGGGCTGAGTGACACGGAGCAGTCCCCAAATTGTCCCTGGCACCGTGGGCATCCGGCTGGCTTTTGGTTCTGTCACAACCTCCAGCTCGGCGGCACCAGCTCCACAAAACCAGGGGACGGCAGGAGGCTGGAAAGGCTGGAAAGGCTTTCATGGAGGGACGTGTGGGTTTGTCAGGTCTCCTTTGAAGAGGCAGAGCAGCCAGTCAGGTGTTCCAGCCTGGCTTTTACAAACGTGAGGAGTTACAAACGGAGGGAGCTTTTAATCTCAGAGCCAGCTACAAATCGAAGGTGAACCTCATTAACTTGGACACTTTGTGAGTTAAAAATGAGAAGCGTTTCACCTAATGAGGAGCTCTTAATAGGTGTTGTTTTTTTTCTTAAATTATCATAATAACCCGCAGATAATTAACAAGCGTTTTCTTAATGTGGTGTCTGCTGATAAAATCTCATTGTCTATAAATCATCAAGACACTCCAAAACGGGGAAAAAAATCAACGCAAAATTGCTTTTTAATCATGTTGGGCATTGTGGACAAAAAGTACAGGAGAATTTTAATTGTTGGGGAACTAGAAGGGAAAGAAAGAATCTCTGCTCTGCTGGGGGCAGGCGTGGGGTCCCTTAAGGTAAATCAGGCACTTGGGGCTGGGTTTTAAAACACTTGAGAGTAGTTATGGGCAGTGATTTGTTGTTATTGAAACGGCTTCCTCGGCTTCCTCGGAGGTACAAAGTGGTAGAAGTGCAAATGTCAGATCCAAGTGATACTTGAGAGGGGATGGCGGTGTTTCCTCGAAATAATATTAAAAAAAAAAAAAAAACCCAAACCAAAACCTGGAAAGGAAAGTGAGCGAAGATGAAAACTTAGAGGTACTTTTTGAAAGCAGCACCGGATCTGTAATAGCCACGTGCTCTTGGGAACTTATCAATGTCACAGAATCACAGAATCACAGAATGGATTGGGTTGGAAAAGACCCCCGAGATCATCAAGTCCAACCCTTGGGCCAACTCCACTCCCTTTACCACATCATGGCACTCAGTGCCACGGCCAAGCTCACCTTAAAAACCTCCAGGGATGGGGAATCCACCCCCTCTCTGGGCAGCCCATTCCAATCCCTCAGCACTCTCTCTGCAAAGAAGTTTTTTCTGCTCTCCAACTTCAATTTCCCCTGGCAGAGCTTGAGCCCCCCGTGCCCCCTTGTCCTATTGCTGAGTGCCTGGGAGAAGAGACCAACCCCCACCTGGCCACAACTTCCCTTCAGGCACTTCCAGACAGTGCTGAGGTCACCTCTCAGCCTCCTCTTCTCCAGCACAAACACTCCCAGCTCCCTCAGCCTCTCCCCACAGCACTTGTGCTCCACTCCCTTCTCCAGCCTCCTTGCTCTTCTCTGGCCCCGCTCCAGCCCCTCAATCTCTTGCCTCAACTCAGGGGCCCACAACTCAACACAACACTCAAGGTGTGGCCTCCCCAAGGCAGAGGCCAGGGGAAGGCTCACTGCCCTGGGCCTGCTGGCCTGTCAGGAAGGTGCCTCCTCCAGCAGCCCCATGATGATGTGCATGGTCTGGGAACAGCGAAATGCCACCACAGCCATCCCTGGACGGCTTTGAGAGCAAAGCTTGGGGACTTCCGATAGCACCGAGGCCTCCAGCAGCCTCTTCCCTCCATGGCCAGCACTGCTCATTATACACCATGCCAGGAGATATTGGAGGTGGCTCTCCAAGAAACCCAATGCTGGCAAGACAGGTTGAAATTGGTGGCAGTCTCATCTTGTTTTCCAGGAAGGTGCTCCAACACTCTGGGTTTAAATTTGTTTCTACCAATTTTTACTCCATTTAACCATCAAAATAGTATCTAAGGGTTTTCTATGATAATTCTAGCATGTGTCTCTATATCCCTGGCTCAAAGTGAGGTAAGAAAACTGTGGTTTAACCAAAAATTGACCTGCATTTCCCTGAGTCCCTCCTGTTCCTCCCAACTCAATTGTTTATGATCCTTGTGGGTCTCTTCCCACTTCCAAGAATATTCTTTCTGTGCCATTTCTGTGAATTTTCTGTGAATTATCTGCACAAGATACCACTTCTGACAGAGGTAGCTCTGAGCTCCTGATACCCAACACCCTCCCTGGGGTGAGAATGGTGGGACACTCACTTGACAAACCCTCCAGGCCAAGCATTGCTGACTTGTGACTCATTTCCACCCAATTCTTCCCTGTCATTTCCACTGAACTGGGAAAAATCCCTGGGTTAGCATCTTCCTTACAGACACTCCCGGTGCCAGCTCAGATCTGACCAGGATCTTGTTCTTTCTGCACAACAAAGTCACTGGCAGCAATTTCTGAGACCTCCTGGTGGCTCCTGAGTGGTACCCCTTGAGCTGCCAAATTAATTTCAGCCTTTCCTCGAAGTTTTACTGCTTCATATCTCTGCCCTTCATATCATCTTTGCCCTCTCTGCCTGCAGGGGAATTTGGACCAGGGAGGATTTTCCAGAGGATTTTCCTTGCCCACGTTTCCTCAACACCTGCAAACTGTGCTGGCTCAGAGTGGCACAGCAGCAGTTTCCTCCTTGGCATCCAACCACTATCACCACTTGGACAAAGCAGATGGCAAAAAACGAAACTACAGACACCAAGCTCGGAAGCAAAGAGGAGAAAAGAAAAACGGAGAGAAAACCTTCAAGTCCAAACTCTTCCAGGGGTCTCAGGGTTTGGATGGGAATCCTTCCTTTCCATAGATATCCAGGAGATGAACAGTTATCAGGCTGTGGGCATGGAAATAGACCCCAGATCTTTTAGATCTTGTGGAAAGTCACCAACTGCTCAAACCAAAGGACCTTTATGATGGTCATTGTCAAAACTGTGATGATAATACTGCTCATCAGTCACCAGCTCAGCTGGCAAATGTGTACCCAAGTACCCCAGAAAATTATCTCAGGTGTACCAGCAACCATCATGTGGCCATGTCCTTCAGACAAATAACCCACCCTGACATGGTCAGAAAGCAGCATGATGAATATCCTGGTGTTCCAGCTACTCTCCAGCCTTCTGTATTTTATGCACAGAGGGGGAGAGGCAGTCTCAGTGCAGAAAATCCCCAAAAGCCTCTAATAGTTCACTGTGAGTTTCATCCTAAGAGGGAAATGCTGGAGGGACCCCCAGGTGGGTAGGTGGGTGGATGGATGGATGGATGGATGGGTGGGTGGGTGGATGGATGGATGGGTGGATGGATGGATGGATGGATGGATGGATGGATGGATGGATGGATG
>VWZD01006598.1:40281-54061 GCA_013396695.1 Sakesphorus luctuosus | reverse complement strand
TCCCTGGGATCCATCCCACTTACCCAAANATCCATCCCACCTGCCAAACAATCCCTGGGATCCATCCCACAAACCCTGTGCCCCTTCTCCAGGTCCTGGATTTCAGGAGAACCCCTGGGATCCATCCCACAATTCCTGTGCCCCTTCTCCAGGTCCTGGATTTCAGGAGAACCCCTGGGATCCATCCCACTTGCCAAACAATCCCTGGGATCCATCCCACTCACAGCAATCCCTGTGCCCCTTCTCCAGGTCCGGGCTGTCGGGAGAGGCCCCGCTGACTCCCCCCAGCGCCATGATCCGTTGGGAATGCTGGGGCTGAGCATTCCAAAGCCCGGGAAGGAGGATGCTCCAGCCCAGCAACTACAGCCTGGTGCTGTTCCTGCAGTTCCTGCTGCTTTCCTACGACCTGTTTGTCAATTCCTTCTCGGAGCTGCTCCGAGCGGCTCCGGCCGTGCAGCTCGTCCTGTTCATGTGAGTGCCGGGAATGTGGGGCAGGAGATCCCAGAGATCCCAATCCCTCAATCCCTGTGTTTTCCTGGCAGCATCCAGGACATCGCCATCCTCTTCAACGTCATCATCATCTTCCTCATGTTCTTCAACACCTTCGTGTTCCAGGCGGGATTGGTCAACCTCTTATTCCATAAGTTCAAGGGGACCATCCTGCTCTCCGCGGCCTACCTGGCGCTCAGCATCTCCTTCCACGTCTGGATCATGGTAGGATGGGCTGGGAATACCTGGATTCTCCCAAGGGAATGTTCTGGGAAGGCTCCACTCGGCCTTTTCTCACTGTGTCCCCCTCTCACAGTAGCAGTTTGGTGTCCCTTTCCATGATCCCGCTGTTGGAATTGGGCTGGGAAGTCACTGCCCATCCCAGTCCATTCCAGCTCCATCCCAGTCTCATCCCAGCTCCATCCCAGCCTCATTCCAGCTCCATCCCAGTCCGTTCCAGCTCCATCCCAGTCTCATCCCAGCTCCATCCCAGCCTCATTCCAGCTCCATCCCAGTCCGTTCCAGCTCCATCCCAGTCTCATCCCAGCTCCATCCCAGCCTCATTCCAGCTCCATCCCAGTCCGTTCCAGCTCCATCCCAGTCTCATCCCAGCTCCATCCCAGCCTCATTCCAGCTCCATCCCAGTCCGTTCCAGCTCCATCCCAGTCTCATCCCAGCTCCATCCCAGCCTCATTCCAGCTCCATCCCAGTCCGTTCCAGCTCCATCCCAGTCTCATCCCAGCTCCATCCCAGCCTCATTCCAGCTCCATCCCAGTCCGTTCCAGCTCCATCCCAGTCTCATCCCAGCTCCATCCCAGCCTCATTCCAGCTCCATCCCAGTCCGTTCCAGCTCCATCCCAGTCTCATCCCAGCTCCATCCCAGCCTCATTCCAGCTCCATCCCAGTCCGTTCCAGCTCCATCCCAGTCTCATCCCAGCTCCATCCCAGCCTCATTCCAGCTCCATCCCAGTCCGTTCCAGCTCCATCCCAGTCTCATCCCAGCTCCATCCCAGCCTCATTCCAGCTCCATCCCAGTCCGTTCCAGCTCCATCCCAGTCTCATCCCAGCTCCATCCCAGCCTCATTCCAGCTCCATCCCAGTCCGTTCCAGCTCCATCCCAGTCTCATCCCAGCTCCATCCCAGCCTCATTCCAGCTCCATCCCAGTCCGTTCCAGCTCCATCCCAGTCTCATCCCAGCTCCATCCCAGCCTCATTCCAGCTCCATCCCAGTCCGTTCCAGCTCCATCCCAGTCTCATCCCAGCTCCATCCCAGCCTCATTCCAGCTCCATCCCAGTCCGTTCCAGCTCCATCCCAGTCTCATCCCAGCTCCATCCCAGCCTCATTCCAGCTCCATCCCAGTCCGTTCCAGCTCCATCCCAGTCTCATCCCAGCTCCATCCCAGCCTCATTCCAGCTCCATCCCAGTCCGTTCCAGCTCCATCCCAGTCTCATCCCAGCTCCATCCCAGCCTCATTCCAGCTCCATCCCAGTCCGTTCCAGCTCCATCCCAGTCTCATCCCAGCTCCATCCCAGCCTCATTCCAGCTCCATCCCAGTCCGTTCCAGCTCCATCCCAGTCTCATCCCAGCTCCATCCCAGCCTCATTCCAGCTCCATCCCAGTCCGTTCCAGCTCCATCCCAGTCTCATCCCAGCTCCATCCCAGCCTCATTCCAGCTCCATCCCAGTCCGTTCCAGCTCCATCCCAGTCTCATCCCAGCTCCATCCCAGCCTCATTCCAGCTCCATCCCAGTCCGTTCCAGCTCCATCCCAGTCTCATCCCAGCTCCATCCCAGCCTCATTCCAGCTCCATCCCAGTCCGTTCCAGCTCCATCCCAGTCTCATCGCAGCTTCATCCCAGTCTACTTCCAGCTGCATCCCAGTCAAATTCCAGCTGCATCCCAGTCCATTCCAGCCCCATCCCAGTCCATTCCTGCTCCATCCCAGTCCATTCCTGCTCCATCCCAGTCCATTCCCTATTGGAATGGACTGGGATTCCTTTTCCCAGGAAAGCAGCTCCCCCACAGTAACAGTTTAGTGTCTCCTTCCATGATCCCGCTGCTGGAATTGGGCTGGGAAGTCACTGCCCCATCCCAGCCCATTCCCTAAGGGAATAACCTGTCTTTCCCCAGGGAAATCCCAGCAGCTCCAGGTCCCCCCCATGACAGTTTGGAGTCCCTTTCCATGATCCCAGTGTTGGAACTGGGCTGGGGAGGCACTGCCATGTCCCAGCTCCATCCCAGCTCATTCCCTAAGGCCCGTGAGCTCTTGGAAAATCCTCTTTCCCTAGGGAAAACATGTTCCAGCAGCTCCTCTTTTTCCAGGGATTAATCCCCACACCCCAGTCCAAGCTCCTGGCTCTGTCCTGGCAGCACCTTCCCCTTTTCTTTCCCAAATAAACTCCTTCCTGGCCCCTTCCCATCCCCTGGACAGCCTCTTCCCAAGGGTCTGTTCCTGCTGCAGAGCACAGGGAACGTCTAGGGAGGCCCAGGAGCTGCTGGCATTGCCTGGGAAGGGGATTTGCAGGGATTTGCAGGTCTGAAGCCGGAATAGGGCCTGGCTCTGGGCCTAAATCCCCTGAGCTGCTTAACCTTTGGAATGGGGACCTTCCCAAACAGCTCCAGGGGTTATTCCTGGCTGGATGTGCCTCCATCCCTCTCAGAACCTTTGGGATGTGGTTATTCCCAGCTCCCTGTCCCTTCAGAACCTTTGGAATGGGGGATCCCCCAATCTGCTCCAGGGGTTATTCCCAGCTGGATGTGCCTCTTGTCCCTCTCAGAACTGTTGGAATGGGGTTATTCCCAGCTCCCTGTCCCCTCAGAACCTTTGGAATGGGGACTCCTCCAAACCGCTCCAGGGGTTATTCCTGGCTGGATGTGCCTCCATCCCCCTCCCAACCTTTGGGATGGGGCTCCCCCACTCTGTTCCAGGCGTTATTCCCAGCTCTCCATCCCTCTCAATCTTTGGGACAGGAAGCTCCCCCAGACCATTCCAGAAGTTATTCCCAGTTCTCCGTCCCTGTGAGAACCTTTGGAGTGGGATGAGGGGTCTGGGGGCCTCCCTAAGATGCTCCAGGAATTATTCCTGGCTGGATGTGCCTCCATCCCTCTCAGAACCTTTGGGATGGGGTTATTCCCAGCTCCCTGTCCCTTCAGAACCTTTGGAATGGGGGCTCCTCCAAACTGCTCCAGGGGTTATTCCCGACCCTTTGGAATGGGAGGCTCCCCCAAACTTTTCAGAGCTTTTTCCAGGTTGTTCATTCATCCACCTCAGAACCTTTGGAATGGTTCTCCAGGGGTTATTCCCAGCTTTCTCTCCCCTCAGAACCTTTGGAATGGGGGCTCCCCCATACTGCTCCAGGGGTTATTCCTGGCTGGATGTGCTTCTGTCCCTCTCAGAACTGTTGGGATGGGGTTATTCCCAGCTCCCTCAGAACCTTTGGAATGGGGGCTCCCCCAATCTGATCCAAGGGTTATTCCCACCTGTCCCTCCATTCCCCCTCAGAACCGTTGGAATGGGGAGCTTCCCAGACCACTCCGGGGGTTATTCCCAGCTGGATGTGCCTCCATCCCTCTCAGAACCGTTGGGATGGGGTTATTCCCAGCTCTCTGTCCCCTTGGAACCTTTGGAATGGGGGCTCCCCCAATCTGCTCCAAGGGTTATTCCCGCCTGTCCCTCCATTCCCCCTCAGAACCTTTGCAATGGTTCTCCAGGGGTTATTCCCACTTTTCCATCCCCTCAGAACCTTCGCTGGCACGACCCCGGCCGCTTCATCTGGACCGAAGGCCTCCAGACCCTCTTTGTTTTCCAGAGGCTGGGTAAGGATTCCCGGGATAGGGGAGGGGGATCCCCATTCCCTTGGGAGCCAAATCCCAGTCACCAAATCCCCCCAAATTCCCACAGTGGCCGTGCTCTACTGCTACTTCTACAAGAGGACAGCCGTGCACCTGGGAGACCCCCTCTTCTACCAGGATTCCCTCTGGCTGCGCCAGGAATTCGCCCATTTCCGTGGCTGATGGATCCCTGGAATGCCCTGGAGTCTCCCTGCACTTGGGATCGATCCCGGCTTGTCCTTCCTCCTCTTCCTACTGGATGCAGGGAGTCAGCACTGTGGGTTATCCCTGCAGGCACGGCCATCCCAGCGCCACGGCCTCGCTCAGGACTGGAATGTTTTTTGGGAAATCCAAAGAAATAAATGGGATGTATTTTCCAGCAGCCTCCCGGGTGTTTCTCCCTCCCTCCCTGCGCCACCCGCAGTGTCACAGTTGCCATCCCCACAGCCTCACCCTCACTGTAACCCGCTCAGTGCTGCGCTTGCAGCTACAAACGCGGGATATTCCCAGTTTTCCGGCGCGGGATTCGCATCCCAGTGGATCGCGGGCTTTGGGAGGGGACTCGAACCCGCGGCGAGGCCTCTCAGTCCTCCAACCATAGAGAGGCGCGGGCAGAGCGGGCGGCGCGCGGGGCTCAGCGCTGCGGGACCATCGAGAGGGGCGGGCAGAGCGGCCCCGGCCGCGCGCACTGCGTCGCCTGGTGGGCGGGCGGAGTGGCGGCGGCGGTTCCCATGGAGATGGAAGATGGCGCCCAGGGGTGGGAGCGGGAAAAGCGGGATATCGGGGGATCCCGGGTGGCACCGAGGGGAACCGGCGGTGGGAACGGGGCTGCGAGCGGGGCTGGGGGGCGGCCAAGGCGCTGTAGGGCCCGGGGGGCGCTCCTCCCTAACGGTTGCCCCGTGTCCCCTCAGGCCGCCATCGCTCCTCGGCGCCGCTGCAGATCCTGCTTTTCCTGAACGGCTGGTACAGCGCTACTTATTTCCTGCTGGAAGCGTTTGTGTTCGTGTACAAGGGTGAGCCCCCCGCTCCAGCCCCTTTCCCGCCGCCCCGGCATCGGCAGGGATGTGATTCCCGCCGGGAATCCCGGCGCTGTTCCCGCAGGGATGCTCCTGCCCTATCCCATCTCCAACCTGGTGCTCGATGTGGTGCTGCTGCTCCTCTACCTCGGCACTGAGGCCACGCGGATCTTCTTCGGTGAGTTCCCCCCCCAAAAAAAAAATCCAGAGGCTCCACGGGGAGTGCAGAGTCCTGGGATAACCCTCGAATCCAGCCCTGGATGTTGCGGGATGGGCTGGATGGGGCTTGGAGCAACATGGGCTGCTGGAAAGTGTCCCTGGGAATGAGACGGAATTTCAGGTCGTTTCCAAACCAAAGCATTCCTGTATTCCATGTGATAGTTTCAATTGGATATTGAGGATAAATTAGGGTGGTGAGGAATGGATTTCCCAGAGAAGCTGTGGCTGCCCCATCCATGGAAGTGTCCAAGGCCAGGCTGGACAGGGCTTGGAGCAACCTGGGATAGTGGAAGGTGTCCCTGCTAGACCTGGATCTTTCAATCCCTTCCAACCCAAACCATTCCAGGATTCCATGGACACCCCACAGACCCACCTGGCCATCCCAAAACTTGGCTTCCCCTCAGTGCAGAAGTGTCCCAGTCCATGCTGGAGCAACCTGCTCTTTGGAAAGGTGTCCCTGCCCATGGATTCATGGAATCATAGAATGGATTGGGTTGGAAAAGCCCTCCGAGATCATCAAGTCCAACCCTTGGTCCAACTCCAGNCACCCCCAGCTCCCTCAGCCTCTCCCCACAGCACTTGTGCTCCACTCCCTTCTCCAGCCTCGTTGCTCTTCTCTGGCCCCGCTCCAGCCCCTCAATCTCTTGCCTCAACTGAGGGGCCCAGAACTGAACACAACACTCAAGGTGTGGCCTCCCCAAGGCAGAGTCCAGGGGAAGGCTCACTGCCCTGGGCCTGCTGGCCACGCTACTTTGGATCCAGGCCAGGATGCCATTGGCCTTCTTGGCCACCTGGCCACACTCTTGGCTCCTCTTGAGCTTCCTGTCCCTCAGTCCCCCCAGGTCCCTTTCTGCCTGGCTGCTCTCCAGCCACTCTGTGCCCAGCCTGGAGCGCTGCAGGGCTTGGGGTGGCCCAAGAGCAGGACCTGCACTTGGCCTTACTGGGCTGTTTCCCTCCCTGCCTGCACCCCGTGTATCCCGCAGGCTCCAAGGGGAACCTGTGCCGGCGGAAGGTGCCGCTGTCCCTCAGCCTGGCGCTCACGGTGCCGGCGGCGGCGCTGGCCGGGTATTACCTGCTGCTCCAGACCTATTCCCTGCGCCTGGAAGCCTTCCTGAGTGCCATCCTGCTCCTCTTCTACGGCCTGGAGCTGCTCCTGGGCCTCCTGGCGCTGCTCTCCTTCTCCAGGTGCCGCGTCCCGGGATTGGGGAATGCGCTCTGGGAGTTTCCAGGTTGGTTTAGTGCTGACATATCCGTCTGTGCTTTTCCATAGTGCGGATCCCTACTGAGGCCGTGCCAGGCACTTGGCACAGGGACACAGGGAAGTGTCACCGGTGCCAGCTCCACTTCCCAGCCCCGGGAAAGGGAGGGATCCCACTTTTCCTGCTCCCCATTTCACCTGGACACATCCTTCCCACTTTTTCCACTTTTCCCTGGGTTTATCCCTCCCACTTTTCCCAGGGTTTATCAATCTCACACTTTTCCCACTTCCACCTGGACACATCCCTCCCACTTTTCCCACTTTTCCCTGGGTTTATCCCTCCCACTTTTCCCACTTCTGCCTGAGTTTATCTCTCTCCCTTTTCCCACTTCCACCTGGGCACATCCCTTCCACTTTTCCCTGGGTTTATCCCTTTTTTGCCACTGCCACCTGGAAACATCCCTCCTGCTTTTCCCACATCTACCTGGGTTTATCCCTCTCACTTTTCCCACTTCTGCCTGGGTTTATCCCTCTCACTTTTCCCACTTCTACCTGGGTTTATCCCTTTCACTTTTCCCACTTTTCCCTGGGTTTATCCCTCTCACTTTTCCCACTTTTCCCTGGGTTTATCCCTCTCACTTTTCCCACATCCACCTGGACACATCCCTCCTGCTTTTCCCTCTTCCCCTTGGATTCATCCCTCTCACCTTCCCTGCTCCCTCCTGCTTTTCCCACTTCCCCCCTCACCTTCAGCACGTGCCAGGGATCTGCTCCCACCTGGATTCATCCCCTCCAAGCTTGTGCCAGCTCAAGGTACGAAGAATCCTTATTTTTTTCTAAGCCCTTCTGGAATAATTAACTATTTTCCAATAAATATTTATTATTTTTACCTGGTGCCTGGGACTGTGGGAGCGCAGAAGCCCCTCAGAGGATGATCCAGATGAGGCACAACAGGCACTAAACCCTCCCCAAATCCCTCCTATTCCTGGATTATTCCAAACCCCAGCCATAGGAATGCCATGGGAGCTCCATGTAAAAGACTTGACAACGTCATCGAGTTTATTACACAATTTCTCCAACCTATCCAAAGACAAATCTAATCACTGCGAGCAGGAGGGGGCAGTGCCCTCACTGGGGCTTTTCCAGGGATTTGCTCTGCAATTTTGAGGGAATTTCCACCCCCTCCTCCCCCTCCACTATCAGAAAGAAACTAAAAATCTGTGGCGTTAAGTAAAAAAAACCCAGACGTCTCCCACCTCGTGGGGCTTGGGAAGTTTGGGGGGGTTATTCCTGATTTGGGGGGATATTTCAACTTAAAAAGACTTCCCAGAGCCTGGGTTTTCCCATCCGGGAATAGTTCCGGGGGTGATTCCAGCCCTGGAAATCACACGGTCTGTCCTGGCTCATCCTGACCCTCCTGGGGATCCCGAGGGAACAGGAGGGGACAGAGGGAATCACAGCCTGCCCTGCCTCCTCCGCTTCCTCTAAAACAAGGAAGGCGCTGCGGGAGAGGCCGGAGCTGCCGTTGGGGTGGGAATGCTGCTGTGGGGAATGTCGGGATAGAGCAGGGAGTGACCCCCGGCCCAGCTCCAGCCCCTCTTTTCCCAATTCCCAAAGGGTGAGGCTGGAAAAGGAGGAGCGTGGCACAGTGTCCCACCGGGGTGATGGGGTCAGGAGTGTCCCCAGGCGATCCAGAGGCCGGCACGTGGCTCCTGATCCCGGGATTGGGAGGGCTCTGTCCCCTCCATTTTCCCCCCTGGCTTGGGAAGGGCTCACAAACCTCCCTCCATGGAAGAAAAGCACCATTTCTCTTTGGGTCCGAGTGTCCACGGAGCGGAGCGGGATGGCCCCGGGAAGCAGCAGCGGCAGCAGCAGCAGCAGTGGGGGGGATTCCCAAGGCCACGAGGTGCTGGGAGAGGGCTGGGAGTGGCTGGGAAAGGGCCGGGATGGGGTGGAGCGGCCTCGGGGTGTCGAGGTGAGGAGATACGAGTCCATTAAAAACCACTTCCTGTGGAATTCCTGCGGGGAGAGAGGAGAGGAGAGGCGGTCAGGAGCCCCTTTTCCCTCATCCCTCGGTGCTCCAGGGGATCCCCCGACCTGCCTCAGTGGTGCCGGTCCCTGTCTCTGTCCCTGTCCCGGTGCCGCTCGTGCTCCCGGCTCCGCTCCGGGAAATAATCCTCGTGCCGCTCGTCGCTGTGGAGCAGATCCCGGTGCCTCCGGCTGCTCTCGTGGGAACGGCTGGGCGAGCGCTCCCGGGATCGGCGTCTTTTCCTTGGGGAAAAGAGGGGGACGGGATAACACAGAGGGACCTTTTAGTCACTTGTGGGGAACATCCCATGGGGGGGACCCCCAGCTCCATAGGGAGGATCCCGCTGAGTGGGTTCCCAGGGGGACAACCCCCAGGTCCATAGGGAGGATCTCGCTGAGTGGGATCCTTGGGGGGGATCTCCAGCTCCATAGGGAGGATCCTGCTGAGTGGGATCCCAGGGGTGACCCCCAGCTCCATAGGGAGGATCCCGCTGAGTGGGATCCCAGGGGTGACCCCCAGCTCCATAGGGAGGATCCCGCTGAGTGGGATCCCAGGGGGGACCCCCAGCTCCATAGGGAGGATCCTGCTGAGTGGGATCCTTGAGGGGGGACCCCCAGCTCCACAGGGAGGATCCCCAGCTCCATAGGGAGGATCCCCAGCTCCATAGGGAGGATCCTGCTGAGTGGGATGCCAGAGTGTGACCTCCAGCTCCACAGGGAGGATCCCACTGAGTGGGATCCCAAGGGGACACCCCCAGCTCCATAGGGAGGATCCCCAGCTCCATAGGGAGGATCCCGCTGAGTGGGATCCTGGGGGGGACCCTCAGCTCCATAGGGAGGATCTTGCTAAATGGGATCCCAGGGGGACAATCCCCAGCTCCATAGGGAGGATCCTGCTGAGTGGGATCCTTGAGGGAGGACCCCGCTGAGTGGGATCCCAGGGGAGACCCTCAGCTCCATAGGGAGGATCTTGCTGAGTGGGATCCCAGGGGGACAATCCCCAGCTCCACAGGGAGGATCCCACTGAGTGGGATCCCAAGGGGGGACCCCCAGCTCCATAGGGAGGATCCCGCTGAGTGGGATCCCAGGGGTGACCCCCAGCTCCATAGGGAGGATCCTGCTGAGTGGGATCCTTGAGGGGGGACCCCCAGCTCCACAGGGAGGATCCCCAGCTCCATAGGGAGGATCCTGCTGAGTGGGATCCTTGAGGGGGGACCCCCAGCTCCACAGGGAGGATCCCCAGCTCCATAGGGAGGATCCTGCTGAGTGGGATCCTTGAGGGGGGACCCCCAGCTCCACAGGGAGGATCCCCAGCTCCATAGGGAGGATCCTGCTGAGTGGGATGCCAGAGTGTGACCTCCAGCTCCACAGGGAGGATCCCCAGCTCCATAGGGAGGATCCTGCTGAGTGGGATCCTTGAGGGGGGACCCCCAGCTCCACAGGGAGGATCCCCAGCTCCATAGGGAGGATCCTGCTGAGTGGGATGCCAGAGTGTGACCTCCAGCTCCACAGGGAGGATCCCACTGAGTGGGATCCCAAGGGGACACCCCCAGCTCCATAGGGAGGATCCCCAGCTCCATAGGGAGGATCCCGCTGAGTGGGATCCTGGGGGGGACCCTCAGCTCCATAGGGAGGATCTTGCTAAATGGGATCCCAGGGGGACAATCCCCCGCTCCATAGGGAGGATCCTGCTGAGTGGGATCCTTGAGGGAGGACCCTGCTGAGTGGGATCCCAGGGGAGACCCTCAGCTCCATAGGGAGGATCTTGCTGAGTGGGATCCCAGGGGGACAATCCCCAGCTCCACAGGGAGGATCCCACTGAGTGGGGTCTCCAGGTGGGATGCACAGGGATACCTGGAGCTGCTGCTGTAGGATTTGGCCTCTATTCCATGCAGGCAGTCCTTGAGGGAGGAGAGCAGCACGCGGCACCGCTCATCCCCAGCCACGCGGGACTGTTTGATGACAGCGATGGCCGTGAGCAGCGTCTCGATGGCATTGCTGTAGTCACCTGGAAAAGCCAGGAGCGTAAGGATCAGGAGCGGGAATCCATGCCGGGACGGGGTTTGGGAAGGAGGTGGGAATTACCTGCGCTGGCGCCGGACACAGCCTTGGAAATGGCGCTGCTGGAAATGGCGCGGTTGCGGTTCATGATCTCCTCAAACTCTCCCTCGCTGACGGCCGGGGGCGGCGGGCCCAGCTCCCGGCTGCTGGAATTGCGGGATCAGCGGGGCTCCCAAAGCCTTGGGGAGCGTCCCACGCCCTGTTCAGACCCCTGGCTCACCTGCTGTGGTTGTAGGGAGCCATGGCCTTGCCATAGGTATCCGGAGGGGGTCCCAGCGCGGCGGTGGGAGGCGGGAAAAAGGCAGGATTGAGGTGCAGGGCTGGGGGAACGGCCCAGGGGGCAGCGCGCTGTCCGTCGGCGTGGCCCGGCCGTCCACGGCATCCACAGAATCCCGGGAGTGCGCCCGCGGCGGCACACCTGGAATGGGGAGGGGGGAAGAGCTGTGAGTTCCAGCTGGAGGGTCTCCAGGTCTTGGAGATCTCCTGCTCCTCCTCTGCCTCCCACCCCTGGAGAGCTGGAGGTGCCCAGGGAAAAGATCTGGCTGGCCAAGCGTAGCCTCTGCTTCCATGTGTTTTTCCAAGAGTTCTCCAAGAACCCGCACGGTGCCCTGAGGACAGGACAGGGAGGACACGGGGAGAGGAGCCAAAAGCCACAAGGAGCGGGGACAGATCCCCAAAGACCCGGAGAGCCTGATCCACATGTGGATTTGGGAAGGGCCAAGCATGGAGAAACATGGGACAGAACGGACAGCAACGGAGCTGCTGCCAGAGGAAGGAAAACTCAACATTCCAAGAGGGACAAGAAGCCTTGCTCTGTCCAAAGAGGCTTTGAGGATGAGACAGGAGGAGTTTGATGGAGCCACAGCTCCGAGTAGTGCCAAAGGATCCACAGAAGCTCTGCTGTGCCCCGGGGGCACCCAGAACCCTCAGGGAACACTCCCTGCTCCACCAAAACTCCAGGGGCGAGTTGGAGACTGGGAAGAGGGGTTTTCCTTGCACCAAACATGCCATGGGATCTACAAAGAGCTCCTTGGACACTCCTGCCAGGGCAATCCCTGCGGATCCCGTCGCATCGCTGCGGAGTGAGGCCAGGACCACCTATCGCCATACGGCCAGGTCCCAGCTGGAATATTCCTCCAGTGTTGGGCACCTTACCTCCGCAGGGATGGAAAAACTCTGGAGCAGATCCAGATTGGAGCTACTAATAGATATGGAGGGTCTTAGCTATGCCCAGAGCCTGAAGAGCTTAAGCCCATTCAGTTTGGAGAGGAGGAGGAGGAGGCTACGAGGGATCTTCGCAGTGTGGGAGCACCTAAAAAGGGGATCATAAAGACTCGGGTCAGGAGCTAATCCAGCTCAGGAACGGGCAAAATAACCCCCACGCACTCCTGCCTTTCCCCCCATCCCGAGGGCTGGCTGGGCTGGGCCTGGCAGCTGATCCGGGGGGGAATGTGGGGGGTGGGTGTGTGTGCTCTGCGTCCCCTCGCCCGCGCCGCTCCGACGCCGCACTCACTCACGTTTCCGAGCCTGAGCCTCGAACTGGGACAGGTTCTGCCGGGTGGCCAGCCTCACCTCCACCTTGTCTCCGTTCAGGATCTTCCCGGGAAGCAGCTCCAGCAGTTTGTGCACCGAGTTCTCAGAGGCCACAACCACCTCCGCGTACCTGCGTGGGAAAGGGAGGGTCACCCCCTTCCCAAATCCCACTCTGCCCATTCCGGGATTCCACGCCCCCTCCTCCCTTTGGTGCATCCCCTGTGCCAGCCGGGAAGAGCAGTGGCTGCTCCCTCACCCTTCCTCAAACCACGGGATGTGCCCCCATTCCCATCGGCTCTCACCCTTTGGATTGGCCATTACATCGGTTTTCCGCGAATTTCAGCTCCACCACGTCGTAGACTCCGACGGAGCGGATGGTCTGGATCAGCTGCTGGTCCGTTGTCCACTGAGGGAAACAGGGAATGGGATGGTTGTCCATCCTCAGTGTCCTCCACCCACCTCGGCAATCACAGAATCCAAAGAGTGGATGTCCCAGGGGAGCCCCCACTCCTGGGATAGGCAGGGACACTCCCAATTCCATGGGCAAGATGCCTCTGGAAGCAGAGACATTCCAGGGATACAGTTCCCTAAGTGTGGGTGTTCCATTCCCTAGAAAGGGGCACTTCAGGGATCCCAAATTCCAAGAAAGGAAGTCCCCATTCCTGGGGCAAGCAAGGACAGCCCTGAATTCCATGGGGAAGCTGCCACTGGATACAGAGACGTTCCAGAGCAGTGGGGACTCTGTTCCCTAGGAAGGGGCACTTCAGGGATCCCAAATCCCAAGAAAGGAAGTCCCAATTCCTGGGACAAGCAAGGACACCCCCCAGTTCCATGCGGCATTCCCAGGAATGCCACAACTCCCAGGGCATGGTGCCCCTGTTCCCTACAAATGGCCAACTCAGGCTTCCCAAATCCCAAGAAGGGACATCTTGGTGAACTCCCCACTCCTGGATGGTGCCAGCTGGGACACCCTCTCCCTGGAATTCACAGAATCACAGAATGGATTGGGTTGGAAAAGCCCTCCCAGATCATCAAGTCCAACCCTTGGTCCAACTCCAGTCCCTTTACCAGATCATGGCACTCAGTGCCACGGCCAAGCTCACCTTAAAAACCTCCAGGGATGGGGAATCCACCCCCTCTCTGGGCAGCCCATTCCAATCCCTGAGCACTCTCTCTGCAAAGAAGTTTTTTCTGCTCTCCAACTTCAATTTCCCCTGGCAGAGCTTGAGCCCCCCGTGCCCCCTTGTCCTATTGCTGAGTGCCTGGGAGAAGAGACCAACCCCCACCTGGCCAGAACTTCCCTTCAGGCAGTTCCAGACAGTGCTGAGGTCACCTCTGAGCCTCCTCTTCTCCAGCACAAACACCCCCAGCTCCCTCAGCCTCTCCCCACAGCACTTGTGCTCCAC
>VWZD01006597.1:23581-38372 GCA_013396695.1 Sakesphorus luctuosus | reverse complement strand
CAGGAAGGCAGCAAACTTCCCTTCTACACTGAGACATAGACTGTGGGAAGCCTCCTTCACCAACCTACCTCCATCTTGCATTCACCTCTGGTTTACTGTGCTGCAGTCCCACCACTGCAGGAACAGAGTGACAGCGTGCAAAGAAAGACCCTTGAATGCTTGCTTTGAAAACCCTACCCAGCTCTTTACACTTGTATTGGTCCAAAGCTCTGCAGGCTTTTTGTTCAGGTCCCTGCAGGTTTTGAGTTCAGGCTCCTGAAAGCACAGAAAGTACAGTCACACAGAGAAATAGCCAGGAGCACCCACAGCAGAACTCTTGCATCTTGAGACCGAAGCTGCAATAAGCTCCGAGCTGGTTGTTCTTCATCCATTCTAGCCAGGGCTCTGAGGAAGTACTACTTTCAAAGTAATTTGTCAAAGCAGTTAAGGCATATTTCTGCTCAAAAGTCAAATCTTGAAATTAAATGTTGAGACCTCTCAGGTAAGTCAGATTATTCATTTCTTCCATAAACACTTTTTTCATCTGGCAATTCAAGACATCCCCTTGCACAGATGTGGTTAATATTTTCTCACTGTTTTCCATGCCAAAATAACTTCAAAGTGCTACAAATCCTTATTTGCTACCAGCTCTCTCCAAAATAACACGACTTGGTTTGGATCAAGGATCTGTATTTTTCTTTAAAAGGAGGTTATGGGAGAAAGTGTCGAACACGTGGAAGTTGGTCTGTGAACAGTGTTTCAAAGGGGAACATGAGGCTCATGAATATGAGGAACTGTCATTTTCTATGAGTAACATCCACACAATGCTTGATGTTTTGGCTGGACATATCAAATAATGCACAATAAACATAAAGTTATCTTCATCTCCAGTTAATGAAACTGCATTTCCCTCTGTCTTATTTTGCTAAGTTTCTCTGATAGGTCCTTTAAAATATACAACATTTACTTGCAGCTTAGGGTTCTGTTATGATGACATTTTTAGCTCTGTCCCCCTCCTTGCCATTCCTCATCATGTCTCCATTATTTCAATAAGCTTGAAGGTTTTACACTGTAAGTGAGTTTGCAGCAGATGCTTAGGGTGATTTCTTGCATTTAGTTGTACAGCAAATGAGACTGCAAATTACTGAAACAGGAAACAATGCGGTGCTTTGCCACCCCCAGGGGTCACAGATTGTTTTAAGTTACAAACATAAGGCATTAGTGCTTCTAACTAGAGAGAGAAAATTATATTAATCTCCTGACACATTTTATGTCATCTTCCTGTGTGTTATCAGATGCCATTTCACTTTACTCTGTCTCTTTTTGAGTTTTTGGACTGCTTTTCCCCCATCCCTTTCATGGTTCTGCCTGGTACCTTGCTAGTGCCAGGGACCTGCTCAGTCTCTTCCATGAAACAGAAATTTTCACTCACAGCAGCTCTTAGAGTTTCATGCCTCATGATCAGTGGTACTTTTCCCAAAGCCAAGAATCTTGAATGCCTTTTTACTTATGGAAAAAAACCAACAAACAAACAAAACAAAACAAACACAAAAAACAGTTTTACTTTTCAAATACCCAGTTCTATTCTTCAAAAGCATGTGGGAGAAGAAGAGTTTGCAAACACTGTGAAAACACTGCCTGTATTCCCTCTACAAATACGATAATCAACAGGTAGACACAGAGTCTAGTCCTGAAATCCCTCACTCTTTTAAGACATTTCATGTTTATGAGGGACCATCTGGACTGAGATGATGCTCTTCACTTTCTACAGTCAATGGGAGCTAATGGAGCACCAGGTGTGTGTCACAAAGAATCTTGGCAATGGAGGAAATTGTTTTCCTGCCTATGTCTTCCTTCTGTTGTTGTTTACTGTCTGTGTACAACAACAACACTGCAAGAGAATTTCTCCTCTGTTTTGATTTTCTTGGTCTCTGGGTAACTCTAGCATTGCCTGTTGTAGACTGTCAAAGCATCTGCCCAGCACCAGGCCTGGTCCCTGCCACAGGAGAAAAGAAGAAGAGTGGTTGGAAGCACCTCTGCTAGTGTCTGAGGTTTTTGGTATCCTCCACAGGTTTCAGTTCACTAACCTGGACTATTTACAGAAGGAAGAGCAATGAGTATCTCATTCTGAGGTCACAAGAAGCACAAAGCACTCAGCTCTGAATGACTGAAATTACCTGATGTAGAGCAGCTCTTAACCAGTCCATGATTTCACATGGTAAAACCTGACATTTCCTGCAAAAGCAGAATATAAACAGGAACACCAGTGGGAAGTATCCAACTTGATCAATGTGGATAACTGAGCACAACACTTTCCTCCTTCGCCCACTACATCACAGGAACGAGACTGTAACTGGTCACAATGGAGATGCTCTGCCTTTCTTGTGATTGACTATGTTCACAAATCTAGATGTGATAACTGCTTTCTCAGTTAGTGTTCAATGATAAAATCAACAAGGCAAAGCATCCATCTGGAATAATCGTGCTCCTCTTTGGAATTCTGTTTTGTTTACCTTGTTGCTAAACAGGTCTTGAAGTTAATTCAGTTCCATTTCAGTAGTGTGTATTCAAAAACATCTCTCAAATAATACTAAGGTCCTTCTCTAACATGAGATAATAGCATGAAACATCCAAAAATGACACTGAATGTCCTTCAAGTTATAAATTGCTAGTAATTTCTATCCTTTTGATATAGGTGACATCAGAGTATGCTTGCAAGAACAAATAGTCATTATCACTGACTTTTTAGATGACCTTCTGGCTGTCTATGCTTTTATTAAATCTATATTTCCTATGACAAGAGTGCCTGATCATCCTCTGATAGTGCAGATGTTAAACAGGTGTCCAGATTGTTATGTTACATCAGTACTCCTTTAGCAAAGAAAGGGAAGAAAATCAATCATAGAAGAGCAAATATTTCATACTGCTTTAAGGAGATGAATTGAGCATCCAAAACAGCTTTTCAGTTCACACACAACTGCTGAAGAAAGCATCACACAGGTTTTAAGACATATGAGTAGCGCTTGGAAGTCACCAGTGCAGACCTGAATATCCCTAAAGAATGTTACTGTGTAAGTCAGGAATACTGAGGGGCTTGAAACAAAGATCTTTTGGTCCATTTTCCTGGCCCATGGCAGCAATCCAGGGCAGAGTGCAAATCATCCACTTCCCCTTCAAAACAGGTCAATCATTTCCCAGCTGTGCCTCAGAGCAGCTGATTTAACAGCAACCAGGTCCCTGGTCTTTCAAATGCACCCTGGTCCAGGATGGCTGTTCCTGACACTTCCCACAGTTAAGTAATTTTTTAAAGATTCCTACCTGACCTAGTAACCAGAAGTAACAAGTAGGACACAGAGAGATTGTTAATGAGAGTTTCTGAGCATTTCCTTCCTGCAGTTTAAGTGAAAGGGACTGAGCTTCTTTATAAAATCTGATTTGCATTTATCCCTGCCAAGAGACACACAGGGAGATAGGATTTTGTGGGACCCACAGCTTCAAAGCCCCAAGTGGATAAGTGCGGTAGGATTTAGGATGGACCCTGAAATACTATCAAAAAAAGTCTGATGACTGGGCCAGAGCTGCTGCTTGGGAGATCTAAGCACAGTTCTTACTCCACTACTTGTCTTCTCTTTCTGTATCTAACAGGAGAGCATCCTGTACTCAGCAACATCAGTGGAGACCTAGAAATAAAATTTACTAACTCGCGACAGTATGGGGCTAGGGTAGAGTGAGTAAAAACTACAGTCCTGTGACTCCAAGGGAAGCATTATCCATGAACATTGTAGCTTCATCCTTTCAGCATCAAGGCTTCTCTGCTCACAGGGCTGCTGGAGATGTCGAATCATGGTCATATCAGAGGCAGAGGGGGTGCTAGACATGAGCAGGGACAGCTGCCCTTGTAGCTGTCACCAACTGATGGGTTTGACCTTGCTGGTGTGAGGGCTAATGACTGCCAGGAACAGAGATGCCAAGCCAAAAGACTGGAGAAAGATTAAGCCATGGTTTTAGGGAGGTGCACGCAGGAGAGCACAGAAGTCTTCCTCACCAGTTCTCCTCAGTGCTGCAGAAGACCATGTTTTTCTGCTGCCAGGAAAGTGAGGATGTAGGATTAAACCCTGGAAGGAAAGATCAGTAGGTATGGATACCATTTCAGAGCCAGGAACATTTTGCCTGATGGATAGACTCAGTTCTGGGGCCTTTCCTTCTCTTACAGGGGAACTGTCATTGAGTTCAGACCCAGGGTCTTGGCCATCCCTACCTAGTTGTAGACTCTAAGGACAGTCATGTTTGCAGTCACAGAGACCCATGGGCATATGATTCAGCAACTCCTTCATGACTAAAGGGTATTATGTCTACCTTCTCTTGTCACAGGAAAGGAGGCAACAGTCATCATAATTTCTCCAGTTAGAGATGTGAAAGAATAACAGCTGTGTCAATCATGGCTACTTTCTTCCTCCCCTTTCAGTGCTGGTTCTTCAGGACTGGAAAAATGCAGCTTAGATTAAGTCTGAGCACTTCCAGGACTTTGCAATTCTCTCTCTCTGAAATAAATACACCACCTGCACCTACCTGGGGGCCGTATCTGCCAGATTTCACAGATATCTTGTGACATTTGATTTTCTGACAGTAATATATAGGTCTGAAGTACCATGCCCTATGTCCTTCATCTTTATTTTTCAACTGAAAACGTGACTGTACCTTGAACAGAAGCATCCTGCCCCACCCCTTCAAAAACAGATGATGCACACCCAGAGTCTGCCTTGCTTACCACTGGACAAAACCACAGAACATCGTTGTTTATGGGACCACAGTTTCCCTGTACTTCCCACCCTATTCCTGAATGAACTGTTTTCTGTTTACTAGCAGGTCTACATAGCAGATCCCTGAACTCTCTTCCTAGGTCTACAGATTAAAAAGAAAACTGGGAGTGTCAATTCCTCTGCTAATCATTGGCTGGGATCCTGAGTCAGATAATATCAGGTTGTTTCCAAGTTAAATCAGAGGACTAATTTTTCAAGGATATGAGGAAAGTCTTAGCCAGAGACCTTCAGGCCTTTGAGTCCGGTGGCATGAAAATGCATAGAGTGTAAGGAAATAATTTAGTGACTCACAGAAGTAATTAAATGAACAATATCAACACTGCTGTATTTCTGTTACATGGGGCATGTAACAACTTCCCTGAAACCTGAGTTCCCTGTTTGCTCTGCTTCTGACTTCTTGTTGACTTTCTACTCTCATGAAGTAAGCATAACAGAGACCTTTAAATTTACCTCATGCTTAGGACTATCCTTCTACTCTAGATACATAATTCATATTGCCATGGAATGACACATCTGTCTCTTGAAGTAGTTGCACCATTGGTTTCAGGAAGGCCTGAGAACCTCATTATTGAGAATAAGCTTTTTCCTGATGAAGAAGTGGGATTTGGTTTTAAGAAACACAGAACAAAACTTGCCTTGCAGCTTGTATTGAATTTTTGACTTGTCCTTCAAGCTGCAGGAGGGAGGACTGGGAATGGGAAGAGGCTGCAGTCTGAGGCAGTGTGACATTCTCTCTCACAATATACCATCATATCAGCCAACAGTAATGTTCCTTGGTATTTTGCCACGGAAACCTTAAAATGTCATTACCCCTGTGGTAATTATGCTTTACATTCCAGTGCATCAACCTCACTCCTGGCATGATGAAGCTGTGCTGTCACTTAGAAGATACGGCTTCAAGTCTCAGTTCTGGCATTTAAGATCTTGATTTCTTTCCTGCACAGCAGCACAGCAGATTTAAATTTAACACTCAAGTGGGTGTAGTGTGCCTTCATAGAAACCACAAGAAGTGATCTTGAGGGCTAAGAAGAGTAATGAGAAATATGCCTAATCACTTGTGAGCAGTAGTGGGACAAAGGTGGGAACTGGTAACAATTTCTGAAGGAATCCAGTGGCACCACAAGGACAGCATCTCCCTCCAGCACCTCTGATTGTACTGTGGGGGCCTAGGTCTGGGGATGCTGGTGTTCAGTAGGTGCTGTTGGCTCAACTACTCTCTGCCCTGGCAGCAGGCACAGAGGTGTCCTTGCCATGGGGCCCTACACTTCTCTCCAGGAGAAGTGCAAGGAGAAAAAATTATCAGTTTTTTCCTTCCACTACTTCTAGCCCTTTCCTCACTGGAGAGGAGAGAGCTGAGCACATACACTGAAAACCTCTAAGTCCTCAAAAGCTTCAGTGTAGTAGATCAGAGAAGAGCATGTTTGGATATGGTGCAGAGCTTCTCAAATGCAGATCTCAAGACATTGCCTAGGATTTTTCCATCCTTAACCAAATCATCCTTTTACTTGCAGCTCAGTATTTTGCTAGCATCATGGTCATCGTTGGTCTGTCTGTGGTGGTAACAGTACTGGTTCTGCAGTTTCATCATCATGACCCACAAGCAGGAAAGATGCCCAAATGGGTAAGCAGTTTTGGTGGTAAATATTCAACAGGCTACTACTGAAAGAAGACAAAATAATCTAAAAGCTATAGCAACTTTGTTACAGATGAGGGACAGAAGTTGTTCTTCATTAATATGAACCGTAAGCTACAGACACTGCATTGGATAGCGAAGTTTGCTAATGGAAGTAAAAAACAAGCATACTAAATTTGCTTTTCCATTGAAAACAGTGTCTCTTATTTGGGTTTTCTGTTTACACTTATAAGGGGGTGATTGAATCATGACAAAATGATCTCACTCAGCACTTACTTTGCAAGTGCTGATTCTGAGGACAACACCTTTGATTTCTAATCCAGCAGACACCAGTACCGACAAGGTGACATTTCAAAGCCCTAAACAAACACTAGTATCTACTGGGCAGTTTGCTGCCATCTGACCCATTCTCAGTGCATTTTCACGTAGACCTTCCTTTCCCTACAGACAGCAGCAGACTTTGTTAGCCCAGTGAGATTTGGCACCAGCACCAGCTGGCTTTCAAAAAGCATGTTTCCTTTAGATTTTCAAGTTTTAAAAAAAATTATAGATTTTTTCCTCTCTCCTTTTCCTGACGGATTTCAGAATATGCAAGGAGCACTTTATATTTACAAAATGAAAAAGAATGAAAGCACAAATGGATACAAACAGTCACAGTCAACTGACTACCACTCTAGTTTCACAGAAGTCTGGTTGTACAGCATCCTCTGGTATCTCAGTCACCACATTTGTCATCCTAGACGATTATCTTGGTGATTAATTGAATATCACATAGTTACTGATGTCAGACCAAGTATGGAACAGCATTCTAATTTAGCCTCTCTTAAAATAACCTGCAGTTTCAATGAATTTTTTTGTAAGTTCAATAATCTTTTTGTAAGTTTACTCACATTTATTTATCAAAGTGCTGTATAAATTAAAGTCCTCTTACTTTCAAGACATCAGAGCATGTGAATTCTGGAAGAACTTGCAAGTAAGCAAAACCTGAGGGCACCCCTCTGGGGAAACATACTTCAGATTTCTACATGGACAGGGTATGCAGTAGCTTAGCAGCCCCCACAGACAATTTTATTGTTTTGTCTGCTCGTGGAAGAGCATAGACACAATGGCTCATGAGTCTCAGAGGCCCTGCAAGTTAGCCCTTGATCTCTACCAGTCTCTCGATATCCTGGCTGGAAACACAGTGCACAACGACTTCTCAGTCAGGCCTGACAGCTGAACTGGCATACATTACAAAACATACCATCATGAAACAAAGACTGTGGGAAGTGTTACTGGGTAGTGCAGACGATAGACTGTAAAAGCTGAAGACCAGACAATTTTACAGGGCTCAGGGATCTCAGGTGCAAAAGGGTGAATTCTAAGTGGGTAAGGAAGAGGCTGACCCTACAAAAGTCTTTGTCCTGTGCAAGACATGAGCAAGGCTCAGTCATTAGGATTCATGGCAAAATCTTTTTTTCTTAAGTTTCGCCTGGCCACCCAAGTCAGGTGTTTTTTACAAAGACACTGTGAAAGACTTTTGCTCAGTAAAATACAGGAATCTAAGATAGCTAACTTCAGAAAGAAGAAAAATTTTTACGTAAAATTTGTTTTCTGTATTTCCAGTACCAGCAGCTATCCCTACCATCTACTTACACCCCGCACTGTCCTCCTCCTGGCAGAGCCAGACATTAGTTTATTGGAAAACTCTAACCCTGATTAATTGGATATTGTTATTGGATGTTGATTAATTGGATATTGTTACAGGATTGTTCTCACCTCCTGCTTAAACAGATTTAGCTGCAGTAAGTTGCAGGGGAAGGCACTTGATCTTTGCGCTGGTGTGGGAGCAGCTGCAGATCCAGAAGATTTGCCTAACCACTTTCTTTCTAAAGTATTTACAGTTGAGCAGCTTCTTTTCCCTGCCCATCTTTCAAGGTCTCTGTGCTTGGCCTTTACACCAAAAGAGGGAGGAGAGTCCCTGTTAGCATTTAGCTTCTCTGTAGATGTTTACTTCTTCCCTTATTCCACTGCTGAGAATTGTGCCTTCTTTTCTATTAATCTTTGATGACTTACTAAAGCTGACTTTTTCCAAGAGAGGAGTTTAAATCCAAGATGTTTTGTCAGGACATTTGTTGGCTACTCAGTTGAGAAGTGAGAACTGCTGGCTAATTGACACTTTTGAGGATATCTGCTGAGATACTGTGGAAAACAGCGCTCAAGAAGGCCCAGCTAAAGACCTGTTTGGGAGTAGATAACATCAGGCATGGGCTACAGCTCCACTGACCTTTCTCTACGGACAGTCAAGACTGGCGTAGGAAAGAGACATGGAGAGACCAAGCACTGAGAGAAGAAAAGAGCCTGTGGGAAAAGGCAAGAGCACTCTGTCTCTTTGCTGTGCCTAAGTCAGGTTTGTTAGGTTTCAGGCTTTTTTTTTGATACACTTCAGACCTGGACATGCACAGGCTTGTTCAAGTGCTGATGCCCCTTATCACTGGTGGGAGACTCTCTCCTCTGGACTAGGCCAGGCAGGTGGCTGTGATGGGAGCCAGCCATACAGCTGTATTGTGGTTAGGGGAGGGCATAGTGGAAAGGCTCACAGCTGCTTCTTCCCTTACTCAGTCACTCACTACTGACTTCTGAAAGCAGCCCTATCTGTGTTCTACCTTCACAGAAACCCAGATATGACAATGCAGGTGAGAGTATAGATTTGTATCATCATACCCAGTCTGTCTTCCAGCAATCTGTATCCTGCAGTTGTCTCCTCAGTTAATTGGTACGACAAGAACAGATTGATGTCTTAATGTCTGTGTTGTCAAGGAAATAGGGCATTTGAAAATTCAAGCATATTAAAAGCTGTGTTGCTGTCTTCTGAGTATTTATTTTTCCGTAGGAAATGGATTTGACTGTAGTTAGAAATGTAATTTCCCTAAGGAGTAAAAACTATCTCAGAAGTAAAAGCAGTATTCCTGTATAAGAGCCATTTTTCAACTCACATCTCCTTCTACAGCTAAGGCAGACATATCAAAATTTTCTAATAAGAAAGTTGTCTGACTTAGTATTTTGGAATTTCACAGTCCTGGAGAATTAATTTTTCTCTTCCCTTTGTCACTGGCACTGTTAACATATTGCTAGCAATGAAGACCTTTATCTTGTTCCATGCTGTCTCATTTTGTGTCCATGAGCAGTCAGAGTACATTGTAATTAAATAAGATCAATTAAATGCAGGATCAGAATTTTTAGGCTACAACACTACACATTTCTACTTGTCTGTGGTGACTATGGAGGAAATAATAAAATATTTAAAGACTCCAATAAAGTAAAATAATATGAATAACAGGAAAGTAGTCTTTCAGGACTCGTAGTTTAAACCCAGTCAGCAACTAAGTACCATGCAGCTACTTGCTCACATCCCACCTCCCCTCTCTGGCTGGGAGGAGAATCAGAAAAAAACTCAGCATTTTGTGTGTTAAGTTTAATAATTAAAGCAGAATAAAACATAATAATACCTCTAATATTAATTGTAGCAATTACTAACAACAATAAAAACATAATAACAACAACTAAAACATAATAACAACAATAAGGAAAAGAAGAGAGAGAGGAATAAAATGCAACAGAAACAAGTGATGTACAATACGATTATTCAGTACCTACTGACTTATGCCTAGCCTCAATCTGATCAAATACTGACAGCTCCCAACTCCCCACAGTTCATATCCGTTTGCAATATCCCTTTGGCTAGTTAAGGTCACCAGTCCTTGCCATGGTCCCTCATGGCATCGTGTATTACCTGCTCACTGGCAAAGTACAGGAAACTGAGAAGTCCTTGACTCAGGGTAAGCGCTACTTACCAGCAACTAAAACATCACTGTGTTATCAACATTATTCTCATACTGAATTCAAAACACAGCACTGTACCAGCTATTAGGAAGAAAATGAACTCTATTCTGGCCACAACCAGGATAATGATGAAGAATAAAAGATTCATTAATAGAAGAGCTGCAGATGGCTCTGAGAAAATGGCAGAGGGCTGTGACCCAGAACAGCTCACACTGCAGAACTAAAAAATTGTGTAACTGCCTTCCACTGGTCTTTGGTTTTGGCTTTTACTATTATTGTTACAGCCATCTGAAATTGAGCTTGTCATTACAGCAGCAACTCAAAGCATTAGCTGTAATTTTCCCATTCCTGTGTCTGCACTGTGCAAATATTGTAGTCAACTCATTCTACATCTAAAACACTTTTGGAGACAATTGTTGTCCTAAATCAAATATGACCAAAGTAATTGGAGCAGGATTACACAGGGAGTCCTGGGCCAAGGCTCAGAAGTGAAACCAGAAGCTGTGTCTTTTCTCCAGGTTATTTGACTTGCAGCCAGAATGGCAAAGTCATTGAAGAGGCCTGTCTGCATGGAGAGTCTTTCACAAGCACATTGCAAATGTCCACGTTGTATAAATAACACCTGGAGGACTTTTTCACAAAAGATGTTACTGATTCCACAGGTTTTCTATTGCCTTTCATAGTTAACAATGTTGCCAATAAGAATTCTACCAGGCTCAGATTTCAGACAAAACACTGGGATAAAAAATCTGAATGCACTGTCCAGAGTAAGCTCTTTTAATAACCTTGACAAGAAACATATGAGACACAATCTGCCACGTGCAGGTTAGAGCACTCTTGTGATGCACCAGTGCTGAGGGAAATGACAGAAGTTAATAGCAGCATTCAGATTTTGAACTGCTAAATTTAATTGGTTTACTCTTTCGAAAAAAAGGCCTGCTATTGTGGTTGGACTGTCAAAGGAGTATAAAATGGCTTCCAAAAAACCCTCACCAAATGCCAATCAAAGCTTTTTATTGAGACATAAACAATAGAAATGCAGGCTAGGAATGTGCTACAATTAGTTGTCACTTGGTTGTACCGGGAATTTTTTTTAGCAGAATCTAAATACTGACCCCCCCAAAATATTTAAGTGCATCCCTTTCCTTACAATCTGAGAAATGTTTGAAAACTATACAGACAATTTTGTGCACTCTGCTCAGCTGCAGAGATCTCGGATTGTTTTCTTAAGATGGGACTTCAGGAGCAATTTTTTTACATCTCTTTGGCTCTATAACCTAAGTGGGCATTGAACACCTCTGTGTCCAAGACAGGTTCAAAAAAAGGCCATCTTTGGTAAGAAGTTAGACCCTCAAAAAAACATTTGAAAATTTTAGAACCCAGAAATCCATCTATATATCTAAAAGACCATATAGACTAACCATGATAGTCATAAAATGTTTGAAAAACTTTTAAAATGCTGAAGAATCCACTGTATTCCTAACATAGTAACTCTCTATCAGGTCCGTGTCGTCTTGCTGAATTGGTGTGCTTGGTTTTTACGAATGAAAAAACCCGGAGAAAATATAAAGCCCCTCTCCTGCAAATACAGCTATTCCAAGCACCACCTGAGTGTAAACAGCATGGAGGTGAATGTCCTACCTGGCCACCAGTCCAGCAATGGCAACTTGATCTACAGCTACCACACGATGGATAGTCCATGCTGCCCCCAGAAGAATGATCTAGGCAGCAAGACCGGGAAGATTACTTGTCCCATCGCAGAAGATATTGAGCTTATTCAAAAGAAAGCTTTAATGGATACTATTCCAGTGATTATGAAGATCCTGGAGGAAGTTCAGTTCATAGCAATGCGATTCAGGAAACAAGATGAGGGTGAAGAGATCTGCAGTGAGTGGAAGTTCGCCGCTGCTGTGATAGACAGATTATGCCTGGTTGCATTTACCCTTTTTGCCATCATTTGCACGTTTACAATACTCATGTCTGCTCCAAATTTTATAGAAGCTGTTTCAAAGGATTTTGCATAAGGTTTTCAAACATGAGCATGATAATTTAAAAGTGAATATTGCCAGTAACTTTGCTAGATAATTTAATTCAAATAGAGAAGTGTACTTATATGTACTAACAAACACAGAAGGGGATGAAAATAATTTCAGGACATAATTATTCATTATGTTATTGATTGTAGTTACTGAATAGCAAACATACTGAACTCTGTTACTTATTTCATAGATTAGTGCCACATGTCATGGTCTGTGACAAGTGATAGACAAGAATTCAAATCTACAATATATTTGTTACAAGCTAACACTAGTGTCAATGTGTTACAAGGAATTTTGAACTTTTAGATATTGTTAATTTAAATTATCATTGATGACTATAAGTTTTGAAGAATTTTGTTGTTTTCAGTATATTCATGTTTTATCATTTTTGTTTAGTGTAGTTGTGACATGCACTTCTCAGCTTTGAAATTCATATTGTCATAGTCTCATAATGCTGTATATTGTATATGAAAATAAACCATAATCATATTAGCTCACACTAACCGAGTAACTGGAATGTTTTCTTGGTAAATACATTAACAGAACGTATCTTTAAAAAAAAAAAAGTACCTTTTATTTTTTATTTTTTAATTAGGGAATATTAGTCATGACTTTGGAAAGAAATTATTCTCCATACTGACAATCAAGTGTATTGTTAATGGTGTCTTCTTAGCTGTCTCACTGCTCAACTGTTTCTTGTCACCTTGAAACTCTAGTTAATAAAGAATATTTCTGACCTTTTGGAAGACAGTTGCCAACCTAATGCTGACTACTTCTGTGCAATTAGGGTAAAACCTTGGGTCCTATAATACATAGGAAATTGTTCACTGTCTTAATTGGGCTCAGATTTCATGTCTAGTCTGTACTACCAAAGTAGTACTTCTTGAAAATTCTATTAGTACAGTCTTCTTTCCAATTTGGTTGGTAGGCTTTGTTAAAAGGAGTGTATAAAAGATTAATTTTATTTTGCTAAACTTTAATGTATCAGTTTTTATTACCTATTTGCTGTCCCTAGGCACTTTGAAATATAATGTCTATGTATTATTAAAACATAGTTGAATCATGCCACTTCCTGGAATATAAGGGGGGAAAAAGCATTGTTCCCAATAGCAGCTTCTTTTCAGTCGCTACTGTGGGTAGGAATGACACCTCTGTTGGTGTGATTTTATTTTCCCTACTGATCACAGCAGAGCTACGAAAGGATATGATCTGTGCAGATATCTTTTCTCTTGGGGTAATGACAGCCATTGACTGTAAGGCTTTGAACGCACTCCACCATGCCAGTGATGACGGCATAAAAAGCAATTTATTGAGGGGAAACTTGGGGTATGTAGGGATCTGAGGGGAAGGTTCCAGAACTGGGATGGGATTGGGTGGAATGCGTAACTAGGGTAAAGAGGGAGCCAATAGGACAACGGTCACCAAAGGTGGGAAAATTAACTAATGAGGAGCAGGGTTCAGGGCAAAGGCAGGAAAATGTCTGAGGGGGAAGAAGACAATATCGAGGGAATGACTTAGGGAAAACAACAACAGGGAAGCCATTTTTGAAACTTTGGAGGGGGGGTAACACCGTAACACTAAAACTGTAAAACCAGAAAGTAATTCCATCTAAAATGTGGTGGTGAAGATGGTAGCTCTACAAATTGAAGCAATATACTGCTATTTTTTAAAGGATGAGGTGCCTGAGCTTTTTCATTATGACCTTCAATGAGTGGCAATAGCTGACTTTAAATAGAGACTTCTCTGTAATGATGTTACCTCTGTAGCTGTAAGATTAGATCATCACACCAATGGATTTATTGCACCTCTTGAAGTTATGTTCTAAAAAGCACCAAAGAAGGTTGACCAAAGAAGGTCCTGACTACAGTGACTTGTTTCAATACTTCACTTAGTTTTGATGGTTACTTCAGCTCTGGGTGCATCTGCAAGTGGTAATAATGACTTGTAGTAAAAGCCGCTACTGAAAATTCTATCCATATTTCAGAGTGATCCTCACAGCAGCATGACTACTCTAAGCAGCTCTTTCCAAGCTTGTGAGGGAAACTCCTATGATATCTGAATCTTTGTCCTGCCCATTTTGTTGCTTCTGCTTACAAAATTTGTCCTTTCTGAGGTACAGAATGTAATTCAAGAGTGATTTGCCTAACAGAAACATCTCAGTGAACATCAGAATTAATCTGGGTGTTTGGATTAATTATACCAGGGTCCTCTCATGGATGGCAGCTGAAATGCTTGTTTCATTTATTCCTCTGGTTATGTGGACAACCGATAGATTAAAAAGCCTGAGTATCCAATTACTTCTACAACTTGTGATGCAGAATGCTAAATGAACTTTAGAGCACTTGTTCAAGGACCGCTAATAGTTTTGCTTGAAAAGCATTTTTGAAAATTATCTCCACTGACAGAAGAAAAGGTAGAAGTTAATGTTCAAGCACACAGTCACAATAACTTAGCCTCCTAATGCAAAGCATGCTTCCTTATATGAAGCAAAAAGTTCT
>VWZD01006595.1:0-52954 GCA_013396695.1 Sakesphorus luctuosus | reverse complement strand
ATATAATTTGTTTCATATAGATTACATTAAGCATAGTGTCTTAAGGACATACAGTCTAATAAGTATTCCTGTCAAAGTATTGATTATTGTACCAGCTTCAGCTTCCCTTACCATACCAAGGCAAAAACAATCAAGAAACAAAACCTTTAGGCAGTATAAAATTTTAAAAAGACTGTTTTATATTAGCAATGAGAATTTTTGTGCCAGTGGAAGTTACAAACCAATATCCATTTTCTAGGCTTTGCTGAACATGACAAGTGTAAAGGAGATTTTGGGTTTGATTCTGGCTTTTGGAAATTATATGAATGGTGGGAATAGGACCCGAGGTCAAGCTGATGGATTTGGTTTGGAGATACTTCCCAAACTAAAGGATGTCAAAAGCAGAGTAAGTACTAATTTTTAATTAAAGATAATTTTTCTCAAGTGATCTTTTTTGTTCCATCGTCTGCCAAAAGTTAATATTTTATTTATCATTCTTGTTTGAAAAAGCAAGGCACTTTGTTCAGTTTTCATGTTTTCTCCCAGATTTTCACTTCCTTCTTCTGCATGTTTCCATAATCTCTTAACTTCTCCTATTCAGTACTACTAGGATAATTCTCTTATATGTAAGAACTTCTGTGTGTCTCTCTTACTGGCAAAGACTGACTTACCATAGGGTAGAGAGAAATCAGAGAGCATAGACTGCTGAAATCTTCTCCAGTAAAAATCCCCATTCTTTTTTTGTGCGCTTAACTTAGGGTAGATCTGTGTGAGTAAAAATGTTTTCAAAATCAGGTTCAAAACCAAAATGCCAATAAAGATTCAGTGTAGTATGTACACTAACAAATTATATATCAGGGATATAAATTCAAAATGTGCAGGATTTTATTCTTCCGAGAGGTGTCAGACTCCACAGGATATTTTCAGTCTTTGTTTCTAATTGTCAGTGAAATGGATGTAGGACATGAATTTTGAATGGCATGCATGAGAAAATGCTCATAGATGCAGTAAATTATTTTGTCAAAAATTGAGAACCACTAGCTGCTTTTTGATTAGTCATGCTAGGATCAAAGTCAGGATCAAACTCTAGACACCTTTTGAGATGAGGTTACTTTGTTTCTTATTTCAGTAGGGCAGAGGAGGAGGTGCCAGATAATGTAGGCAACGGAAACACTGCTGAAGTCTTTCTTTACCAAAATATACGTAGACATCACATGGATATAGGAAGCAAAGAATAGGAGCTGCTTTCTGCTGATGCTGGTACATATTTGGAGGATGAGAAAAAAACCTTTTCTTTCATATTCTTCCTCTTTTGTTACGTGATGGGCTTTCTTTACCATAAGAAAGGTAGATTTTAAGCTTTTGTTCCTAGTTATGCTTCGTGTACATAAGAATACATTTGTGAGACAAGCAACGTGAAGAAAGCAGTATATATAGGGACCTTTTTGTTTCACTTCTGAATATCATCATTAACAAAGTGTGAAAACATATTTAGTGAATTGATCAGTGGGCAACTGTCTTAATGAAAGCTTTTCCAATGGATTTATGTCCTTTATCTCCTAAAGGCACTGAGATGCTGGAGCATGTCCAAAGAGCAGTGAAGCTGGTGATGGTTCTGGAGCACAAGTCTTATGAGAAAGCAGCTGATGGATGTGGGGTTGTTTGTACCAGAGAAAAGAAGGCCCATGAGAGACCTTACCACTCTCTAAAATTACCTAAAAGGAGATTGTAGCCAGGGGTATCTTGATCTCTTGTACCAAGCAACAAGTGATAGGATGAAGGGAAACAGCCTCAAGTTGTGCCAGAGGAGTTTTAGATTGGGTCTTAGGAAAAATTTCTTTACTGAAAGGGTAAAGAACCCTGGCTACCCAGGGAAGTGGTAGAATGGTCATCCCTGGAGATCTTTAAAAGACCTGTAAATGTGGCACTTAGGAACATGGTTCAGTGCTGAGTTTACAGTTGGACTCAACAATCTTAGAGGTATTTTCCAACCTAAATGGCTCTGTGGTTCTAATTCTTACTTTCCTCTTCACTATTATGGTTCAGCTGTTCCATCAGTTTTCATTCCAGACCTACTCCATGTCCAAGACACAGTAGAAGCTGCAGCTACTCAGGTGTTTGTTGTTTGGCTAGCTGCCTTGAAGGAGAATGTAAAACAACTGGGCTTTGCCTGACTTTTCTCAGTAGAAGTAATGATTTAGGCTTACTCTTCCTCTACCCTTAAACTTCACAGACCTTAATTATCTCTGGGACTTTCCATGTGGTTGAATTTAGCCAGTACATTCCAAAATTAGGCATTTCAAAAATTAGTCAGTGATGTACAGTGTAATTGAATAAGACTTGTTACTTAGCAAAACAAACTAACAAAAAATTACAGTGTTTACAGTTTCCTGGTAGCCAAAATAAGTATATTATTAGTTTAAATTAGTTTCCAAAGTGCATAAAACTCAAAGTCTCCAGCTGCTACAGGCAGGCGTGAAACCTCAGAGATATTTGGTAGGCCATATTTGCAGGGAGGAAAAAAGCAGGGTCTTACATATTTGAACATTAAGATATTCTTCGTGTGTCCCATTATTCCCTTATTGTGAATTGCCAACAAGCAACATTACATGAGCTGAATTCCATGAGGTAAAGAGCCAGTGTTAAATATCTCTTACCTTGTAATGTGTAATGTTTCCTTTGTTCATATGGCCTATGCTGACCCAGTGAGATGTAACAAAATAAAATATTGTGGACAGTTGTGTATAGGAACATGGAAATGGTGATTCCATAAAGTGAGAATTGAAATTGGTGTGGTAACTGGGTATGAAATATATTTTTTAATTACATGCTGTCTGATTTCATATTTGGAATAAAATATGCAAAGTATCTATGCAAAGTATCTATGCCTTTCAGATCAACATTGTAGATGATTGAGACTAGAGGAATCAAGAAATTCAGATTACCTTAATATATCTGAGATGACTGTGATATTAGGTAGTATTAAGATCAAGAGTAATATTATAAATAATATTATCATTTGTGTTAATATTATTATCCAGTAATGGCTTTTGTTACTAAATAAAATATGGGGACAGCTTGTACCAGTGCATGTACTTCCACCTGGTATTTAGAACCAAAAGAATCTCTAGATCTAGTGGTGATATGATCAAGCCAATGTTGTAAAGGATCGTTGGTTTTGGTCAGTAATGTTAAGGCTGAAAATACTGTGTCCTATTTCTTACAGCAATATAAACTAATAACACAAATACTTTGAAGAGAGTACATTTTTGCTCACTTGAATCAGTGTAAATCACACTATTTTTTTTTCCTAGGATAGTGGTATTAATCTTGTGGATTATGTCGTCATATATTACCTCCGCCATTGTGATAAGGTAAAAGATTCATTTGCTGTGTGAGTCTCTCCAAAAGTGGGTTTCTTTAAGAGATTGCGAAAAGGTTTGTTTTAGCTCTTTGGAAATCCGAACACAGTACCACTAATGGAAAAACAAATTCCATTTATTTTGCTTTCTTATAATAGTTGTGTACCTCAATAGGCATGAAATTTGCTATAGATTTTAAGGTAAGACTTTGGAAAATTTAACATTAGCGATTGAATGATCCACTGTAGACAATTGCCTGTGATTGTTGCAGCCTGGACAGGTGGTCACTCCAGACCTGTCTTATTACATCTGGGTTCCTGTCACATTGTAACTTGCCTTCTGATGTCACTACACTGGAAGATAGAAGCATGGTTTCTCTGTTATGACAGAAGGCAATGACACCTTGGTGTTTTAAGATAGATGAGTCAGCTGATGGAGATGAAGTTAGGGGTTGAGGAAATGTGGCTGCTGCTTTGAGGGAGTTACATTTATGAAGCTTTTTGATACTAGCGATGGCCAAACTTACTGAGTGAAAAATTGGAACTACTGCATTTTAAATGAACATGTCACTATTAATTGATTTTAAGTATGTGATGGCTTATTTTTTTCTTCCTTTTTTTTTTCTTCGTAGTTCTGATGTGAAGTTGTTGAATTGATGAGTTAGTAGTTGTGAGATATGTAGATCTGTACTAGTTTTCTTTCATTCTTTGGGTTTGTTTCTTTTTTGTTGTGTTTTGGTTTTGTTGTTTTGGGGGAGTTGAGGGGTTTTTTGCTTTATAATCAATTTATTTATATGTTTGATACTGAATATTTCTGCAAAATTTCTACTATACTGTAACTTCAGGAAATTTTGTAAAACAAAACAGTTTGCCTTCCTTGGGAGGAAATTAACTTCGTGTAAAATTGTCATCCATTGCACTTTTCCCTAAAAAAAGTGTTTATGTTTTTATAATAATAAAATTATCTTTTCCCTGTTCACAGAACAATTAGTTCTCCAACCTGGGAGTTTTACTTTACTACAGATTTGAAATCTGCCCAAGTATATGCATATTTTAAACTCACTAGTAAATGCTTATACACAGCAATGTCATATATATATTTTACGTGTTAAACTTCCACTGGAGATACTGCTTTGAACTTTTTAAGAGGGTTGGGATTTTTTTTTGTTTCGTTGGGGGTTTTGTTTGTTTCTTTGTTCTTGGTTTTGTTTGTTTTGTTTTCTTTTACTTCCATTTTTTTATTACTGTGCTAAAAATAAGATATGTACTGAGGTTCCATAGAGACATTAACCCATGTGGTTTTTGTAGCCACATAAACCTTCAAACTGTTTGTTTTTATCTGTGTGAAATACTTCAGGCAATATATAAGTATGGTTTTCAATTTACACTTATAAAGTACGTGTATATCTAATGAATTGGGAGAGAGCAAAACCACAAACTTCTGGCATAAGATCACTTCTTGCATTAAAATAGGCATTCCTGTTATCTGTTTTTAAGAAACTTCTAATCCCTTATCTAAACTTTTATTGACATAAAATAAACTGAAAGGTTGTGAGTTCAGTTTTGTTTCAAAGTTTAAATTGTACACAGTTTGCTTTACAACATCTAAAAGGAAGTTTCAGTATTCAGAATGGTCAGTATTTAATATTGAATGAAATATATGTTCTTTTAACAAAAATTATTTAGAATATGCTGTTTCTGTAGTTTTGTAACACTGTTTCATAGATGAGAATTCAGAAAATAGTAATTTATTTCACTGCAAATGCATTCAATTTTCACAGTGGCTTGTTTGTTTTTTTGTTTGTTTAGGAAGCAGGAACAGACAAGAGTATTTTTCCTTTACCAGAACCACAAGATTTTTTCCAGGCCTCCCAAGTTAAATTTGAAGACCTAATAAAAGACTTAAGGAAACTGAAGAGAGATCTAGAAGGTAACTGGGAACTTTCACATTTGTTTTGCTAACAACAAAGTGCCATTTAAAATGTGATCTTTATTAGGTTTTCTTATTGCTAATTAGGTTTATAGTGTTGATTCATTTAGAGTTTTTACACTGTGGCACAAATTACTCACATAAATTAGGTAGAACAAAAAAAATTAAACTCATGACTTAATAAAAAAGAAAGTAGAGATCCTGAAAAGTAATTTTCCTTTTTACAATCGAAAGGCCCTTAAAGAAATCTATCTGAATATTTCTTTAGCTGTGTAAATTTTCCTCTGCCTTCTCCAGAACCATGAATTTAACTGTAGATATCTGTTAGTTCCATAACATAAATACTTTCTTCTGTATAACAACAATTCAAAAGCTACAAGAAAGAGTTGAATACTATTAATGTAGAAATAAAACACAGCTTGCCAAGGCACAGCAAAGGGAAATGGAAAGCTCCAGTTCAAAATATTTTCACCCTGGGACATAAAATAAACATTTAAAAATGTTTATTAAAATAAGGGTTCAGAAACCCTAGTCATCTATCAATCAAGGTACTGAGTGGAAATAGAATGGGAAGGGTTGTTCTTTTAAGTATTCCAAGCAGTTTCCTTTTTATTTTGTGCTACATATGACTGTCTAAAATCAGCAAATGATGACTTCATATTTTAGGCCAGTCTTTTTGTGTTAAAGAAAAGTTGATACTTGCACTGCAGCAGTTTTGTGTAGAAAATGGAGTTTAGGGAGCGAAGCTGCATAAAAACCTGTAAAAACTTTTACGTTTACATCTCTGAATCAGAATGGAAAAGTCCTTTTATAGTCTGAGTTGAACAATATGACTGTTTTGAAATTTTTTCAATGTAAGGTGATGAAAACCATTACAAAATAGTTTATCCTTACTGTTAGAAATTGCTGGGTTAGGTCACTGCCATCTTTAGGATAGTTTCAAAGGTTAACAGTGGTAGGAAAGTATCAGTTGTTGTTTGTTCGACCCGGGCATAAGTGAGTGCTCTATCTCCTCTCATCGCTTGGCCCGTAAGCCCCTTGGCCTGCCCTCCTTTGGGCTAGTTTTTGCAGAAACATGATCTGTGTTTGATCTTGTACTTTTTCAGCATGTAGTCCTGCTGTCATGCATCTTAGTCGTGGAGGATCTGCGCTGAGGCTGTGACACTCACATCGTATTTGTTCTATGTTGCAAAGACACAGGCAGCGAGTAGGAAAAGCTGAACACTTTAACTCTTAAAATAGAAACTCCAGCTTTCTTATAATCATGGATTTATGTTTTCTAGAACAAATTTTTTTAGGTATTTATAGCAAATACAGAAAAATTGTTATGTTGAGATTGTTTTCATAATTCTTCTTTGTAAAGATGTATTTGAAACCCAGCCAAAGCAATTAACATATAAAGTTAATTACAGCATAGATTTGAAACGAAGAAGGTTGTGGAAGTGTTTTCAGATGCTTATATTTTATCACTCAGAAGTATGCAACAGAATTCTAACTAACATTCCTGTGATTAGTTTTTCTTGCATTTAAACAAAGAAACCATCAGTCATATAAAAATGTATCTCTTTCGACCATTCCCATTCAAATATTTTTCTTCTGTTAATGCTCTGGTTAATTTTGAAATCAAAATTTTAATTGAAGAGGTTATAATTTTAACACATACAACAAAGATTTGATGAGTCTCTGTAGTTTATTGTAGCCATTAAAAAGTTGTGGCTGCTGGCAGAATACCAGTGAAAGTCTAAAGCTGAAACAGATGTGAGTAGCAGAAACCAAGTCCAGAGAAGCGTCGGGCCCAGCTATCCAGACAGGCGCGGCCCTTCAGATGTAAATAATTTGAACAATATTAAATGGGGCTGCCTGTGTTATGGGGTACGTTGGATTTATTTCACAGTTTGTTGGCCAGGGTAGCCTTAAGCAGATTACCTTGGAAGTGGGATGAGACAAAGGTAATAAGTGAAAGAGGGCTTTTCCTGTGTGTCATTAGGGAATGAACTAATGTTCCTCTTAGTGACTTACCTTTTATTACAAGATTTGTACAGAATGATTTTTTAAAAAAATGATAAATATCACGTCTTGCAACTGAAATGGCATTTTTGACAGACGCTTGACAGCTGTCATTTAGTATTTAAAGATATTATTTTATTAGTTTATCAAGACATTAATTTATCTTTTTAACATGGATATTAATATAAGAAGGATAGAGTTATCATGAGTGGCATGTCTTAATGGTGTAAACCTCTGGTTTGAAATACCTAGACAGTGTGGAACCAAAAGTTCAAATTCAGATGGAGCACAAACCCTTTCATCCTTTTCAGGTAAACAGATTGAGTTCCATACAATTTGCTGGTTTTATGTCTTCAGATTAGACTTTAAAGTGACAGACTAACTTCAGTTTAAAGGGATTAGACTGAAGTTTGACTCAAGAATTCAAACAAATGTTTGGAGAACCTTAATACAACAGGTTTTTAACACATATTCCAGAATGAGCTTTGTAATAACGAATATTTTAGGTTAAAAATTATGAGAAACAAAAATGTGCATTTAATACAGGCTTTTAAGAGGAAAGAAGTGAAAGATACTTCAATATTAAACACTGAAATGAAAATTTTAGAGTGAAATCTGGTTCCACTTTAATGTCACAGGAAAAAGAAATGTTTTCTGTAAGCTCAGGTTTTCTCTCCAGGTCTGGATAGCTGGTGTATTTCCAGGGTTTTGAAATACTACACAGTATTTAAGCAGAGACATTTATTCATTTAACAGGTGTTAGCTTTCCAGTTAATCTGTATAGTTACGGCAAAAAAGATTCTGCTTTGTAAGATATCTTATTCCTTGTCTAGGGCCATGATTTCCACTTTTTTTCCCCTGGCACCAAACACTTCACTAAAGTTTGATAGACTTGTGTAAGTTTTACCATGAACCTTTGATTAATCTCTCTCCAAAATTGAATAATTTTAATAATTCAAAATTAGTTGCACTGCAGATTGTTTCCATTTGTCATACTCATTCTTCTTTGCAATACAGTTCATACTCAAAAGAAAGCAGTATTAGATGTCTTGTATCATTTAGTGCCGTGTTCATTATACCTTTTTAGTGTTCTTGACTTTGACAACTGAAAGAGCAAAGATATTAATTGAATGGTTAAAAATGGAAGCTAAGATAGGTCCATTTTGAGTACTTTCAAGAGTACTCAATTCGTCTGAGATTGTCGCATTCTAATCCCATTATAATACCACATACTCTTTACTTTCCCCTCCTTTCATGGCCACCAATAGAAATACCAGTTGCAGTTTTCATACTAATGTTTTTTCAGTACTGTATATATGTTTTAAATTGTTACAAACTTAACTCTGCATGTGAGTATATATGTAGGTGTTAACACACACACTCACAGCAGAAAAAAAATAATCTAAAATAGAAACAAGAGTTCATGGATCACCTCTGTAACAGTCAGTTGCATTTCACTGCTCCAGGAGACATGGTTTCAGGTTGGGTGTCTCTTAACCTAACTGTTGACAGATCTGTATCTTGCATAAGTATGTTACATCCAAGTTTTCCCCATTTAAATAGGAGATAGGAGAACTTCATCAAAAGTTCAAGTTATGGACACCCTGTTTTTTTAAAATTGTATAATGCTTATGAGAAGATTAAAAGTGAAGCAAGTAAATGTGTGTGAAAAGTTGAGAAATTACAATGTTCTGTTGCCCGTTTTCATGTTGGTTTTTTATACAGAACCATTAAAAGTATCTGAAAACCACAGAGAAACGTAGGTTGGTGGGTTGGAATGCACCTCTGGAAGTCCTGTGGTCCAGAGTCTTTGAGCAGGAGTAACTTCCTATTTAGATTAGGCTGTGCAGAGGCTTAGTAACTCAGGTTTGAATCTCAGGATGGATCCCAGCAATTTTCTGGGCGCCTGTTCCAGTGCTAATCACTGTCTTGAATATTTTTCCTCAACCGATGTGACAATTTCCTGTGCTGACACTTGTGACTATTGCTCCTGTCTCTTCAGATGTGCATTTCTAAGAAAAGTCTGGCTCCTTCTGCTCCATAGTTATTTGGATAGTTGAAGTGAAAAATTAGATCGCCAGTCAGTTGTATATGTATATCTTCATGTATAATATTCTTGTTCATAGAAACAGATCCAGTGCACTGGCTGTGACTAGCAAACACCATGCTAGTCACATCCCTGTCTCTCAACCCTGTCTCTTGGCATGGCTGATTAGACCAGACTAAACTGTTGCCTCTGCATTGCTCTCTTTCAGTGCCTGTTCCAGGAGCTCTGTATGGCTTTCTATTGCAAAGCATGGAAGAGAATTTAGAAATAAGAGCTGATGGAAAGTGAAAAGGGTCACTCATTCTCTATTCAGCCACTGTTACTATAAAAAGTCAAGAAGGAAACTGCAAAGAGAAAAAATGATCAGTACATGCTCATTTAAGACTAAAACTCTGATTTTCCATGTTTAACATGTTGAACAACATCTGGACTTATCAAAAGGTTATAAGGGAATATACGTACCAATAGGAAAACATACTAAGGCAGAAAAGTTTAATCATTATTATTCACAAGAAGTTAATTTAAAATTCTTAAATGTGTTTTTCCAGTAGAGTCCTCAAACTAAGTGAAAGGTTTTTCCCAGTAATTAACTATAGACTGGTTTTGTTCTAGAGAATAATTGATGTTTTCAATTAATAAATTGAGACAATTTTAGGTTTTATTGGATTTCTGTGTATGCACAGGTGGAGAAATTAATGTATTATCATTTATTCAGATAGAATTATAAATTTATTTTATACATAATACAGGCCTAGATAAAATCTATTTTATTGACTAGAGCTTTAGGATAATCATGATACAGTAATAATCAGAGAGCAAGGATTACAATGTTGAGAGGTTTTGTCTACTGATGGATTTGCGAGGTAGTAAGATTATGGGATCACATCATGAAAATTCTAAATAATGTATTAGTTCAAGTGTTAACTTTCTAAATAATGTGTTGGATCAATAGATACTTCTCAATAAAAGGTTATTGTATATTCCTTACAGGAGAATAGTATTCAAAAAAGTATCAAAGACTCGTTTAAAATATTTGCAACCAGTTGAAGCCTTAGGCTAATTTAAATGAAATGTTTGATGTGAATGTAAAAGAGGGACTTAGATGTCTGACTAACAGACATGTCCTCAAAAAATTTTCCCAGCAGGAGCAGAGAAGTTTTATGATAATTTACAGGAATTACTTACTTTTAATTTTCTTCATGTCAATTAGATGTTCTTTAAAATTTTGGAAGTGCAGGCAAGTAGAAATTTGAAATTGTGTAATATGAGGAGGCAAATAGATGCATGTGTTATTTCTTTAGGTAATAGCATAAAAGCAGATTTTGGTACATGGTTTCACTCTGTTTTTGCACAGTTCAACATTTACATTTTCTATTTTGATGCAGTGAAGAATGGCATAAGGAAAAGAGCAAAGGATGGCTTTGTAAAGGAGAAGTTACTTTGTTTGCAACAGTTGACACTCTTTTCCTTCTCAGAGTTTTCTGACCACTTTCTGCCTTAGCAGGATGAGATGTTAGTTTTGTTTTGTTTTGATTTAGAAAGATCCGGCACAGGCATAAAAATATATTTTCTATGTGTGCGTTGGATTCTGTTTTACAATAAAACTAACTTTTGACAGTGCTCCACTGGTAACATTCATATATGAATGCATTTTTGTAGAAATTTTCCTAAGTGGATCATTTCTTAAAATTTCATTAGATTTTCTGGCGTGTGATAATAAAGGATAGTATGGAATGGCTTTAATAACATTCAGAAATATAATAGAGGAGCAAAGCAATGATGTTTTAGAAGAGTTTATTCCCTGAAAGCAGATGTCTGCGTGCGTGCACAAAGACACAGGGAGAAAGCTTTCTCTTGGTTCACAATGGCATGCTGTTAATTTTTTCTTTTACATTTTTTTTTACTTTGGCTAAAGAATTCTCGGAAATTTCTTGTTAAAAAACATCCTGCAAATGTTAAGATTCTAAAATGAATCTTGAAAGTACCACAGCTACAATTTTCTGTGCACTTTCCTGTGTGCCATTTTAAAATAAATAAATAAATAAACATACATAAATACGCGTGTGTATGTTAAGCATTAGTTACATATCTGTGTCATATACATCTGGGAGCAGGTAGTGTACATCTGGGAACAGGGGGAATTAGGGTGCATCTGTGTGCATGATGGATAATGAATCATGTCGTTTGGAGGGTGTTGGGAGGAATGATGAGTTCATATTTCTGGACCTTATCAGCTTGTCCTATCTGAGGAAGTGTTCAGTAAAAGAAAAGGCAGATTTCTTCTCGAATTGAGATGATCGCTTACATATGAAAGATTAAAAGTAGATTAGCTCAGGCAGTGTGATACAATTAGTAATAGTGAGGCTGATTAGCACTTTGAGAAGTGTTCTTGCTAATATTGCAGGTAGTTTATGAATTTACATGATTTTAAATCTAAGCAGAATGCTCCAGCTGAACCAAAGCCATTAACGTTGTAGAAGAATTAATTAGGTGAAACTTTATGATCTGTCTTGCACAGAAAGTCAGAGGTCTAGCAGTATAGAGGAAAACAGGAGATCACTTCTCTGACTTCTGTAGTTTCAGCTCATAAACATACTCTTTCAGCCATTGCTCAGCAATTCTATCTGATTCCTTGTCTAGTACACTCTGATAAAATGTCTGTTTGAAAGGCTAGAGGGGAGGGTGTTTCTTAGCTCATCTGATAAAAATATTGTTCATCCTTCTTTAAAAATGTTGTCTCCAGACAAGACTCTAATTTCAAAATACTAGTTTTTTGTACTGCTCAGACAGAAGGGAAGTGTTCTGATTTCTCAGCAGAATCTGCTAGTGCACAGTTCTACATTTCTGACAGATCTTAATGATGTGTGGAGGTCTGTATGTTTGGATCTTGACACTTAACAAAAATTTTCTACTAATCATGCGTGCTGGAAGCACTCAAAGAAACCTTAAAAATACTTGACTGGAGAATTATGAGGTTTTAGTCATTATAATCATTTATATGTGCAGTATACTTCACCACTGAAGGGTGCACTGAATGTAAACTACCATTTCAGAGGGAATACATTAACCAGAGGCTCAGATATGTTGCTATGGTGTGAAAAATATTTAGTTTCACTAGCAGTCTTCATTCATTTTGTTAAATTTATTATTGGGAAACAATTTTAATAGAATGGTTTTTAAATTATTTATGTAAAATGTTGATGCCCTTTGACAGAAAAAGGAGCAAAATAATTTTCTTTTAGGTTTGTTGAAACTAATATAGGCCTCATATAGGCCTAAAAGTTCCTGTGCCTGCCATCAGCAAATGTAAAAGTTCAAAATGTTGTGAAACTTAAAATAAACAAACAAAGCCCCCTCAAAAGACAAAGCCAGAATATCTGGTCAAACTTGTGAGAATTGTCAAGATGTCTGACTCTTGGCTTCAGAACAGGTGAACTTTACAGGGTGGGGTTTTGTGCCACTAATTCAATTATTTCACTTTTCACAGCTTAGGACTTTTCACTGAAATGTTTTTTCTGTCTCATTTATACATGAGAGCTTGAGCACCTAAACAAATACTTGTTTCTATGTTGTTGCAAAGAAAATGTGTTTCAGACAAAGATTAGACTTTTTAAAGTTTTGTTTACTGTCTCTGTCCTCCGAAATATTTTTTTTAAGAAAATTGAATTATAAATGTGTGAAAAAATAGTTGTGCATAGAAAGACATTTCTTCTTCTACATTAGCTGAAAATATCACAGAACTGTAGCTATAAAAGTGAGTAATAGGTTAGAATGATGGGTATGTATGCTAACACTTTTTTACGTTAACTTGTTGACCTTTATTTAGGACAATAAAAACGAAGCTTGAGAATAGAGGACTACCACAATCTGATCCTCTCTTAGATTTTTCTCAGTTACTTTGTCTCAGAAAACCTCCCACTCTGCTTCATGGCATTTCCATCTCTCTCTCTACTTTGTCCAGCGGCTTTTGCATTAGTCAGCCCAGCTCTGGCTGGGGTGTTAGTGCTTGAACCTTTGTGTGTTGCCATCAAGATGTGTACTGATTATAAATATGTTCAAAAGGGCAAATAAAATACTTTCACTGAAACTTTTCTGAGTCAGTAGCAGCATAACCTCTTGCAGTTAAAAGCTGTCAAAAGTCTTACCATGTGCTCCAAAGGAATCAAGATGAATCTCTTCCCTTCTGCATATTTACTTAAAATTGTATCTTAAAAGAAACATTTACATGCAAGTTTATAAATAAGCACAAGAGCTGTAGATAGCAGAAACATAATGGATTGTACAGAGCTAAAATCTCATGTGCATATCTCCAGTAAATAGGTATCTAAGTGCATGCAATAACAAGAGAACTTAGCCAGACCTACAACAGTGTCCAATGGGTGAACAGGCATCTCCTGTAAATTTTTGTTTAGCTTGCAAAGTTGTTTGCAAGTAAGAAAACATAATAAAGTAAAACCAAAGAAACTAAATCACAAGAAATTTATATAGCACTTGCTGAATAATTTAAATTTACACATCTTATCTGAAGTTTATTAGGTTCTTATTTGGGTACATAGGCCTAAGTAGTGCAACAGGCTTCTGCACTGTAAAAAATCATGGATTCTGTCATACAGAAACTTGGGGTTGTTTAGCACTATGTTGAATTGATTTGCTGTATCGTTTCAAAAGCTCTTTGAAAGAGAAATGGTAAGGGTTCTAAAAACGAATTATCAAGTAGTAACTCTTCTGTCAAAGACACGCCTGCATTATAGCAAAATAAAATAGCCAGCTTGGCCGTATAACCTGCCAGACTCCGAACAGACAGGACTGTGGGGAGATTTAGCAGCTTTCACAGAGACATAACTCATAGGGGATAGTGTCAGTGACAGGTTTATAGGAATTCATGGTGTTGATACTTGGTTTCGCTGTCAGGATGATTCCTGTAAATGCTACTGGTGGGTTCTGGTGAGTAAATAGTAATTTACTGTTATCAACATTAAACTATTTCTGGGTTTGTGTTTACTTTAAAAAGGGTGCATAAAAAATTCCAAATCCTGTCTGATTGACACTGAAATGCTCTTTACGTGAAAGTTTGTTTATGGGCCGTGATTCTTTTGACAGATTTACAAGTGTCTGTGGAGTTTTAAAAGACTATTGCCCAATAGGCATTAAGTGAGAGACATGCTATTTTGTAAATATTTTCACTTATATTGGGGATTTTTAAAGAACTTTTTGAGCCAAGTACTGCATTAAATCTGAAGACAGTGGCAAACTGATAATCAGCAGTTTCCAGCTTCGTTTTAATGTGTTGCTAATGCTTTCCATTTCTGTGGCCAAAATTTGTAGTGGGTGAAGTATGATGTACATCCAGCAATTTGTAAGGGCTTTCAAATACTGTCGCACACTTGTACTTTTTTTTTTTGCAATAGCTCATTTAAAAATAAACAGTTTTCAAAGTAGCATATTACATTCAACTTCACTAACATACAGCACATACCAAGGAAAAGAACCAAAAGTTTATTACATTAATGGAGAATTTGCATCTGTTTGAACTCAGTAATGCTGAAACAGGTTGTTTATTTTCACAAATGATTATTTTGGAAAGAGATGGTGAGAGGAAAAGTGTACATGTGGTGTGCTAGATGTCAGCTTCCTCAGAATTCCTTCAGACATTTTTCAGAAAACAGCTTTTTAGTATTTATTTCAAAGAGGGACACATAATAGGATCCTTTACCTCAGATTCATTCTAATAAAAACTTTACTGACATAATTTTCTTTTAAAGAGGAAAAGTTTGTACTGTAGTGAATATGGGAACATAATGTAAGGCGTTGATGTAATGTTGCCTCGCTTGTGTTACAGTACTTTGAGCAAGGAAAATACTTTACAATTTTAGGGGGTTTATATAATGTCTGACATGACATGGTCTTCTTTTTTTTAACAGTGTATTTCAAGTAAATTTTAAGTAAAAAACGAACCAAACAAAAACCCTTTTATATATGACAAGAAATTCAATGAATGCTAGTTACTGAAAACCTTTTTAGTATGTCATGTAGAATTGAGGTAGATCCTGCAGTTGTATGGTAGTTAGGCTTTCATCATTATTACAAAAATAGTTTGACAAGGACAACTGACTTTAATATGTATCATTACAACTTCCATTTTAATAAAACAAGATTATTTAGTCCTGTCATTAAATCTTCTTCCTCTTTAAAATGTGTCTTTATTTGTATCTGATTTGTGATTCCTTTCAACTCTTTGAACATGATTTCTTGCCATAGCTATCCCAAGCAATTTTGATGTTCTAAAGTTCTTCAGCCTAAAAGGTACATTTGGTTGGTGGTGCTAGCCACCATTTGCTTATAGGTGTTGGACAAGGAATCATTATTCTGCTTAGAACATTTCATCATTGAAGGAAGGATTGAAACTGGAGTTGGACCAAGGGTTGGACTTGATGATCTCGGAGGTCTTTTCCAACCCAATTGATTCTATGATTCTATGAAACCGAAGAGATTTTAGCAGGAATACAATATTTTGAGCCTACAATTCCAGCTGGAAGTTCATGACTGCCATCAGTTATTGACTCTACACCTGTGAGAGATGTCTTATTTTTAACATTAGCAAGTAAATTCAAGTTTTAGTCAAATTTTTCAGTGCGCTTGACTTTAACCACAATTAGTTGATCTTCAGGTGCCCAGATACTTTTTTGTTTGTAGACCAGAAGTATAGGTTATTCATGGAAGTATAACCTAAATTCAGTCAATTTAAGGAGGAATAAGCAGTATAGGCCAAATACATTGCTTTTGTGATTAACAAATTTTCACTTCATCACCCTCGTCCTTGATTCCTAAGCTAAAAGACCCCTTCGTTCTGTTTGGTAATTACCTGCAAGAACTTTATGAAGTAAATTAATAGATTTTTGTTTTAGATAGATATCATCTAGATAAATATTATCAGCACAGAATCATCCAAAGATCTCTTTTTAAGGCTTTCCAATAATGTAAATTACTGTAGTTTGCCAGCATTGACCTGACTTCTGTCTCTTTCATTATTTCAGGATAACTTAAACATTTGAAACTGGTATCTCCTCTCATTTCACTTCATCTGAAACTTCTAGAGTTTTAATCAGCACCCCAGCTTACATATTCTAAGTCATTTGTCTCATTTTCTCTTCATTTTTGTGCCTGCCTTCTTAGTCTCCCCTCATGCCAAATGTTGATCTCCTTGTTAAGGATGTTAGGATTCTTCTTAAGAATTCACTACCCAAATCAGCTTTTTTGCTGCATGCTCTATACATTTGTACTTCTTGTCCATATTTCCCTCTAGTTTCTGTCATCTGATTAAGGTTAACATTTGTCATTACAACTAAAAAAAAAGATTGAAGATTGTTTATTTTAATTTAGAAAAAATTAGTCCTAGACTTGGTCACTTAAATACTTACATGGGACACGTCTGAGTAACTTTTCTAAATCTTGTGCTATTAAAGCTTGTAGGAAACATCCAGGAAACTTTCAGTGCTTCAGACAATGTATTAACAATACCATATGCTTGGGAAAATGCCTTTCTGGTGTATGTTAGAATGTGTGAAGATACTACTGTAGCTACATGCTTATTATTATAATACACATTCATATAAATCTAATTCTGTATAAATTTATAAAAAATTAATTATGTAAGAGTTTTATAAAATAATTACTGGTTTGCAATCATTGCAGCTTTACATGACTGTAATAATCATATGCATGTACTGTGTTTCAAAATGTGTACTATTACTTTTACAGTTTTGTCATTTTATACTTATCCAAAATAATTTCTAAATATTGGTTCATACAAATTTTTGTATATTTGTTTAAACAAAAGGAAAAAGCACAAACCTGTAGCTGTTACTCTGTTCAAACTTAGTCATAAACTTACAATACTGCCTCATTTATTTTGCTAGGGGTTTTTTGCCAATAAAAGTCTGATGTCTGTTGTGTTCCAAAGTAGTGCCAGAATTTCGTTGAGTGAAATCTCCTTCTAATTTTACAAACAAAGCCTCAGCACTTTGCAGGAGTTTTAGGACATAGTCATTACTAAAGACAAATTCCACTCTTTAAACCCATATAGAATTTTGTATTTGGTATGCTAGCCTAGTATCAGTATTTTTTATTTTAATGTAATTGCTGGATTCCTTAGTGTATATTTATTTCCTTTAAAGTTCAGGTGACTAATTTAAATGTAGGCTTCTACAGTGCTGGATTCTATTTCTGATAGATGACATGCCACAAACGTGTCTCAATTTCTTTTTGTAGCCTCTGAAAAGCAGATGAAGTTAGTTTGCAGAGAGTCTTCTGAAGAGCATCTTGAGCCCTTCAAGAGAAAATTAGAGGAATTCTTCCAGAAAGGTAATCACAATCTCAAAAAAAATTATTGGCAAATAGTGTAGTGGTTTACAAAGTTAGTCATCATGTAAGCTGCATTATGTATCTGTTGCCTCTGAATATTCCTATAGATTATGTTCCTAATGTGCCTAATGTATGTTAATATATGTAAATACATGGTATACAGGTTTTGAACATCACTTATCAAAGATAATTGTTCCCTTGATCTCACCCATTTCCCACTGATTATTTTTGTGGGTTTTTATTATTATTCATAGGAAAAATGAAAAATATATTCGTCACAGATGAAATTTATCAGAGGGAGTATGAAGCTTCAAGTTTATAAAAGATTAGAACGAAGGATAAAGTCTAGATATATATATGATGTAGTGGCGTCTTTTATCGATAGTGTGAGCGTATGAACTGACTTACTTAGATTTAAAGGTTTTGTTTTGTGTGAGACAGAAATAAGCATAAAAAGAGTGGTTTAACAGGGTAGAGTCTGGAGACAGTGGCTGACATCCAAGGTACAATTTGATCATCTGTTCAAGGCAATGTAAATGCAAGTTGCTGTTGAAAACAACAGTCCTGCTCCCTCCTGTGTCCCAGACTGTATGTTCCCCATCACCTGCTTCTTCCAGCACCATTGTCTTTGGAGTTGGACAAAATGTATACGGGAATACATTTTCCCCCCTCCTCTTGTAAGAGTAGAGACTTTTGGGGTAAACAGGGTAAGTTCTGTATTCTCATAGAAATGGAGAACAGTTTAACAATTTACTGTTTGAGAAGGCATTTGAACTATGCAAATCTACTAATCCAGACAGAATGTTTACTTACTATTAGTGATCATTCAGATAGTTGTACTAATTTATTAATTAGCTTAATCCTTTTTTAAAGATTGTCCTAATGCCTTTTTATGTACTTTATTTCACAAGGCTATCTTGCATAAATAATTTGACAAGTGAAAACAGGTTGTTTCAAAAGTAATGGTCCCTGTTATATTGTACTGTTAAATAAGCTAATATTCTCCTGTACCTTTCTCCCAAGTCATGAAGCTCAATGGATATATTTCTTTGATATAATTTTTCTTTTAGTTGCAAGTGTATTTGGACTGTATTAAAGCAGCAAATTTCTTGCCACAGAACTTCTAAAACAAAAAATTGTAGTGAAAATCTTTTCGTTACTGCAGGACAGTGGAATTATCTTTCTAGCTTATTTAATTGGAAATTTNTATATATATATAAATGTATACCTCTGTGTGTGTGTGTGTGTTTGTATTTCTACTGAGCCTTTATGATCTCCAGCGTGCTTCTTGATCTAGCTTGCAACGTATTGTAATAATTCAATTTTGCCCAGGTCTTGCTAAGACACTAACCAAATAATGTCTTTCACAATCATATCACAGATCCCATAATTCTTACTACACCCTGGTTCTCATGAGGACTGTTGCGGCTAGTCCAGTTTGGCAGCGAAGTACCCCACAGGTGTTTGCTTGCTCCCCTTCCATGGGGAGGAAAAGAGGCATGGAAGGGTAAATGAAAGAAAACTAATGGCTTGAGATACAGGCAATTTAATAGGGAAAGCAAAAGCTGTGTGCACAAGCAGTGCAAGATAAGGAATTCATTCCCTGCTTCCCATCAGGAGGAAGATGTTCAGCCATTTCATAGAATTATTAAGGTTGGAAAAGACGTCTGAGATCAAGTCCAACCATTGCCAGTCCCATTACTAAACCACGTCCTTACAAATTTTTGGAACAATTCCAGGGTTGGTGATTCTGCCACTTACATGGGTAGCCTGTTTCAATACTTGATAACCATTGCAGTGAAAAAATTTTTCCTGATATCCAGTCTAAACCTCCCCTGGCACACTTGTCCTATCACTTGTTACCGGGAAGAAGCAACCAACCTCCACCTCACTACAACCTCCTTTCAGGTAATTGTTGCAAGCCATAATGCCCCCCCTGAACCTCCTTTCCTCCAGGGTAAACAACTGCAGCTCCTTGAGATGCTCCTCATAGGACCTGTGCTCCAGGCCCTTCACCAGCTTCATTGTCCTTCTCTGGACATGCTCCCACACTTCAATGCCTTTCTTACGTGAGGGGCCCAAAACCAAACACAGGATTTGAGGTGTGGCCTCACCAGTGCCAAAGTACAGGGGCTTTTGGCCCTTTCCCTCATCCGGCTGACCACAGTATTTGAAGTTCCATTTAGAAAAACACATTTCTTAATTTTACATTTCCAGGAAAGCAGGACTTCATCACATGTAACAGCTACCTGGGTTTTTTGGAAGACAAACACCGTAAGTCTGAACTTCTCCCCTGCTTCCTTCTTCTTTTCCCAGATTTACTGCTGAGCATGATGTCATGTGCAGAGTTATCCCTTCATTTTATTTGGCCAGCTGTCCTAACTTTGGCCTCTCCAGACTTCTTGTGCACCCCCAGCCTACTTTCTGAGGTTCAGGATTAGAAATAGAGAAGGCCTGGGTGCTGTGCGAGCCTCTTCAGCAATAGCTAAAACGCTGGTTTGGTCACAAATCCAATGCACAGCACCATAGGAGCTGCTGTGAAGAAAGTTTGCTCCACCCCAGCTAATACCAGCAGAAGGAACAGCAAATCATTTCACCACAGTCTCAGAAAATAAAGGCAACACAGTACCTGGTTTCCTCTGCAGTGCTGAGCTATACCCTACTTTCTGATGAGGGGAATATGATAAAAATAGCCAGTTGATCTAGGAAGAGGATTAGTTCTTGTTTAGATAAAATTTCAATTTAATTGTGCATTATCGTTTCAAAGACAAAAACATATTCTTCCAAATATTTGCCCCAGTTATGGCTACTGATGTGGAAATTGATATATGTTTGTCAGTAACAGTAAATTTTATCCTTATGTGTGTGAATAATGTATGGTATCCTAGGACAACAAGTTCTTGATTTGACACTTTTTAGTGTTTCAGGTTTTTCGCATTCTAGAAAGAACAAAACCCAATGGATTACTTACTTTTCCACTTTTTTTTTTATGTTTTCTTGTTCTCCTCTTCCTTTACAATGTTATGCTTTATGGTATCTAATCATACACATTTAGTTTTGTATGATTTAATTTCTCATTGTTTGACATCGTCATTTCATGTCTTATTCTGAGATGAATTTTCAGTAGGTTGTCAGATTCCTTAACTATGGACTCTATTTCTTCATCAATTACCTGATTGATTTCAATCTTTATAAAGGTAGATGGGTGGTACTTTCTGTGGCATTAAATGGAAATCCTATAAAATCCTACGCTGAAGCTAGATAAAATAACACAGAAATCCATCTTGATTTATGACACTGGAATAGACATTGGACAAATGTCAAGCTCGGAGGTGTCTGCAAACTCATCTGATTCTCTGAAATTATGATTTAACTGATAATACTGAGTATCCGATAAGCATCTGCTTTCAGTTTTGTTTGTTTAAAAAAGTTGTGGCTGGTTTAGCAAATGTAAGAAAAATTGTCTGTTATCTTCCTGCCAGCTCTCAGCAAGTACTCAAAACTCAGATGCTTTTCTGAAACTTTTGGATTGAAAATAGGGCTGGAACTCATAGATACTGAGGTTTTTCTCACACACGCAATTCCCATCATTTCTAGTCAATGCTAAGTTGGAAATACTGTAAGGAAAGAAAAGCTGATCTGCTTAAACTGAAATGTTTACATTTCATAATTATAATTAATATCAATTAAATCTAATGCTTGCTCTGTTGTCACAAAAAACACTGAGAGTGTTATGGAGACTGACATTCTAAAATGCTAGAGGGGATAAACTGTACTTCTGCTGATGTCAGTGCTGTCTTGTATAACTGGATGTAATGTAGCCCAGTGCCTGCAACAGGGAATTAGGTGCCAGAAGCTTTGGGTTCTGTTCCCAGTTTAGCTACTTCGTGATGCTAGCAGAGTTGGTTTGTATCCTTTCCAGAGAGCACCTCACTTTTCTGTTGCATAGAATGTTAAATAATGATTCTTGCTGGTTTTCATAGTGAAAGATGATCTTTGTTCAAGTACTGTTTGAATCCCACATGAAAGATGTCTTGTGTAAACTGACTTAATGCTTCATTAGCTGTATTTGATATGGCCACGCTTTTTGTAAAAGGCTTAGATTATTCTAAAAGTGGAAATAATCTTTAGTAGATTTAATTAATATTATATGCAATAATGTAATAATTATAATTACAGAGATCTACTAATTGCTGTAAATTAATATACCCTTACTGTATTTCCATTGGAATTACTGTATGGGGAGGGGTTAGAAATCAATTGATAAATATTTTCCATTTAAATTGAGAAGATATGCAAGAATACCTTTGAAATCATGAAATTAATGGTTGATTTGGAATGCTCTTTAATTCATAAAGTTCTTGCTCTGAATTGCTTAGAAGAAAACGCTTCTTTCGATATGAAGCTATCTCACACAAAAAAAACCCAGAATAGTTAGATGGCGCTATGAGAAAGATGCAAAATACTCTCTTGTGAAAAGTAGGAAAGAGTTTACTGCAACTAGTTTGTTTACTGTATTCTTAGGAATTTCCTGCATGATTTTCTCCTTTTCTACTTTTTGTGTCGTTATTCTCTCTACTCCAGTTAAAACTCTACTAGCACACAGTTTATCTGGATTTGGTTTGCTCTGGAAATCCTTGTCTTGCCCTATTATTGATGATATTCAAAGTCACTGAACTAATAGAATTTAAATCCATGTCAAAGCTTTCCTTTCCAGAAGTCAGGCTGCTTCCTGATTCATTACTTTAGATTATATATCCTTTGAGCAAATGTTTACATATATGGAAGATACTGCTGCAAGGAAAGAGCAGCTCACTAGAAGGGATACTGGGCCGTAGCCATTGGTGTTAGTTTTTCACAGCATTTTTTATTCTCCTTGTGCATTCTTTCAAGCGTAATACAAACCAGAAAGCAAATCACCTACAGAAGTATATGACTAACTTTAATTGAATTTATTTCTTATTTTGCCGCTTAACTATTTCATACCGTTTGTGTCTAAATAAATGTAGAAATCCACAATACAGATTGATGTAGGATCTTGCAAAATCTGGTCCCAAATTCTTCTTCCTTGTATCCAGCTCAGAAAGCATGTAAAAACTTTAATCTGGGCTTGGTTTCCTCCCTCATATTCTGGAATGTGCCAATCAAAAAGTCTTTATGCTTCATAGCAGTTAGCATAGGAAGAGCATAGCTGCTTCTCTTCATTTCTCTAAGAATAAAGCATCTTGGTGATGACAACTGTGCTATTAGAGGAATTCATTTGTTTTACATCAGCATCTGGGGAACAAGTAGTCTGATGTCAAGACAGAACAGGTTTTGAGATTCATTAATAGTGGAAAGCAAAGCTCTTTGGGAAGGCTCATGATACACTGAAATGTCGAAGGTAACAAGCAAGATGTAGAGGGAGGGATTTGTAAATAGATTAATCTGTTGACATTAATCCCAAAGTACAAGAAATTTTTAGAATTCTATATTTAGAATTCTAGCCCAGCTCTTAGGAAACATTGGTTAAATTAATTGCTTTGCTACAACTTTGCTAACACTGCTGTAGTAGCAGTACTTTTATGTATACTACATGAAAGGTCAACACTGTGTAGTCTATGGGACTATGCAACAGAAAAACAGTCTCAGACTGAGCTAATCACTGCAGTGTTATTTCAGGAACTAGTGCATTCTTCAGACAAGCTTAGCAACTGGATGGGAAAAGTCTGCAAATCTGATTTTAACTGCTGAGTGATTTCTTCTTAATAATTTTAGCCAGGCTGCAGTAGCTACATGGGCATGCATCCACTCGAATGCACTTTTTAATGTATTTCGGGAGCAGAACGGGACTTTTGATCCACATTTCCTCATTTGTCTTTTGGGGTGCACTGCAGAGGATTGCTGAGGTAGTCCATTGAGAAAGAAAATAAGGAATAAATTCTATTAGGAAGGCCATGAAGATGATCTGAGAGCTGGAGCTGATGGCTGGGGCTGTTGAGCCTGGAGAAGAGAAAGCTCTGGTGAGACCTTACAGCAGCCTTCCAGTAGCTAAATGGGGCTACAGGATCACTGGAGAGAGACTTTTTACAAGGGCATTTAGTGATAGGACAAGGGGGAATGGCTTTAAGCTGAAAAACAGTAAGTTTAGATTAAATATTAAGATGTTCTTTAAATGAAAGTGGTGAGGCACTGGAACAAGTTGCCCAAGGAAACTGTGAATGCCCCACCCTGGAAGTGTTCAAGGCCACTCAATCTAGTTGTTCCAACCACTCCCATGGCAAGGGGATTGGAACTACATGAGCTTTAGGGTCCCATCCAACCCAAATCATTCCATGAGTCTATGATAAAGGCTACCCTCTGGCCAACTTTCGGCGTCTTTTTGATTATTTCCTACTTCAGTAGGTCTGTAAATACTCTATCCTAGATGCTGTTCTTGTGCTATAGGTGCTCGTACACAGTGATTTATACCCCTCATGTAGTAGCACCTATTGTATTAACCCAGGGAAAGCAACCTTCTTTGTTTAGTTTTTAGCCTCATACATATTTTGATTGTAGGAGCATGATAATCTATGGGAAAGAAAGTATTTCCACTCAAATTTGTTGCTTTCTACCAAAGCAGTCTATGAAGTAGAAAGAAGAATGTTAATATTATTTACTGTTAGTGAATCAGAAGTCAACAATACTCCAGGATACCATTTTCACAATGAAATAACATTTCTTATTTCTCTTACTGTTCATAGGACATACCTTTATACATTTTAATAGTCAGACACTAGCAAGAAAATTACATTGGCACTCATTTCCTTTAATAGTATGACAGTGCTATAGTTGTTTATAAGACAGGTGTAGAGATTATGTTTAAAGTTCTTACTCAAAGCAGTTTGATAGAGCTTTTCTTTAATGACTTCCCAAAATATCAGAAACCTCTGAGAACTATTTGGAATTCTTGCTTCTGTGCAAAAAAAGTTACAGCTTTTGTCCCCAAGAAGAATATTAACAGAAAGAAAGAAAAATATTCTAAGACTGTATATGAAGTTGTCACATACTTGTCTTTCCATTAATGTTGTACTTCCTCTACTTTAATCTACATTTGGGTTATGATACTTGTGTTCCATTTTATTTGTAAAGCTCTTAAACTTTTTAATGGTGAACAAGTGAAGTAAGAAAATCAAGGATAATTTTTAAAAGCACTGAATTTCAGTAGCAGCTGCCTGTTAAAATATCATATGTAAACAATAAAAGAGCAATAGCACTTTTAAGGATCTTAGAGTTGTCCTGATTTTCTTACCTGAAGTTATGAAGCTGCTTCTGTCAACTAAAACACTCTACAGATAATCAGTTCTGCAAAGCATGAGACTCTCTTGCAGATTGTGTGACTATCCAGTCTGCATATCAAATACCAATTCTTCCTTTTGGGTATAAAATGTACAGATATGAAAACTTCTAACTTCAAAGCTTATTTTCTGTTCTACTTACCATCACTTTTTTCTCTTTATTTGTTTTCACTGAGATGTTTTATTATCTCTGCCACACATATGCAGTTCTCACATTAAACAGTGTGGGAGGATATTTATGTCCAGTGTCAAACATGAAAAATATGTCATACTTCCTTGCAGTGATAATGTTTGCTTAAAACTTTTATCCTTCCCAGCAATGACATTACTAACCAGGCAAAGTTTGTGTTTAGATCTGGAACGCTGTTTTATAAGCCAGCACCAGAATTACTTTTATCTTTCAAACTGTTTGTGACAGTCATAACTGTTTTCATCACTCAGAGATTGTTGTATTTAAACAGATGAAAGAGTGATTGACATAAATTGGCATGAGTCTGCAAAGCACAGAACCTTATTGCTGTGGTACTCAGAGACTGAATAGTTAGACCATAGCCTTGGTCCATAGGACACCAAATAAGTTGTCCTGGAATGTGATTGCATCCATATGCCTCTTAACTAATGCAATATTGACAGTGAGCGGATTCAAAGAACAAGAATTTGCTCTGAAATGAATATTTCCTCCTACACTACCAGAAGAATTACCAGCATCAAAGTCCTGAAAATAGATGTTAATCACAGCTATGACTTTTCAGGAAACTTTCAGTTTATTATTTTTGAAAAAAGATATACATCAAATTGCTATAACCAGTTCCACTAATCATGACTTACTATAAAAATTGGAAGGTTACACTCTATTAGAATGTTATGAAAGTAATTTAGAAGAACTGGTAATTAAAAATACGATGTCATCCTCTCTTAGAAGACAAAGAAAGAATCTCTTAAGAGACAGCAGTTCCTTCCAGCTTCTTTTCAATTTGATTGTTAAACTGAATTACCATGGCTACTACAAAGTCATTGGCATTTCATGATAGAGAAGGATTTCCTATTAATAGCAGCTGAGCGACATAATGAATGTTAGTGTTGACACCCTTGATTTAATACAAAAGTATGCTGTATATGATAATTATAAAATCTTTACCTAGAATTACTGATACCTTAGTATAGCCAATATCAGCTGTTCGGACTCTAACATTCTCTTTGAACTCTCATTGTAACCTCTATTTTCTGTTCAGTTCCACTGGATTTCTTCCAATGTCTATGTCATAGACTTAAAGATAGACAGAACTGTAGGTTATGTATGTTGGCTTTTCACAGCGATCCTGTTAGGCTTGCTTTCTAGTCCAGTTGCTTTCTTCTTTTACTACATTCTTACGAATTTCCTTCATGATTTCCACTTTTTCTATTTTTTTGTGTCATTCTTCTCTCTACTCCAGTTAACTCCACTAGCATAGCACACAGTTATCTGGATTTGCTTTGCTGTGGACATCCTTGTCTTGCCCTATTTTTGATGATATTCAAAGTCACTGAACTAATAGAATTTAAATCCATGTCAAAGCTTTACTTTCCAGAAGTCAGGATGCTCCCTGATTTGTTACTTTAGGTTATATATCCTTTGAGCAAATGTTTATGTGTATGGAAGATACTGTTGCAAGGAAAAGCAGAGCCAAGAATTGGAAAGGATTGGATAGAAGAGATTCAGGCACTTAAATAATGAAAGGACCAAACACACTTGCTCTCAAAAGACTGTAGTACCTACCATTGTACTGGTCACTCTGACCTTATGTTTGTCCCCTGTACTCTGTAATCTCTCACCATTGTCTTTGTATTAAGCTTGGAAATACCCTTCACTGCTACCACATAATACAAACTGATTACGACAATAACATGCTTCATCTGATATGCCTTTGCAGTGAATTTTTCTGTAGACTTCCGTAATTTCAGTATGCTAATACTTTTTCTCAACTATTTTCTTACCTGTACAAGCACATGAATATCCTGTTTTAATGCTTTTGATTGTGGTTGATAAAAATACTAGATGCTGAAAAATTCATCAAGAAATTGGAGCTCTCTGGATTAGATTCTCATATGGTATAAACTCTGATTTCCTTTTTAAGCAATGAGAACAGGTAAAACCTGCAGTGGTGTTGAACAGGATGTAGCAGGACCCTGTTTTGAGAACAAAAATAACAATCACAACTTTCCTAGGGCAGTTACCAGAAATTTGAAGCTACTTGAAAGACAAAGCACCAGCTTGCTACTAAGCTCTCAAAATTGAGGAATGACAGAGTAAAACCATATGGATAATACAGTGTTGTGAGATTACAGCTATGATTAAAGACAGATTTCTGCTAAATGTAAAAAGAAGTCTGATTTCAGGTCATCATTCAACCTCTCCTGCAACTTCTGTGATACTTTTGTGCCTAAATCTTTCAGATACCAGAGCAAGATATTTACAAATGTACCTATGTCTTGCTGCTTTTGAACACCTTGCCAGAGGTGGAGAAATCAGTAGTTTTGTTCCCTTAGGAGATGTATGTGTGAAATTTATTGGAACAGTACTCCTTTCATAGCATGTAAATCAATTCGAACTTTTTAGCATCAGGATTTTTTGCCATCTCAACATTGTCACAAGTCAGCTGTTTTGAAAGCATCTAAAAGTATTTCTTAAAGGATTTCTTTTTAGCTTCTGAACAGCATGTTTTAAGATATAACTGTTTGTACAAAGCATGTCTATGAAGTCTTTCATCTTGGAAATGTCTTACAGTCTGAAAGTTCCCTCCACAAAGTGTTGCTGTCTCTGGACCAAAATGTGGGGTTGTAGAGGTTCCTGGTGCTCTCGGACAGGCAGGAACACCTGACTAGACATAACAGTGTTTCTGTGGCCAAGCAGAAATCTTCAAACATTAAAGAATATAATGCTAAGAGAAAAAAAGAATGGTCTTTATAATGAGTTTTGTTTGATTCTCTATGGAATTATCAGTACAGCTTATCAGTAAAGGGCCTGATTCAGTTTTGACTTGCATGGGAGTTGGATAATGCATATATATGTTACAGATTATTATGCTTTACACATCAGGGATTCTTTCCTTGGATGCAATTGGGCAGTTCATAGGACAGAGAATCCCCAGGTTTAGTTAGGAGACCTGATCCTATGAATTCTATTGGAAATAATGGTAGGGAAACTTTGACTTTCCTGCCTTTTTAACTCCAATCATTTTTCATTGTACTGTAATTTGGTTTGGTTTGGATGAACATGAAGTAAATTTGCTCAGTATTTGAAATTTCTTCTCAAATTTAAAAATATTTCCAATATTTTTATTATATTTCCAAAACTTTTTTAGAGTTAGTTGTCATAATAAATATTTGATGTAAAGAATATTCTGTGATTATAGATGCAGATGAATGAAATTCCAAAGTATATTATTGCTTGCACTTGTATATGATTTTTTAAGTTGATTCAAGACCTTCTTGTTCTAACAGAGAAAAAAAAAGGAATTAAGCTCATTATGACTTTTATTAAAGCATAGTGAATTTAAAATATTGAAGTTCAGAGGCCAAACTGCATTACGTTCAGTGATATTTAATAGATAACTGTGGAAAAGTTTTCTATACATCATCACATATCTGACCTAAAGTTTTATAACAGACTTTCAAGGACTGTTCATTTGGCACATTTCACACCACTAAAATGCAGTTATGGATGCAAGAAAAAAATAGGCAAAATCTACCTTAATATTTGACCTTACTTTTATATGTGAATATCTGATAACAATACTTAGATTTAATTGGATTTTCATTACCCTTAAATATGGATATCTGTCTACTTGAGAATCAGTTTGGGCTTGAAGTTCTCCTCCCCCATCCTGTCTATATGGATGAACAAAAAGGGAAAGGTGACTGTCATAGTTCCAAGCAGCACATTTTTAGAAGGTCAGAATTATTAATTCTAAATAATGTAGTTTTTCTGTTCATGCTTTTTATTGACAGTCTTTGTTTCTTAAAGAACCTTCATTGCTTTTTTTTTTTAATTTAAACAGAAACGTAGCAAAGAAACAGATGTGTTCCACACAAAATATGCAATAAATCTTGTCTCACAAATTCTTTGCTCTGAACTTTCTGACAGAAACTGTCAAATATCCACTTTAATTCTAGTATAAAATGTTCACTTTGTGTCATGGCGCCAACCACCATATGCTGAAATAAAGTCAGTAACCAGCAATAAAAAAGGCAACATACGCACCTTTGAAACAGTACAAGCAATCAACAGTGAGAAAGGTCTATATAAATCTATGGAGAATTAATCTCAGCTTTGCCACTATCCTGCTGGGCATTTACAATGAGACTTTGCTACCGACCACCAGAAGTGCCTTACTTTGCAAGAGCAGTGTATCCTAATGAGGGGAAAATGTAGGTAAAACAAAGCAGCAGCTTTTAACCCCCCACCCCCATCCTTTGGATCACCTCGAAGAGCGTGTCCCAGGGTGTTCAAACATGTGGGGCCGCTGCTCGTCGAGTATCGCTGGGCTGGGGCTGATCATGTGAAACCAATCTTAACAGAGCTCAATCAGCAGAAACGACTTGAGCTGCATAAATCATTGTTATCATTCCACAGGAGGAGGCATTGCTATGAATTTTCTCTCCTGAAAGTTTTCAGGCCACAAATTTGACAAGCTTTTCTGAAATCAGGTTAATGATATTTGTATAATTACTCATTCCTTATTCACCAGATTAGCTGCTGGTTTACCATCAAATTAATTTTTCTAAATAATATTCTTTTGGTTTCGAGACCTTCTGCTTCTTACTGGTTTTTAATAATTATTCAACTATTTAAAATATTGTCCTTAGTGTAAAAATGTGCCAATCCTTTAAGTTTCTACTTCTGCTTACAAAAGGAGATTGTAGTTACAGATAATCTGGATAGTTAGTTTCCCCAGACACAGAACTGACTGGATTTAACCTTGTTCCTTTTGAAAGGATTAGAATCAATTTTTTCAGTTCTGTAAACTGTTTAGATACATTTAGTCAAAGACTAATCTTGGAATTAGACCACGTCATTTTAAGAGTTTATTAGAAAGAAAGTAAATTTAGGATATATTTCTCTAGTGTTGAAGTACTAATAGACTTTAAAAAATATTTATTATCTGGAACACTGAATGTGGGAGAAATGAGGGATTAATTACTTGATTGCATTTTAACAGAATGCAGTTTCAAATTGTTTAATTGGAATAAATTGAAAAATGTAATGCTGATTCTTGTTCTGTAGTTAATGCCTCTAGAACACAGGAAGGTAAGACTCATGTTAGTCCTAATTTTAATGAAAAATTTCTGTTCTGTATAGAAGCTGAAAATCATGGAAAAAAGCTAAAAAGGAAAAAAAAATAGCTTTAATTTAAAAATTGACTCACAAAATACAATAGAATCGTAATAACAAACATACATTTTAAGAAATATAGGACTTTATGAAAATAAATATAACATCTTTTTTCTTCATAGTTTTAACGTTCTGGTAAAATGACCTTCAACACTTTTTCTGGCACATTTATAGACAGCATTATCACTTCTAAAAGAAAACATAATTTCCTAGCTTTTTTTATTACCTCTGAAAATAAACACTTTCTTGAATGTGTTGCTTGAGCATGGTCTGCTGGTGTTGTGTGTCTCACAGTGTGTACAAATGTCTACAATTTGTTATGGTTTTGTAACATTAAAAATACTGAATCTCAGATTTAACAATTTCTGTGTGGTAAATGTTAATTAATTAGTCCTTGACCTGTACCTAAGATATAGGTTGACAGCTTATATTCCTGATAACTTGTGGGAAATTTGCTTGTTGAGCAGCTTTCCAAGACTGCACAGAGACTCTTTGTACTATAGAAACATTTGTACATTTTCATCATTGGATGTGGGTTTCTTAGTTAAAAACAGTTTTTGTACCACTGCAGAGGAAAAATAAACTGTTTCAGGGAAGGATGATTAAGACCTCATGGCAGCAAGTGTTCAGAACACTGTTTTGAAAGGATTTAAGATGTCTATACCAGTATTTAAAGCATCTAAAAAAATGCATAGCCAAATTCCACGTTAAAATGTGATATTTTCTAATTTAAAGAAGAGTTGAAAGAAATAAGGCTTATGTGATCACACGGCCTGTTGATTGTTCCCCTGCCAATAATTTTTAATTCATTGGCCAATTTTGACTAAATTTGACAGGGTTAGAGATCCTAAGATATTAAGCCCTTAAAATCTCAATAAAAATATGTGACTAAATGGACAAGAGTGACCCTATTAGCCTTCCAGGGAGAGAAAGGCTGTATCATGAACTCGACCCTTAATTAAACATCAATGAATCCATCTGGGAACTAACTCTAAAGTAGAGATCCACAGTAGACCAAGTTTCATTGATTCCATTGCTTCCAGACTTTCTTGTTTAACTGGTACCATAGAAGAAAGATCTCTTCATGGCTGTGGAATCGTTTGATTTGGTGATTTTTTGCATTCTAATATACTGTAATAGAAAATTGTATTAGGCATACAATCAAATATTTACATATAATTTCCAGGGTGTCTGTTAAATTCCCTGAGTTCATAAATCCTACTAATTAGAAGTTAGTAAGTAGGTAAAGGCAGTTTATTTAAGTAAGACATATTATAAAAATAGTTGTTAGGAATCTGTATGCAGAACAGTTAAGCTTTTTAATGTTTCTGAAATATAAAATATTTGTAAGACAAAAAAGCTCCTTCATGAGAATAATAGACTGTAGCCATGTGAAATAACTCAGTCATATGAGTTTTTTTCAAATTTGAAATTCAATACAACAAAACCCAAAATGAAACAGAAAATGTTTTACACAGTATCTATTCTCTCATGTTTGCTACGTTGATACATGAAGTTTACTAAGTAATAAGAATTCCTTTGTTCAGAACTAAATTAAAAGTATAATATTATTTCTCAAAATACAGGGTTACATTAAAAGTAACTCAATATAACAATGTAGAAATAGTAGAAAATGCAGTTTTTATGTATAGCTGTAGACAGATGGATGTCTCTTGAGTATATCTCTTCCTAGATCAAGGTACACAAATCCTCTGAAATTTTTGAAACATTATAATTTGTGAAAAACAAGACGATTACTTTTCTGATTTTACATTCTTTTGCATTTTTAATTGTATTTTCATTAATATTTGTTTATTTTCACTTGACATTTGTTAATTTGTTTAAAAGATGCTATTAATTTTATTTCCATTCCTTTAAAATTCGCATTTCAAGAAAGCAGATTCTGGCAGTATCAGGTACTCAAATGTATTCAAATATATGTGTTATATCATACAAAGTATTTTTTATAACATTTACAATGTATTCTATTCATGGCCTTTTATGCAGAGCCATATCTTTTTCTAGACAGTCAAATAACAGTAAGAATAAAAAGATCAAATGGGTGTTGAACACTTTGTATGAATTGCTAGTTACCTGCTGTTGGCTTTGCTATCATTACTAAACAGTAAAGCCTCATACTGTATTGGGAGCTACAGATTGTTTAACATGATAATCAAGTGGCTGGACACCTTGGCTATAGGAAAAAAAATAGCTGTAGTATTCATTATTATGTATATAAACTGTCCAAATTATCCAATTGATCTAAATTAGTATTGATCTGTATGACTGTATAACTTGTCTGTTTGGCTACGTGCTGTTGTGCTGGGTCCACCTGAGATGGACTTAATTGCGTCTGGTGTGGGGGATGTGTTGTGGATTTATGGCTAAAATAGTGATGACAGCACAGGAGTGTTTTGGCTATTGCTGAGCAGCACTTGCACATTGCCAAGGCTTTCTGTTTGTCTCGCTCCTTCCTCCCAGCAGGGCCAGGGGTGGGCAAGAATTGGAGCGGGTCACAACCTGGATGGCTGACTCAAACTCAGAAAAGGGATATTCCATGCGTGTGATGTCATGCTCAGCAGTGAAAAAGGATGGGAAAGGATTTTGGTAGAGGTAGTATTACATCAAAAAGGGCTAGGCATCACTGTACCTGTGGGAGGTGGTGAGATACTGCTGTTGTATCACTTGGGCTTCTTCTTCCCCTTTTCTTCATTTACTGAACTCTATTTATCCTGAGCCATTGGTTTTTCTCACTTTTACTCTTCCTATTCTCTCATCTGTCTGATTGCAGGGGAAGGTGGACAAGTGAGGGAGTGGCTGTGTGATGTGTAGCTACTGGCCACAGTCAATCCACCCTGATTCTAAAATAGGAACCCTGAGGAAAACCCACTTTAATCACTCATGATAGTTCTTTGCAGCTCAAAGAACTGCCATGTGCTAGCAAGTGCGCCCTGATGGATATTTCATTTTCTGCGCTATTACTCGCAGGCCAGTAAGTCTTGAGTCAAGGATTTCTTAAAAATTAAATCTATTCAGAAGGTTTCATTATTAACAGATCTATTGAAACCAAAACCAGAGAAGGCTAATTTCATCCCACTATAGTCCTGCTGATGTTTGTACTGCTGTGGAGCAGTATGCTGGCAGTTTGTGCATGTCCAGAATTTTGTACAGAAACAGAGAACATCTGTCTAGCTTTTGATCATCCTCTGTAGTGGTTTTACCCACCTAGGACACCTGTCCCCTTTTCCTCCACTCTGCGTAGTGCCTGATTAAACACAGTTTTTAAAAGGTTTGTCTTGCATGAAAATTTTACTTGAGAGTGGAGATACATCTAGTATACTTTTAGCCTTTAAGTCTTCTGGGTTCAACTTCCGATGTCCTAGTATGTCAGCACTGATAATATGTAAAAGATATGGATCTCTGTTATCAAATTGTGGTAAGTCTTGATGCTTTAAAAAGAGTGAGAAAGTAAGGACTATTGTTATTTGATCTCCTTACTTGGTAAAGTCATAGAATATGACTTTTGTCACTTTGGATAATGGTAACTCAGCTGCACCTCTCTGGAGATACACTCTTCTTTCTCGACCCTTGATTAGGGGTTAGTATGTTCCTAGGATGAGTTTCATGTTTTGACTACCTTTCAGTATGCTTACCTATGAGGTTTTAGTCTTGAGTAGTTAGGAATGTAGGTTCCTGGAGACTAGAAAAGTCTTAATAACATTTTGTCACTGTGTTAGCAGTCTCTGACCAAGCTTTATAAAGTTCCAAGAGGAATGTTATTAGGGGGTTTGGTTTGGTTTGTGGGTTCTTTGGTTTTTTCTGTGTCTTATCCTAGAGTCTGTCTTAATCTTAACTGATTGGTTGGAAAACATGAGTCAGAAAAGACATATTTCCTTCCTTGAGAAACAAAACAAAACAAAACAAAACCACCCCAGGTTTATAATATTTTTGAATCACATGAACTCAGCCTTGGAATATAATACTAAGAATTCTGGTGTCTCCATCCTGAGTGCTACTTGCAGAAGTTTTCTTGTAATTTTGAAGACAGTCATTGTTCCAAAGTGCTTAGAAAATTTAAAAAACTTTATGTGTCAGATCTTTCAATTCTGAAAATAGTAAGATACTGAAAAAATAATAAAAAGCTGTAATGGATGCAAATAGATCAGTACACTTGTGTGAATTATCCTTCTTACATGCATTTATCTATTTAAGATTAGAGAGAAATACCAGAAAATTTATCCCGTCAGACCCAATGAGTGTTAAAATTCTCACTAGAGAGTGGCAGAAATAACTGTGAAATTTTTGTGCAGTTGTGAGTACTGATTTTTCTTTCTCTTTTTTTTCTTTTTCTTTCTTCCCTTATTAGTGCATCATCATTCTGTGCTTGCCACTGTTATTTACTGACCTTCTCCAGTTTTCAGTCTGTGCCAGTATCCAGTATTTTCTTTCCTTTGTTCTTTAATGAACTATTTCATAGTAGCCTAATGCATGAAGAGGTATTGGTTTTCTTGTAACTGGAAGCTGCTGTGCATATATTAGACCTGTGAAAAAAATATTGTCTGGTAATTCCATATTTTCAATATAGTGTTTTGCATGTTGTTCCATCCTCAGCAAGTAGAAGAAATAAGTTGCGGGATATTTTTACCATTTCACTGTACTACTATTTCACTTTTAAAACTGTTACAGGATCATGAATCTTCAAATGCTCACTTCTGTATTTCAGTAAAAGGAAGTCATCAGAAACAGCTCAGATTCATAAGGCAAATGCATAAGATCATAGTCCATTTATTCTGTGATTCTCTGAGCTAGATACAGATAGCAAGATGAATAAGATTAGTAAGAGTCTGCAGCTGTACTAAAAGTAACTTTTGAAGCAAATTAGAACTACATGTTTTGTAAATACCTGTTTTCCTTTCAAAGCTCTTTTCTGTAGAAAGACACAGAAGTTCTTAATTGATCCTGGATTTCATATCTGTATTCAAAGATGTTACGTTGATTAAGAATGTCTGCTTCTTACAGGACAGGATCTGATCCTTTATTCAGGAGATTTATTATACGGGCTAATCCAAACAGTAGAGCACATTAAGAACTTGTGTTTAGATGTGAGACCAGAGGGCAAACTTTACATTTGATAATTTCCTGTCATTTTGAAAGCTGGTCAAGCCTAAGGACTCAGAGGCTAGACAGAAGGGTATCTCCATGCCAAATGCAGCTTATGGGAAGTAATTTTGAGGGACCTCTGTGTCATCTGTGTACATATAATGTAGAAGATCTACAGTTACATCATGAGGTACGTTGGTGCAGTAGAATTGGGTCTACAGATTGAAGCAGTGGAGGCTGTGGCCAGTGCTTACAGTAAAGACTTAAGCTTTAGTTAGATTTACTCTCAAGTAACGTCTCCATCTCATGTTTCAAAGTTTTCTGAAGGCTCAAGTGTTACTTCGGATCTTTCATCCCTATTAAGTGTTGGAGCGCATTTCCTGTGGTGCTTCCTATTTAGTTTCCGCCAAGCACCAGAACTTACCTGCAAAGAAAATCAATGCTCAGTAAATGGGGACAGCGAGGAAATTTCCTTGGAAAACATCCTAATCAAAAAGCTTATGCCAGTAGTCACTGTATTTCAATGATCTCTGCAGCCATGCTTTTCTCAAAGTAGTGAGCGATAGCAGATGTCCATTTCAAAACCAACAATATGTGCCGCATGTAGCGAGGCTGTAGAACTCTTGCCACAGCAGGTTTTGGAAGCTAAAAAGCTTATAAAAGCTTAAGCAGAGAATGAGCAAGTTGTTGGGAGGGAATCCATTGAGAATTTCATTAAAATGACTTCCAGTGTAGAAGAAATTTTGTATGAACTCCAGAATCTCAGAGGCAGATAAGAGCACTCGGGAGAAGGATTGTGTGTTTGACCTGGTCCATAAATCTGATGGAGCACTTGCTTCAATGCCTGCCAGGGGCAGCATAATAGGCTGGATAAATCCGTGTGCTGGTCTGATATGGCTGTTAATATATTCTTTAGTGTCAGAAACTGAGGAAACTGAAATCAAATGTGGTCTAAGGATGAAAGAATTACATGACCCCACTCCTGCAAAAAGCAAATTTTATGTGAGCAAATGGGATGTTGCCAGAGAACTAAAAAGAAATAAGTAATTTTATTTATGTAATTTGTTTTAATTGCCTTCAGTAATTCCACACATTCAGACAAGGATTGGTATCTTGACTATGGGGCTTTGAGGACTCTGGATGAAAATACAGTGTTTCATGGAAACCTTTACTGACAGCATTGATTGTGTTAGTTACTGAAGGTTGTGGAAGGGGAGAAAACGAGGAGGATTTAACGAATTCTGAATGGAAAATTAGTTATAAATTTTATGGACAACTAAGGAATGGCTCTGGTTTCCTGTCCTACACATTATATAATATTACATATAATTACATTACATAATTTACATATAATTTGTTATATAGAGTGTTTAATTTGTTTTCTTAACAAGTCTCAACATCTAAATTTCAAATAAATGCTTTTAAAGAGTTTCCAAGGGGACATTTTTACAGTGAAAAAACCAAGAAAAATACTGTTTGCCTTACAATACAGTATTTTCTTCATTCCTCTTTTCCCTTTTATTGGTACATAAACACACATGCTATTATATTAATGTAAATTTTGCATGTTCCTTCCTAGAAGACACTTTTTTTTATGTTATAAAACAAATTAAATCTTCTTTCCACTATCTTTCCTTATTCTGTTATTAGAAGATCGAAACATGGTAGGTCAGGTTTTACCACCTAACTGTATATGTATAAGAGTGTTATCCTTGTTAGTTACTGTGTTTCATGGTCAGGGACCTGAAGATACTTAATTTCTGTTGAAACTGGGAGTGTAGTTATGTTGGGAAATTTGCCTTATGTAATTTTTCATCTCCTTAACAAGCAGAAAGAAGTTATTAATGCAATGATTAAATGGACAATTTTATACTCAGTTCAGCTTATGGAGTTAATTTTGTTTCATTATGAATCATCAGAATTCTGGCTGATATCTTCTAATTTAATGATATAAAATGAAAGACCTATGAAAATTGTCAATTAAGTATAGTAGGTTAACTTCAGCTGAATTTTCAGGAGCCTTAGATGAAGGCAACAAATCAGAGCTGCCCTCTCTATTTCAACTGCAGCTGTCTTGCCACCACAATCTGAGGTGGAGAATCTAATAGTTTAGAATTAATTGCTTTCCTTGCAGAGGTCACACAACATTGGTTTTGTCTACTGCCATACTGAAATAATCTGAGTATCTCCAACACGCTTGCCCTATGAAGGGAGACATATGAGTTTAAATTAACTTGTTTTGTTAACAGCACATGTCCTGAAGTAATCCATTTTTTAAGTTATTTTTCTTAACTGTCATAGTACAAACCTCTTTGTCAGTAGCCTTATAAAGAAGTAAAGGACCAATTTCTCAATGGCCTTGTCTGTGAACTCAAATTTGTAGCTGTATTTGAACCATCCACTCCTACAGACTGAGCAGCAAAAATACTCTTCTTTATCTTTGTATAAAGAAGTGTCTGAATTCTGTTTATATTAACATTAGCACTTAGAGAATTATTCTAATATGGAGTAGGAGTAACTTCCACAATAGGTTTGTTTTATATGCATGGTATTCTGCTGCAGTGGAAGTTGCTCCACTGTATTAAGAAGACTTGATCAACAAAAACTACGTCATTTGCTTTGAGTATCTAGCTCAGGAAATGAAACAGTAGAGAATGCCCATCTGCTGAAAATCAAATCCTTTTAAGTAGTTCTTGTGAGCATCCTGTAACAGAGGGGCTCAGATTCACTAACCACATTGCAAACTCTTGGCTGCTTTTTCAAAAAAAGTCATATACATACCATACATTTAAAGTGTTTTCACTTTCCAGCTTCCAGAAGAAAATGTGGTAGTGCTATGGAGCCTTTGGGGTTAATTATGTTTGGTACCTGTTCAATTGCAGTTGAACTTCCAATTATTTGTGCTGCAGAAAGAGGTTTAAATTTGTAAGTTCTGACGTTCAACAATTAGAAACATATACAACGTAATGATTTTTGGGTTTTTAACTCTGAACGTCAGGTTTAATTATTTACTTTTACTCACATTAATGCCTAGCCCTGTATATTTTAATATGGATTTTAAATTACTTTTCAGATGCAGTGCACTTCATTAGTACATTAGAAGCATTCATACAACAAATAAATAAAAGTTGAAAATTAACAAGTGTTTATCACTTCATTATATTTAGTATAGAAACTATCAAATTTTGAATGTAAGAGGTGTTTTATCTGTGGGATCTCTAAAGTGGTAAGGCAGTAATTTATCTTTAAAATGTTTTTCATTGGCAGCTAAAGAAGAACGTAAAAAAGAAGAGAGCAGTTTGGAAAATGCTCAAAAATGGTAAGTTTTTTGCTAGTGTTTTCTAACAGTTTATTTTGGTCAAAGATGTTATTGAACTTGGGAGTTATGTTAAATGCGAAAAAGGATCTATACTTCAAAGATGTAATACATTTTTTGAAAAACTCTTATGTGATCTTCCAGGAAAAATTTCAGTTGAGTTTTTATCCAAACAGTGTACTGTGTTTGGGGTTTTAATTACCATCAGCATTGAACTGAATCAGTTTTACAGAATATTGAAATAACTGATTAGGTACTTAATAAGGTAAAAATGTATTTCATAATCACTGAAAATTTTCAGCACTTAGTATACAGCATTCAATTGCCTAAGAAACCAGTGAAATCTTAGTATTTTTATTGTCTGAATATCTGTGCCTTATTTAGGGCAAAGGAGGAAAAGTATGGGGGAAAAAAAGAGTTAAAATCATCTATAGATGGAGAGTAAAATACTCAATAAGTTAGTATTTCTAATAAATTTTGCTTACCAAATTACTGTTTTGTGAGAGTGAAAGATCTGCCTTAGCTATGGACCTTCTATAAATAAACTGGGATAAATTAAGTTTTAACTTCTTACCACTATTTTTTCTTCATGGTCTCTAAAGACAGATTTGTGGTAGTTTGGACTTTAATTTTACTTTTCTCAGCCCAAAAGTCACTCTACCTGAGACACCTGGGTTAGTTTTCATAGGCAGACAGGAAGAGGGAGACAGGCACGTCCCAAATGCAGTTCAAGTCTTAGGCGACTGGTTCCATTGGCTTGCAGAAGGTGCCTCAATTGGCTGAACAAGTGGCTGACATCAGCTGGGACTTTACCTCCTCAGTGCAAGGGTGGCTGACCTGCTCTACTTAGCTACAAACCTACGTGTTTTGGCAAAGGGCTCTTTCACGTTCTACCTGCTTTGTAGCCTTTCTAGAGTAGAGTAGACTCTCCAGGGTATGGAGCTGCAATTAATTTGCAATGGACTTAGGGAATTAGTTGTCTGACAGAGTTTGAGTTTTAAGTAAATCTCCAGTATTTTAAATTACTAATTTTGAAAGGCAGAAAGCAGCCCAGGAAGCCATATTAAGCTAGGTGAAAGCAAAGCAGTACTACTGAGGGAAGGGCTGAAGAACAAACAGGAAGAGAGGATGAGAAGTGTCAGGATGAAGGCAGAGTCAGAGACAGTGTGCAGGAATTCAAAATCCCATGTCGGTGTGCACCAACTGGTATGGAGAAGGGCTCTGTTAAGAAGAACAAAGCACAGTGTTGCTGAGGCTGTTGTTTCATGAAGCAAAGCTGAGAAGAATTTCTGGTCTTGCTGTTCCGGCTCAACTGTCCCAGTCAAGGGCTGTGAACAGCTGAGGAGTATTTGGCACACTTGAATGTAATGAAAATCACGTTGCCCAGTAGACATAAATGGTTTTAACCATGTAATTATGACTAAGGTATTTTTAGGGTTTGAAATACTAAAGTGGTTTACACAGATATTTAAAGCTGTGTTAGTTTTACTGATTTATTTTCCTCCTCATCGGGTGACTACAAGACCCTTCAACTCTGAATATTATGGGCTCATACCTAGTTATGTCACTGTGATTCTTCTACCATGGATCATCAATTAACTTGAAATACGGTTATATGTTTCATTCAAATGTGTAAGAAATGTAAAAGGTTAAGGTTATCACATATAAGGATTAAAAAACTATTATACTAATAACTCACCTTAAACAAAATGAGATATTCTTCAGTATGGTCTAGAATCTCTTTCTATCTCTAAAGGATCAAAAAAACCAGACCAGAGTGTATTGTCTCACGTGGCTAAAATCCAAGCTTCTTTACTTTGTGAAGCAGCTAAAGTATATATTCCTTTATTTTGGGGAGATAATGTCTGTATTTTTGATGCTTACTTTATATTCTTCAAGCCTGGCTAAAAAGCTTTAATCTCAACCTAAGTCAAAAAAGCTTGACCCTAACCTTGCCAGTTCCATATGAAAACGTGTGTGAACTATGCAAATGCAAATATAAACTAAACAATATTTGCTGAAGCTGCATCTGTTGTTCAAGTAAAATGTTTGAATAGTTGGGGACTCCTTACAGGCCTTTAAAATGCCTCTCATTTATTTTATGTTCAAGATTTAAACTTCCCATGTTCTGAATTGAGGACCTATTTGCAACTCCAAAGAAGAATATAACTTCCTTTTGATTGAATAAAATTATTATTTCAGGAAAAAATAGTTATTTTTAAATATATTCTTACCTTTGCCTTTAAATTAGAGCATTATTTTTAATAGGTATCACCAAATCTTGCAGGATTCTTACATCTACTTTGCAGAGAAAAGTAATTCAACTTTTACAATAGTGAACATACTTTTATTTATATCAGTACCTAATGATGTGAATCATTCTATTTTATCTATACAAAGCAATGTCATAATGGTTAAAATGCTCTTGGAAGTATCTTTAATAAAAGACTACTTTGAAAATACTCAGCTGTTTAGCCACATTGTAAAATAAAATATTAAAATATTGGCAGTGTCTGTTTGTAAAATAATTATTTGTTTATTGACACATGTGGAAGGAGATGATTTATTTTTAGTAAAATCTTTGCAAACGGACTATTGACACTGTCTGTGGCTTGTTTGTTGCTGTTCATGATTCTCCCAAAATACTAGAAGATTATTTTTAACCAAGCCTGAAGGTATTTTCTTTACTTGGCATGTGACTCTTCCACAGTCCTGCAGTAAAGATAAATGGGAGAATAAGATCTTTGTGGAGTGCTGCAGAAGAAAATTAAATAAATAGTTATAGTACAGCATTTCCTGAAAGGCAAGAAGTTAAATTTTTCCCATTACAATTGAATGCCCGTGATTTGCCAGTGTGCCATATCTCTGTGATGACTCATGTATCTGTAAGTTATCCTCCTAGAAATGAGGTGGATGTTGGAAGGTTAGTTATACTTAGCAGGAATTGCTGCTCTAATTTCCAAGGGTATGGGAAGTTATGGTAATTATCAGCCTTGAGTACTGAATCAGAGAAACTCTTTCCCCAGTGGACTTAGGTGCTGACAGTTCTTTTTCTCCCCTCTCCCTTGTAGCTTTGAAGAAACAGTGGGATACTTTGGGATAAAGCCAAAGCCTGGCGAGAAGGAGATCACACCAAACTACGTTTTCACGGTGTGGTACGAATTCTGCAGTGACTTCAAGACCATTTGGAAACGAGAGAGCAAAAGCATTTCCAAGGAACGGTAAGGTTCTAATAAAGTCATTAATACCATTTTAGCTGTCTGGGAAACTGCTGCTTCTCAAACTCAACAAATTATACTCCTATATTTCACAGGCGTCATTGTTTTCTTTCAGATCTAATGGACATCAAGGAAAGATTATTCCCTCAGGGTGCGTAGGAAAATTCACCAAAGGCATGCTGTCCCCACAAAAAGATAAACACATACAATCTGATAAATTACACTTTTGTAACCCCTTCCAATTACTAGCTAGTAAAATGAAAGGGGAGCTGTGCTAATTTATAACAGATTGCTTCTCTGTGCATTTTCATGTTGAACTAGCCTAAATGAGGCGATATTGCTGTCGCAGACAGTACAGACAAATAAAAGTGAATGCTTTTCCAGTTAATATACTGCACTTGCATCAAAGGGAAGCCCCAGAGATTCAGGCCACACTTAGCACAGTGTTGAAGCCCCACACTGAATTTACAGCACTACTTCTGACTTTTGGTGTCCTGCTGAGGACATCAAACTACTTGCCGCTAGATCTCACAATGGTCTCCTGATTTTATTAGTTAAAGAACCCAAAAACCTAAAGCCTTCAATTATTTTCTTGATTTTTTTTAAGGAATCTTAAAATCTTTTACACAAAAAAGGAGTTCTGCTACAAACTCAACATATCACAATTCATTTAAAAAGACCTAGAGTGGTAATGCTTTGGAAAAGAATGGAGTGGTGACTTCCAGCATGAAATTTAAATTTGTGTGCTTATTGTAAATTAACAGAGATTTTGATAAAAGTGTCATTAAAAGTATCAGCAAACGTTGTACACTCATTTACATTTGCATTTTCTATTTTGCTCCAAATCAGTGAGACTTTTACGTTCAAGTAAAGTAGATTTTTTGAAGGGCAAGATGTAGAAATTATGAATCCTCCGTCAACCTTGTTGTTTTACAGATCTTACGATTTTAAACATTTGAATGTTGTAGCTTTTCGTATCATTTATGATTGGATTGAGATTCTGGAAGCTGACAACTGTTAACATTTACAAATAATCTTTTATTTCCTTGTGTCTAGATCAATGTGCAAGTTTGGTTTACATGTTAAAAACTATAAAATAAACAGTCCCTAACACATTGCTATAGTCATGATAAAGATCATCTCAGGGATGTATTTTATGCTGAATCATGACTTATTTTTGTTCCTAAAGCAATTAGGAGGAATAGAAATTAACTACCCAGTGAAAAAGAAACCCAGACCATATATCCTTTCCTTTTTATGTAATTAGCACCTTGCTGATGGCATACAATGAATGATACCTTCAAAGAAATAGATTTAAAATGCCTTGTAAGAGTTTTAACACTACATAACTTCTTAATTTTCTTAACACAATAATCAAGAAATATTTCTAAGTACCCTGCTATATTCTATGCCTTCCTGCTCAGGTGAGGTGAGAATTTCTCCTGGTTTAATAGGCATATAAATAAAATCTACAAATAAAAATACAGCACAAATATTTCATCAGTATTCCTATTCAGTGTAAAGCAATATCAGCAGAATGCAGATCAGCAGTTACTATAATACTTCAAAATGCTGACATTTTCTGGATCGTATAGACTGTTTTTCAGACTTCACATCAAATTATTTTTATGAAGTTTCATTAATCTCAAAAGGACAATTCATTACCCTTTTACATTTAAACTTCGGGTGATTGATCAAGACAATGAGCTGCTAAAATGAGGACCCTTGTGTAATAAGTGAATTAGAATGACAGAACTGTTTTCATCATCCTAAATTGCTTTGTAATGTGCTACTGAAAAGAAGAACATCATGAAATCAGTAGATTAGAATGACAGAAAATCTATTTTCCATCACCTGAAAATGCCTTGTAAAGTCATGACCATTTAAGGGTTCTGTTTTACAAAGTATGAAACTAACAGTTCATGACCTGTCCAAAAAATCTGAAAGCAAGCTAAGAGTCATTGTGCACAGTGGTAACTAAAAACCTTAGAATGACAGGAATGGACAGCTGTTTTCCTTAACTGGCTAATTAATTGGATGCACTATTTGTTGTGCATTTTTAAAGATTGCAATTTAATTTTAAAAAATGCACTGTTTATCATGAACCAATTATTTTGTTTTGAAGGAAATTTTTTAGAGGAAGAATTGACAATGTAAGTCAGTATTTTCCAGCTTGGATTCTGAATCCAAGGCACTGATATCCTTATGTGAACATGTTTCCAATTGCATTACCCTTCAGATTTCAGGAGGCATTGCAGAAACTCACTGTAGAACATGTATGGATTAGCTAGTCACATAAATATATCTAAAAATCGATTGCATTGGTTACATTTATATAGAAATAATAATAGTAGATTATGGTTTGTCTCTTAAGAAATATGGCACAAAAATTTAAGAAGTGTAAAATGCAGAATAATAGTTAGGCAAAGGTATAATTAAAAATGTATTAGCTTAAACTTAATAGTAGTAAAAATAGGTCAAAATATCTACAATTCCAAAATTAAAATTTTATACTCAGAACTAACTACTTCGCATTGTATAACAGACAACTTCAAAATCTCTGAATTTCAGGAAAAAAACCCTGCCTTTAACTAAATGTCAGCCTCAGCTGCAAGAGCCTGTTTTGTCTACAAGCTACTTGGCACCCAAATGTAACACAACTGTAGAAATCTAATGGGATTTCTGTGATACTTTTCCTTAAAATAAAGGAAACATTTCAACTGAACTGCCCTGCATTTAACCTACCATGAAAATAAATTAGCTGCCTGCAAAAATATAGTTGAATCATTGTCTCTTTCTTAGGCAAAATTTGCACAACATTCAGGAATGCAAGACAGAGTTAGAGATGGATAACAAACCATGATAAGATATATGATATAAAAATGACTACAGAGATAAAATAATTTTCAAAACCATATTCCTGATAGGATTGTGATGACAGTTTACTTTCTGACATAGATTTTCCTTAAATATCAGAGTGAACAACAATTAAATAAATCTTGCTTTGACTATCACATGTTTATCTCTGAGAAACAGATAAATGTAAATGACCGAAATGTTGGAAACCTTTTTTTGTGTTGTTTTGCATCCAAATCCAGTTGTGTTGTTGACAGCTTTATAATTTAAAATGTGTATGCATTCAGGTGCATCAGCTGCCTTTTATGCTTCCTTCTTTTTATGAAATTTTGAGATGATAGTTGACTGAAAATGAAAAGAAATACAATATTTAATATTTTTAACCATTTATTAGGCTGAATATCAGACTATCTCATGCCTAGCAATTGATTGAAATTTGACAGGAACACTTGCCAGAGAAGAACTAGTGGATTGTATTTTCATTCTCAACAGTGAGCAAGAGGAGAAATAATTTTTGGTTCAACACATTCTATCTATTTTAGTTGACCAAATTTATTTTATTGTTTGATTAGGAAAGTGAATTTTTCTTTCATCTGTTGTATGTCATGTATATGTTGCATAAGAAAAGCAGTTGGTTAGAACCTAGTTTTCCAGCTGTGCTGATCATTTTTTACTATCATAAAACACTCTTTCCTGAGGATTAAACACTCCAAAAAGGCCATCACCCAGCTATCATACAACCTGCCTATATGATAAAAGTGGAAAGATTAGTGTAACAGACTTATTTCATTTGATATTAAATAATGATTAATAAGGCAAATTGACATCACAACATAAATGAGTTTTAAGGAAATATTTGAAATATGATCAGTAGGATCATTGGGTGACATTAGAGATTCATACTTGGAATTCCTTGTACGCATAGTTGCAGCATCAGGAAAAGGAAAAACATTTGTGAGAACATTTGAGCAATGATCCCTACAGCATTACCAGGCTGAAGGCTAATGGTTCATGACATGCAGAAGCTTTTGGGGTGAGTTTAATTAAAAAAAAAAAAGGGAAGATTTTTGCATATTTCTGAGGCAAAGGTGTAACTATGGGGCAAATGGGGGAGATAATTACAGATTACAGGCCTGTGCTGCAGAACAGAAATGGCTGTTTCCCACAGAGCATACAACAGATCTGGCGAAGTGCTGTGTCAAGGTTCTTGCTCTTGGAAAGAAAAAGAGTGTTTCTTTTTAGGTTTTATTAGGAAAGCATTATACAACAAAACAGAAAACATCACAGAACCATTACATGAATCTACAGTTATTCATTCTTTTCCTTTCCTCTCCAGAAGGATGTGGTCGAGCTAGGAGGTGTAAGGTGTTCAGATACAGAATAGCTTTTGCATACAGAAGCACTTAAATATAAGGGCAATTCTTTGGCTTGGACAGGACTCTATTGAACAGGATACAGTAGGGATCATTCAGCATGAAGGATGAATGGAAAACAGTCATCACATACCATATCTAATACAACAGAATTAATTCAAATTATGAAGTCTCTGGTACAAGCCAAATGCAGTGATGCCTCTTTACAACAGGCATAGTTAGCCTGTTGAACACTTTGCCACAAGATTTCACAGGTGGCAAAAGCTTGCATTGCTTCCAATGGTGAGACAATACAAAATCATACTAGAAAAATCTATGAAGAACTTACACACAAAGAGACTTTCCAGATGTAAAAGTGTCCTGGGCATTACTGCTGTAGGCTTTGGCTGTCTTTATATACTCCCAGGTATGCCAGTGGCCATGTCAGATGGTCTGAAGCATAGTTTTGATCTGAATTGATTTAGCCTTTCTCTTTCAGTAGTTTTTTCTTAGGCACATAAAAATAGATTTTTGTTTCTTGTGACTACAGAGATAAAATTTCTCACTCATTTTGAGCAGATAAGTGCTGTCAGTAGATCCAGAAAAAATAGAAACATACCAAATGTATTAGCAATTTGAGATCCACTGACAAAAATCCTCTGACAACATACATTTTACTGTAGTTGTACAGATTTAGTTAGTTAGTGAACATTTATTCTAACTGCAATTTAAAGGTTTGATCAATAATGACCAAGTTTTTTCCAGAAGTTTTAAGCCTGAAGGCTCAATCAGGCAATTGTATTGTACAACACAGGAATAGAAGTGGACCATGTTCAGACTTCATAGTCTGATAAGGTTCCTAATTTTGCAGCTAACCAGGAACTCTAAAATCATCTGCCAGGCCAAGTAATACACAGACATCTGTCTGTCTTCTAAAATTTTGAGACTGGAACCTAATCTGTTCTATTGCATAGGGTAACTATTTTCAGGAAACAGTGTTGTTACTTAAGGTTTATGGGCTGCATGCAGAAATTCACTGTAGGACCAAGAGCAGAAAGGCATGGAACACATTAAAGGACGTTGAGCTGTGGGGGTATTTCTTAGGCTCTCAAGGGGAGTCACTGTTCAGCTGTGTTGAGGATCTGGGTATGCAGCTTGGCTCTAGCTTGAACACTTGATGCTGGCTGTAGTAGTTACCTCTGCTTATTCATCTCAACCCATAGCTGAACTTTTGTTAGCAAAATAATTCCTTATGCCAAAACAGTCTTATGGGAGAAGTTTGAGCTTCTAGTCATGGAAAGCTCTGTTGGCACAGAATTGTCATTGCAAGCTATTTCATAACCCATAGCTATCCACATAACCCACCAGCTGCATGGAAGAAGCTGTAGAAGCAAAAAGAATGGATTATTCCAGAATATCAAGAAGCTGAGAGACAGTCTAGATAGTTTGGTATGTGGCATTGCCCAGTAGCAGAGCTAGAACATACATGAGGAGCAATTGGCTTGTTTAGAAGAGATTCTGATCTTTCTAACTGGAGGCTTCAGAGCATGGAGCAAGCCAGTTCCTGCCTTCCTCTGTCTGAATTGAGTGGGAAGCAGGCGTGAAAAGGATAACCAGTTTATCTTGTCAGTCCCTGGCTTGATACCTTTTCCTATAAGAATATTTTCATGAGCTTATGAAGGAAACTTTTAATAAATACAGGCTTATGTTTAGATTTAGTTTCTGTGTCCCGAGTTACAAAATAAAAATAATTTTGAATAAAAATGATGTCTTTATTTTTCACTAATAATTTGTAATTTAAGAGGCCTGACTTGCATGCAGGGGAAGACAACACCTGCCAAAAAAAGGAAGGAAAAGCCAATTATATTCCCACTGCTTATAGTAAGGATACATATGCAGTATTGGAGTCATGGTTCTCCTATTTAAAAATACGTTGTTTTCATCAATTAATTGCAATTTTTTTCCATATTGTGTGCTAATGTGCAGTACTCCACTGTTTGACACCACATCTTCTTTATCCATTAAGCTATACTAATCTTTTTTGATCACTGTTGAAGGAGAATAACTTTTGTAATGTTGCAGCTTATCAGATTTAAAGGCTTAACTGACCTGCATTCCATAATGCTTTGGCCTCATGTTGCCACTTTTATGATTTTGAATTTGATATTTTTCATAGTATTTAATTTTTCTCATTTCAACACAATAGCCAGTTCTAGTATCCTATCCATGTTTGACAAAGAATTATTTACATTTATAAGGCACCTTTACAGTATAAGTGCTTCACTGATGTAATTACTGAGCTAGCAACTCTCTTAAGATTGACCCATCTGATTTTTTAAAAATCTAAATAGTCATATTCCTTTTAAATTATGCAGTTATATTTCTGATAGCACCTGCTAATCTTATCAGTAATTTTTTAGCAAAGTAAAGGCTTTTTTCCCTAGGATAACAAAGTTTAATACACATAATGTCTGTCACTTTTATGAGACAAATATTACATGATTCAAATCATGTTAGTGAGTTGGTTTATTTTTATTTTGTATTCCAGACTATTCATCCTATTTTTAAAAATCGGGATTTCGTGGAACTGGTACGAATGTGACATGAAATGCACAGAGCTGGGCCTAAATCAGTGAGAGGCATAATCTTATTAAGTCTAAAAGTTTATAATCCCAGTAATTCTTCCTTTAATTCCCTCCATGAAAGTATGGACTCTAGACATTTAAAATCTACTTGAAAACACTTCTAGGACCAAAGACATTGTGATCAAATAGAAAATGTGCTCTAAATAGGGAAGAGTTTAGAAGCTGATCACTTGCTATGATTGTGCTGAACCTGAAGATTGTCTTGAAATACATTATGATCCTTGCATAAACTTTGTAGCTGTGAGGAACAGCATGCTGTCCAGTGTGTTGTCACTTAGTTGTTGACCTGTAAAACAGGGAACTCTAACTAGGTTTTAAAAATAGGCCACCTGTATTTAAAAAATTTACAGAATAATGGTTTTATATTTGTGTATTTGAGGGTAAAACCTGAATCAATGCTGTAGCTAAACAGTCTTAAGATTAAGTTTACTTGAAAGTAGTTTTAACTGTTTGCTCCTGTTCTTAAGGACTGGATAGTAAGACACCACCAATAACTACTCAGTAGATTCTTCTAAAATACATAGAGAAGAAATTTTCATTTCCAACAGGGATAACATTTCCAAATTGATAAACACAGTAATGAACTTTTGACTTTTAAAAAGAATCTAGTTTGCTGCTACTGTTAGAGCAAGGAAGTACACACCAGTAATTACAGCTATAATCCACTTTCCTTTTTGCTGTTCTTCCAAAATTCCTCAAAAATTGAGTGTGTCGAAAGTGGTTTGAACTGGACATGGTATTTTAAGTACTTTTCGACTGGCCATAACAATTATTTCTGCCAGTGGAAAAAATTAAATAGTAGAAGAAAGTAGAATTTTTCAGTTCAAGAGTGCCAAGAAATGTGTTGCTTCTAGTAAAAGACTAACTTGGTGTGCATTACTGAAAATTGGTTTGCTAGTTTGCCTTGCTTGTAAAAACTCACTCCCAACTTCTTTCCCTCTGCATTTTGCATATAGAATTATAAAGCAGGTGTATGTAGCATCAGTATTATGAAGGCACTGAGTGCTGGGCAGACCCTGTATGAGGATTACCAAGAATTTTCTTTCCTTTTTATCACTGCTGAACACATAATTTCCCATGTGCTTTCCAGTCTGAAAGAGGAGAGTCAAGTCTCTTTTTTTTTAAATTCTCTTTCTCCTTTTCCTCCTGATTAAATTTCTCATTGGGTGGTTCTTGTTAAATTCCCACAGAAACAAGGGTTGTTTCTGCAAGACTCTTGAGAGCAAAAGGCAAGAAGCAGAGGAGTCAGATCTGTGTTCTTCTTTCCCCTTATCTCTGTGTACTTTCAGTAGACTGGTCTGTAGCAGTACATAAGACAGCTTTAACTGCCCAGAGACAAGAACACCTTCTGATTTGCCTCTCCTGTTACCACATCAATGAGGTTAGTCAGTCTATTCCATGTAAAGCAACAGAGAAAACATTAAAGAAAAAGTGGCAGATACTTTAATTTCAGTGTTTTCAGAGGAAGTATAATGTGTAGTCTGGCAAATGGCCTACTAAAACAGCATCTTCTATATACAACAGATTGAGCCAGCTAGCTCTTGTTTTTCTCAGAGGAGGATCTTTTTGCCTTTATACTGCAGCTTTTTTTGTGAGAAAGATAACTCCATAAAACCCAGCTTCTGCAAGAACAGGGACATCATTTGCCAGGTGATATTTTCAAGGAGCAATACAGACAGGCTGTCCTTTTGCTTTTGATTTTCTCCATTTCAAAATGTACTTTGATCTACTTTTGGTACTTTATTAAATGCTTTGAATAGAAATAACAGTTGTTAGGTTTAATGTGCCCAAAGAAAAGTTAGTGGGGAGGATTCTTACAGATAAAGTATATACCAAGCAGAGCCAGTATACCTTTAATTTCTTTGCCTCTAATGACCTTTTTAATGTGTTTCAGAATTAAAGTGGCTCAGCAGTCAGTGAGCAAGTTAACTGCAGAGAAGAAAGTTGAAACGAAGAAAATCAATCCTACAGCTAGCCTGGTATGATCTGGTTTTTGTATGACATTCTGAGGGGGTTTTGTGACACTATTCTTGTCGTTCAGAATGATGGCTGGTTTCTGTGTTGTTGAAGGGTGATGTGTAGTGTGCTTTGTTTGAATGTAGCAGCATGACTTTCTTCCCAAGGAGAAATGCTAAAGCTTCGGCCCTATGGTAGAACAACCGTTATGTTTAAAATTTAGTCGAGTTCTGCCTCAGCATGGCTCTGCTATTTTAGATAACAAAATACGAGAAGAGCTGCTTCTGTGGTTTCTTCTTCCCTTCCACTGAAGTCTCTTGTATTTTCTTCCTTGCTTCATAGTGCATGTATTTGTCCAGTGGCTGAGTGTTGGTTTTTTTCAAAACCTTAAAAATCTTGTTTGCTCTGTTGACTAGTGGTAGAAGGGATTAAACCCCCATTTTGTTCCTTGCTGTGTTTTCGATACGACACAAGAAGAGGATGAATAATTTGCACTGCATTTTTTGTCTTTGTGCAGGGCACATAGGTTAGATTGGCATTTCTCAAATTCTAGGAAGCAAGAGACTAAGGGAAGGAAATGTACATGAAGGAGTCTGTATATTATTTCTATTCCCAGCAGAGCATATCAGTTGCAGGTCAGGCATCAGAGATAAGAATGACTACACTTGCCTGGGAAGAGGTCATTAAGCAAGATAATGTAGCTAATGCTAAATTAGTGCCTTTATGTCAGCAGAAACCATTCCAGATAAGAAAAAGTATTAGAGTCACATAACTTTGACATGTATTTGGTTTTCTCTAACTGCACTGTTCTTCACAGAGATGTGTATTTTTACTGTACACAATATTTGACAAGTGTGCAGCTAAAGCAAACTCAGCTTTTCTACAGTAAGTAATGAACTGGTCCTGAGCCTACTTTGAGTGCTCCAGGCATTTTTAAATTAAAGAAAACTTTAATCTACTGTGCCTTGTTTCGTATTTCTCTGTCTTCTAGACCAAATGCTCATGGCAACTTGAGAGGAGATGGAAGATTATAGACAAGAATGATAATAAAACTCTTTCTTTTTCTTTAACAGAAAGAAAGACTACGTCAGAAGGAAGCCAGTGTGACCGCCAACTGAAAGAAGAAAGATGAAAACAATGGAGTGATTTCATATCTTGCATGATGCTTTATTAAACCTATGGCCCAGAGAGCACCTTATGTTAGATACTGAATTCTGCTTTGCTGATCTGTTTCAAGACAATCCACTAAAGACTTTTGAATTCCTTCAGAGGGGTTTGTATGTTCAATGGAGGGAATTCTAAGAAGGTTTTTTTTATGTAGGAAGTCAAACTTATTTTTTGTAACTCTTCCTTACATTTCTTAAAATGCATATTGTTGTTAATGGTTATTTAAAATACTCTGTGCATAATACATTAATATGGTAGAGCTAAAACAAGCATTTTGAATGCTGAGTTAAGTAATGCTAACAACCTGTAGGTTATATACAGGGCTTTGTGTAGATCAGAGCAAATATGCCACTCAGTTCACAAAAGACTATTGCATCATACTTTTTGTTACTTCCGCAGTAACTGAGGTGAAATTGACTGATTCTAAATAATTTTACAGTAACTAAGTATTGGATGCATCTTTCTAAAACCAATTAAATGTAATTCTAGATTTATGCTGTATTTTACTATAAATATTTTTAAAGAAGCTTCAGCTTATGCCGTACACTAAAATGGAAACAGTATTTTGCACATGAAAAGGAATAGTTCCAAATTCTTTAGTTTTATGATTGATGGCATAACTGATTCATTATTTTTGTGGTTTTAACCTAATATTTCCTAAATTTTGAGCTTTAAAAAAATTACAAAATGTATATTTTTATTTCAGTATATATTGAAAATACCAGTTCCACAAAACGATGGTCTTATTAATCATCATTCATTAAGATACAATAATACATCTCCATGAAGTTACGTATTTGCCATTAAATCTCTGGCTTTTAATTCCATTGAAAGCTTTCATTTAAACAGCGAATCTCTCACTTGAAAATATATAATGTAGCCTGCTTTTCTCCCCCTATATTTGTGTGGAGAATGTGTCCAGCATACATACTTCTGTATAGAGAGAGATAGAGAAAGAGATATATATAATGT
>VWZD01006594.1:0-56452 GCA_013396695.1 Sakesphorus luctuosus | reverse complement strand
TCATTAAAAATCAGTAACTTTTTTCGAAATAATATTTACAATCCCAGGAAAGATTTCCACTTGGTAATAGTTTTATGTTAGATTTTATTTTGACTATCTTGTTTTCCTTCAGAATAATTTGGATCAGTTTACCTTCTTCCATCTCCTTCAAAATTTTCAGAAGAGCACTTCTAAGAGAGAAGAGTATACAAAGTCAAAATACAAAATATTCATCAAAGTAATGAAATAGGTATGTAGATAAATGCTTCTGTATTGAAAAGAAAACAATAGGTGAAACTTCTGCTGATTTCAGTGGGGTCTACAGAAACCTGTTCTGCAAGCAATTTTAAAAGCTGTGTTTCTTTTTCTTCCTTCCAGGATTTAGAATTTCTTAACTATGAGTCTTCAATAACAAAAATAATAGAACAATGCAAATTTTTTTTACTTTCAAAAGAGCAATATATTTTTCATGGTTCATGTAAGAGACCACATTTTATTTATTCAAATATCACTTCTTGTTCCTTTCTGTGAACTGACAAGGTTGAGACAAATAAGAATTTTAGGAATATGTTTTAAAAATGCTAGCAACAATTGGAGACTGTTCATTCCAGATGTGCTCTGAGAACGTGATCATGTGTAGAACACAGAAGGAACCAAGACTCTCTAATTTTTTATCTAGTGCAACCACTAAAGTCAACTGTGAACTTTTAAGAATTCTTTGAATTCAGAACTGACAAACCTGGATTTTCTAAAAGGCAGTTTAGGCAAAAGAGCTTTATAGATTTTTAGTAATCTACTGTATTCATCTTCTCTTTGGAAATGAAAACAATCCAAGTTGTTGCCATTAAAAATATTTTATAGTATATAAATATAATTTATTTCATATATTTTCCCTTAATGACTCGTAGTAGAAAGCAGCAATACATGGATTTTTGGTTTTGCAGGTTGTATGGTCAGGAAACCCCTGTGCAGCCTCCTGAAGATGGATCTTTAACTGAAGTCACTGTACCCTGTGCGGAGGAGCGAGATTGGCTTTATGCAGGGCTAAGTCCATTTGAAAGGTGCTGAAATACTCATATATTTATATATATAGTTGAGAGTAGATTTTGTTACACTGTTCCTTACTTTCTGGACGAAATTACTGCCCAGATTCTGTGCAAAACTGTAGCCCTGTTGAAACTCTGCTGTCAGCCCAGTGACAGAAGGTCCAGCTGCACTGGTGGCTGCATAGCCATAGCCACAGCATGCCCAGAGCCCTTGTGATACACTGGGCAGTGTTGACAGGAGAGCAACAGTGTTTTTGGCTCCTTCCCATAATAATTCTGCAGCCATGCAACAAGAATTTCACTCTTATTTTGTTAGTGCATCTCTAAGCAGACTCAAGGCTAGGGTGCAGAACATCCTCTGTGCACATTCCTGTTTGCTCTGGGCGGATTTTCAAGCAGTCTCCCTATTATTATGCTGATCATGGCTTCATTTTCAAACAGGCATGAAAATTTATAGTTATAGAATATGGGAGATGAAGAACCAGCCCATCTTGGTCATTTGAAATGCCTTTTCTGGGTATTTAGTTTGTCTGAAGATACCTAGCTATTTTTACAGTACAGGAATAAACTTTTGCTTTTGATGGTCTTAGAGCAGTTCTATTTTATATCAGGGAAAATTCAGTTATTTTCTGTCATACTTATGTTAAAATTTTCCATTAAGCTTACCTGCTAAAGGTGTATGTGACAAAAAGTTGTGTGGATGATGCTGTCTGTGCTGCTTAAGCAGTCAGTGGAAAAGCCTGATTCAAGTGCAGTGCCAATTTCGCTCTTCAAAATTAGAGCATATTTTATGACTACTAGAGATTAAACTGAAGGAAAATGTAAGGCTGCTTAGTTGGATGGATGCTTCCTTTACTGTAAGCCTATGCAACTGTGTAACCCTTGCAACACTATTTAGGGAAAGAGCCCTCTTCCTGAGACTTTTCTGGAGCATAATTATAAATGTTCATAGACTTGTACTGTCTGATATTTACATCAGCAGCTTTCTGTAGCTTCTGTAAAAGAGACAGGTTTGTGAGCATTTCTAAAGCAGTACTGAATGTAATTTTGAAAAACATGGATTGTGCTCCATAACTTTTTTCTTTTTAAACACACACACAGCTAAATAGTGCCTTTTTTCCTCACAATCCGTGTTGAAGATGCTTGCTCCCACTCACCCTCCGTAAAATTATTTGTTTGTGCAATACTATTCCAACTTGAAACCATTTTGTCACAGCTGTTTGAGAAATAATCTCCATTTCTCCTCACTATGCTACCAGCTTTCTGTTGTTGAAGTGTTTCAGTTGATTACCTAATGCAAATGCTATAAAATAAAAGACCCAGTGGGAAGGGGAAAGAAAAGAAGTCTGGTGTCCTGTCTTAATATTTGCATGTCACGTTCACATCGAGTGCTTTTATCTGGAAGATGTTGTTATGCAGTATTGTGAACTTTGTCAGCAGTTACTGTGATTTTGGAGGGGAGGGGTGAGCTGGAGCTCAAGCTGTAGCTTGTCTGTAATAATTTCATATAGCTATAACCAAATATATTTATAGGCCTCTGGAATTTGAACTGGGCTTTCTAGCCAGATATATAGTAAGTTTGCAGAGGGTATACACTGTGCAGAAAGTGTCAATGAAAAATGCTTCATATTAAAGCCAAGACTTGTGAGAACAGAAAACTGGCTTTAAAGCAGTGGATTGCTACACACTTCCCTGCCTGAGGGAACAAATGTCCCGACCACTGGTATGGGAAGACCCTCTGTTACTGTGGTGCTAAGAGTGGTGTAAGAACTTGAGTAGACCAGGAATGTCGTTTGTATTTGTAAGCCATCACTTAGAACAAGCAAAGCAGTGAGCGTGGATGTGCTGCTGTTTGGGGTTTCCGAGCCCTCCTGTAGCCACTGCCCTCTGAACGTCCCTCGCTGTGTGCTGTGGAGCTGAACGGTCCTCTGACCCAGCCAAGTTCCTAAATGGTTAGTTATCAGTCTTGATAATTAAGACCCATCAAGCAGTTACTCAGCAACTTCCATTTGATGTTTTTAATGGCTTTTCAATCACCTTTTTGTTGAAAATAGACTTTTCTGTGCTACCATGAGTGGAAGTGGTAGGTGTAATTGTGCACAGGAAACACAATCTCTGCTTATATCAGCAAGGGAGAAGTGAAGGAAAAAAATGCCTATATAAAGGTACAGGACTTCCTAAGGCCACTGTACCTGTCCCTGAAATGATGTAGTAAATAAAATGACAGCCAAAAAAGGCTGCTATGCAAGAAAAAGCTTTATTTAAAATGACAGTAGCTTTTCCTGTGAAAGACAGAATGACTGTAGTGTATATGTTAAATAGTGGTTGAACCATTTTTTAACTGATGCTGCCATTTGCACAGGTACTTAATCTTGTTGGTGGAATTCATGGGAAGGGAACAAGAGAGGGGAAAGGGGGTTTTTGTTCCAGCCTAGGGATTTTTTTTTTCAGATCCTGTATTTTCATTTTATTTATTGTTTGCCTCTTGAAATTGATTTCACTATGATTTCCTTACTTCTTAATAAAATAAAAGAAGTTGCTAGTGAATGTCAAAGCAATGTCCAGATGTTTTCTTCAAGCACAAGTCCCCTGCTATGACCTCCTCCCTGGCTTCATTACCACATAACACAGATGTGGTAACTTTCAATAAGAGCTAATTTAAAGGACTAATAATACTCTTTATTAAAAAAAAACCTCTACAAAGAACACCTGTGGCCTAAAAATGAAGGCTTTGAGACCTTTCACCTTGTCATAATAACCAACTGCATCCTCATAAAAATGGAAAATACTGTGATAAACAGTCTCTGCACATTTACAAGGCTGATCCTGAATCCACTAAGATTTGCTGCGCACAGACATTATCTTCTCATAATAAATATGACTGTCAAAATAATTGCACAGAGAATAATCTTCCTATTAAAAAAACCTCAAAACAAAATAGGTTAAAATGGTGATATATGGGAATTGTGCTATAGTTCCACAGTACAGGTATTGCATTCCTCTGACAGTTTAAGAAATGGTTTGCTGCCTTGCTGTATATATGCATGTGTTGTTTCAAGTTTTATTTCAGTATTAATAAGTAAAAGCGCTGTTCTATTTTGAAAGAGAAACATACCTAATTTGGTATGATAATTTAAATACTCGAACTTGACCAGAACTCTGAGGTTGATGCAGCAGTAACTGGAAAGTATTATGAACTGTTTCTTTACCAAAAAAGAGAAAAACACTAGTCTAGAGAATAGCAGTCTTCTGGCCCAAAAAACATTATTATTGTCATGACAAATGCTGATTGCTGGTTTTAGCACTGAATAGAATTTGGCATCCTTAATCTCCTTTATTTAGAATTGAATAACTTTTAAAATGTTGTGTGACTTGAAGAATTGGCAAGAGGAAAAGGAATGCTTAACTGCTAGAGGCTTGTGCAGTTCCAGGCTGGCTGTGTGTAACAACCAGTGGATATATGGGCCAACCTTGGGTAAAGCGGTCGATGGTAGGAAAGGGTGTATTTATGTCTGTGAAGAGAGTATATAAAGAACACAGAGGAAAGTGCAGGCAGAAATATAAACCACTGTAAATTGCAGTAATTGCTTAAATTAACAGCTATGATGGCTATCTCTGGCCTAATTATCTCCTTTGGATCTTCAGTGCCTTCTCTTGACTGAATTAATGAACTCATAGTTGCAGCCATCAAGGCTGCTGCTATTATAAGCAAGGCCTGTACACGGACAAATGGAATGTCTCGTATGTATAACCCCAGACCAAATACCTACTTCCAGCACTTTAGTCCAGTACTACTTATAACTAAGCTATAGATCTGGAAAAGCAAATTACATTGACTGGGAGGCTTGTCTGCTCTGCATTTGAGGTCTTTGCTTCTTGAAGATAAAACAATAATTTCATGAGAGAAGTCAAGTCCATAACGTCTGGGAGAAAGCATCTTACACTCAGATGATGTGGGGCAAAAATTGTGCACTTTTTTTTGGTGTGCATTCAGAATGAGTTCACTGGCTCAGGCAGATTCCAACCAGACATCTGTTAATACTAAAGGCTACTTCAGAAAGACAGTTGAAAATCTGAGTTTTATGTTTAGCAAAAATTGCTGTAAACATTGTTTTTCCACAAAATTTTTCAACAAGTTTTTGGGTTGTTTTTTTTTTTTCTTAAGACAAACAGGGAATTTTCCCCTTAAAAAGAGCAAAACAGGAACACATCAGTGCCCTCCCCACCCCAGCAAACAATCTTTGTCTGTGGCCTTTTATTGTTTTTCCCCCAAGTGTATGGAAAAATGTGTATGAGTGTATGACATCTGTGTTCAGACTCTCCTGTTTCTCAGCTGGCTCAGTGAGATAGTGTACTGGGTTTCGTTCCTCCACAAGCCTTGCAAAGGATAAGTCTTATCTTGCAGGTATTGTTATAGGACATGAGATCATGCTCCAGTATGGAGTTTATCAAACTTGGTGTTTACTCAGGATCACCTTTGAGAGCCTGTGGCAATGGAGGTCCCTGTCCTGTGTGTTGGAGGCAGCACTTGCATACTGTGTTGAATTAGCTTGTGATTTATAGTGAGTGCTACAATAGTTTGAGTGCATTTACCCCATGTGTCTTGCAAGGATACTTAACTTAGGGCTTGGGGGTGGAGATTTTTTAAACTCTTTGTGCAGGAGAAGTGTCTGACAAGATGGGAATCAGGCTGCAATCATTAGGTTTTATTAATGAAAGCTTTGCAGTTAGCTCACATGTGTCTTTGGTTCCGTGCCCCTCCTTCCCAACTCACCCATCCAGGAATGTTCTCTTACGTATAAATGTGTGTGTGTGTCTACTCAAATAGAGTCATAGTTCTCATCACTTGATCATACTAAGGAAAACGGAGCGTGAATTACAAAGCCAAAAAAATTCAAAGGCTGCTTTGGAAGACAAGTTTGCAAACCCTGTCGGTAGACAGAAGGAGCAAAGCATGCCCAGGCAGATGCCTGAACGTGCTTTCAAAAGCCAGCTTCTTTGTGTATCTGAAACAGTCTCTCAACATCTGTTGAGCAGTCCAATTGGGGCTGTACTTGGTTCAAGAAACCAGGAAACAGATTTAGTAGAGCTTTCTGCAATGAAAGATCCTGATATTAAAGCTTGTTGCTCTTTTGACAACAGTGGTTTCCAAGACAATTATGTACCTTGCGACTGAGAGAAGAGGGAGAAACCCTGATGTCTTCGTAGTTTACCATAGATGTTCATGGATGATTGTTCAAATTTGTTTCATCATTTTATGTCCATGGCTTATGTGTGGTGATTTAAACCCTTTCTTGTCCTTTCTTATATGCATGAAAAAGATGTGTTCAAAAACTGAAAAGAATGTGCTTTTCTCTGTAGCTGCACTGGTAGACTCTCCCCTATGGCACTCTCAATTTGTTTATCCAAATTCAAATAATGATTGATAATTGGAAGACTTACTGTCAGATTCCAAAGATACTCCAGAAAACTAGGAAATGGGGACCTGGGTATCACAGCCACATAGGATATTCTGAAGTTTCTTACAGTATGTGATATTCCATAGCTAAAAGCGATAAAAACTATTTGTTGACAGTATTTGTCAATTTTTCAAATGTGGAGCCTGAATTTTGGTATTTTTATTAATTTGTGGTTATGTAATAAATTGTTCATGAGTTTGTTTTTGGTTTTTTTTTTCCCAGGTTGAACAAATATCAGTAACTTTCTAGGAAAGCAGAATATTTAGTTTAGTGCCAAGGTAGGTCATGGGTCGAGATTTGGCATCTGAGTTTATAATTGTTGACTTTGTTCTTTTAAAACCACACAGAAATTTGTTTTCTGTTGTTTCATTCCTTATGAAAATACATACGTACATTTCTAGCAATTTTTTAAAAAAATCCTCTTCATATTCTCTTCTGTAACCACATCTGCAAGAAAAATGTGATTTAGGAACATCAATCATTTGGGAGCCTTGTGTTTAAGTCTTTGAAGACAAAGCAATGCTTCTGATGACTGTAGACTTTTTAGCCCAGAGTGGTTTCCACTTTCCATATAAATCAAAAAACCCCGTACTACTGTTTTTCCCAAATCAGGATTAAGTAGTTGGTTTTCATGTGATGTTGCTGCCACAAAAAAACAGGACAGCAACAGATTTTTGAGAAACAAGGTTCAAACAATATAAATTAAAAACAAAGCCAAATTTCCCCCCTGCCTAGAGCTGGGGCAAATCCTTACCCAAATCACTTCAGCATTGGTAGGATTTCACTCTCTGAACGTCCCTTCAGATTAGGAGTGTCTTTTAGGGTCCTGCAGATTGGTTTCTAACCTTCAATTGCTGATGCATCAGCTCTCTAGAATTGCAGCAAATAATGAGATTTATTAGCAGCATTTGTTCGTGTCTCAGATTTTTGTGAAGAATATCCAAGTGTGGGCAGAACTGGCTGCTGAGCAAAGACTTGTCTTTTGAAAAGCAGGAGAGAGGTTAGCTGTGGAATATTGGGGTCTGGTTTTAGGAATGATGGTTTTCCAGTCTCTTAGATGATATAGAGTATAACTGAGAAGTTTAAGTAACCTCCTCACAGTTACTCACCAGAGACAGATGTTTCACCCTGCACATGCAAAACAAGTAGACAAACGTAGATGCCAGATGTGAATGGCTGTATCTTGTTCATCTCGTCTTTCTACTCATCTCTGGGCATCTGTTGTCATCACCATCTATCCAGCAGAGAAAAATGTCTCCATCAGGTAAGAACTTTCTTTTCCTATTTGGGAGCAGTATAGATGCTTGTTCTTTGTAGATCAATTAGATAAAGAGCTGTGTGACTATTATTGCACATAAATATTTTTATTAGCACATAAACCAATAGTGCTGCAGATTAAAAGGAAGACTGTGTTGGTAAGAATTACGAGCATGTGGCTGCCATAATGTCTGACTGTTATTGGGTAATATTGCATGAAGTTCCCTTATTCTTTCCAATGTTTTTGTTAGAAAATCTGGTACTGTTTGTTGCCCTGTGTCAGACATAAGGCACTGGAACACAGGTGCGATTTATCTGTCCTGAGAAACTGCATCTTCTGATCCTTGCTGCTGCCTGTGTGCAGGCTCACACCTCGCCCAGCTACAGCATGGGCTGACTGGCACTTCAGCAAGGCTGCCCTGTGCCAGGGAGGGAATGGCTCACTGGATTGCTGTTTCTGCCAGCAGTGGGAACACTGCTGTCAGGTACTGCAGACAGGAACAGTTTTGAGGAATGAGGCCTTGACCTTGTGGGTCTGCTCACTGAAGTGCTTTGATACTGATCCGTGCTGAGAAAACAGCAAGATTGGACTTTTCATTACACTCCTAAGGCAAGAGTGTGGTGCCTGCCAATATAGCAGGGGTGTTGGTATAGGTGAGTTGCCTACAGCTATGTAAGACCATTGTGAGGGAGCCAGGAACTCAGCTGAGACCTCCTGAGCCCTGCACAGACTCCTGCTATGTCTCTGTGCTAATCTTACACCCATATGACCCTCTACCTTGGCATGACTAATGTTCTCCAATAATGTGTACTAACTTTTAGCATTTTAATATAATAAAATAATAATTTATGTTTTAATACAGAATTTAATTTTTGTACTCCCCTGTCACGTTTCAGGCACCATAAAAGGTCAAAGAACAGGTGTTGATGTCAGGAGAGCTCTGTATTTGCAGCAGTGGTCATGAGTTATTAATTCCTCAAACTTGCTGAATTTACCCATATCAGGGAAGAAGATGTTGTTATGTGGGGGTCCAGAATGAATCCTATCCCCTGAAGTGGGAAATAAAGCAACATACAACTTTCTGAAAGTGGGAACTAACTCCTTTGACTCATTTGGAAAAGAGTCAGAACAGGAACAGCTGTCTGTGCTGGCAGCCTTAGGGGATTATAGTGCAGCAGTTGCACCTGCTTTTCTCCTCCAAGGTCTGATTCTTGCTTCTGAGGGTTTGTGTGATTAGAGAAGAGAAATGCCACAATTACCTTCTTTGTTTGTCTGCTATATTAAATACTTTAAAAACAAGGAGAAAAAGATCAGAGAAAGTGATCTGATCCTTTTGGACATCTGTAACTATTAGGAATAGTGTTTCAGAGTCCTGTCTCATGAATGCTTCAGATAGCCTTGTGAAGTATGCAGCTGGTGGGAAGCATCAGGGAGACAAAAAAGCATCATATTAGAACTTGTGTTCCCAGACCAACATCCCTCTTGCCCAAACTATTATATTTAGCAGGGTAAAAACCCCATTATTTTACTTCATTTTGAAAAATAAAGCAAGCAATCTTCCTCTGCCCTTGCAAGGACTAGTCATACAAAATGAAAGCATGAGGATATTGGACTGAGATCATGGCAAAAGAGCTTCATTTTTTTGCTGTATATTCAGGCCTATGTATAACTAAAACATGCCCAAAAGAACCTGTGCCCTTGCCAGGTAGTAATGCTGTCAAAAGGAGTATTATCTTCCCCTACACTCCAAACAAATACCGTTGGACCAAAAATACATGCCTGTGCAAGCTGAGAGCTGTAACATCACATCTGCTTTAGAGGGCCATGCTCCCAGGGCTTTCCATACCCACGGGACCACTGCACAATTTTTTGAGACTCTGGACAAGTAACAGATTTAAACTCTGACTGACCACTGCTGCAAAGGCCATTTTACTGTTCTCTCCATCCCTGACCACCCACTCTGTGCTTTAGTTTTTATAGGGGAGACTTGCTCTTATGACCTCTGAAAGCTCTCCTCATCTCCAGCAGGGCTGGGGGTGGGTGCCCTTCACAGGGCAGTAACTGCTTTATATTTAACGCATCTCTTTGCACTTGCTGCAATTATTTAGAAACCCCCTTGTCAAATGACCCACGTTAAGCCAAAGAGCATATTACTCGGGGTGTGCTAACAGCACCAGTGCACTAAACCACAACTGACAGCCTGACCCAGTGCTGTGCTTTAAAAGGGCAGGGCCACAGCATTTGGGTTGGAATTCTGCTTTAATTAGGCCATTACCTGACCTTCAAAGCTGTATTTTCTTCCTCCTCTGCATGCTATGCTGGAGGAAGGGCTGCTGGAGAAGACAGGAAGAGCCCTATCTGATTGTTATCGGGAGCGGATGAAAGCCATGCGTTGCCTTTTCCTTTTGACGTGTGCAATTAGTTTGGCTTGTGTAGAAGAAGCATGTCAAGGTAAATGGCCATCTCTGTCTTTCCCTTTGCTGATCCCTTGCAAGGTCCGTCATGCAAAAAGCTATTCAATCACCTGTTGACAGTGGTATCCCTCTCATAAAACTTGATTATTCACCATTGTGAGGTACCTTTGCCCAGTGGTGACCTGACAGTACCACGGGCTGTTTTACAGGCTGAGTGCTCTTCAGCTCTCCTCATAAAACTTTGTTTGAACCTGTTTGTTTCTACATCTCTTTTCTCCCCTCCCCCTTCCCCTTCAAAATAAGTTTTTCTCTTTTTATGATAATAGAAGAATCTTTATGTCCAGGGCATGTGACATCTGTGGTGCGCACTGGGAGTGTGCTGCCATTGCAAGGGTTTCCAAGCAATCACCTCCCTGCCAACCCAGCAGAGTCCCACAGCTTTGCTACCTCCTTTGGCCTCCTTGTAGGTGTCGTATGTCTCCTGTGTTTGCCCTGATGTCTCCATCCTCTCAGGCAGGGGGGTTTGGATCTGTGCTAATGCATTGGCACATGTGAAATCAGTTCCTGCCTGGAACTGCTCCTGGCTGTCACCAGCTCTCAGCACACACAGGGGCCAGACCCTCTGTGGCTATGTGTTGCAGATGACTCTCATGGAAGGCAAATGACCTGTTTTGTGGGGTTTTTTGAAAAGTAGACGTAAGAATTTATTTTCTTTTTAAGGTTTGGTTCACTACATTTAAGTAATGCTCTACTTACGAGAAACAAAGACCAAAGCAAAGAAAGCCAATGCAAGTTCTGAGAGAGTTCACTTTTAATTCACCTTTTAGGCCAGTTGCAACCGCATTGCTCATGAGTTATGCCAAGGAAAGGCATTAAGCTCACTCTGTATCTCAGACGTGTGTGCCAGTGCCCTTCCACCAGTGCTGACAGGGTGGCCCCTTGCCGGGCCCAGCATGAGCTGTGGTCACAAGTCTCCGGTCATACCTTCCATCTCACTGCACATTTCCTGTGTGGCCATAGGAAAGTAATTTTGAACTCGTGCTATCTCCTTTGCTTTGACCAGAAGTGCTGCTAATCCTTTTCCTTCTTGTGAAGTTGACTGTGCATGAACACTGATGGTGTGTAGGCCAGTGGCTGACAGAGCAGTCTGTCCCAGGACTGGGGGGATGGTTGTATCTGTCCCTGTCTGGGTGCTGTAGCTCAGCAGAGGGTGATGCCAGTGCTCCCCAGTGTCACTTAGGGCATAGTGGACAATGTTTGAGGGAAAAGTTTGCAAAAAGCTTTGGTTTTTTAGTCACAATCACTTTGTTTTCCTCTCTAAGCAATATTTGAAGATGATGTGCACTACCACAGAAGGGTGATGGAACAGCAGTTGAGCCTATTAGGGGACAGAAATTGGATAACATGTTGCAAAAGGATGGATATTCAGAGATGAGAATAATGGAAACAGCACCGGATTTTTACAGTGCTATTATACAGTTAAAAAAACCATTTAGCTCTGGTTTATAAGGGGGAAAATTGAGGCATGGCAAGATCAGACAGAAAGGTTTTTTTATTGGCACTAACATATGGAATGGTCTGGCCAACAAATGACTGAAGTCCTGTGTTGCCAGAGAGCCCTGTAGCATGCTGCCAGTGACAGGGCCCTGGCCTCACCCACTCAGAACCCACTCTGCAAACAGGACTTGGAGCTGGCTGCCCAAGGCCGTGGCAGCAGCAGGACCTCTGCCCGTGCCATGCTGCTATGGGGTCTTGGTGGGCATGGGGAGAGGAGGCTGCGGACATGGATGCTGCCAGCACTGGGGCTGTGTGGTGGCTGCTTGCTGTCCCCTTGCCCCTGTTGGGAGGTGGCAGCTGCACAGTTGCAGTGACATGGCTGGGAATCAGAAAGACCATTTGTGCTTTTTATTACTGTGACCTAAGGGCCTAGTCTTTAATCAGGTGGTGTTCCGAGCTGGATCCAGGGACGGTTAAACCATTGGCTGCAGAGTTCAGTCTTGGTCAGGCTCTGAAGTGGAGGAATCACCATCTCTGGAAGTCTAATGTGACACTTAGGGTTAGGGTTAGGGTTAGTGCATAGATGTTTATGGTTTAGTAGACGTGGCACTTAGGGATATGGCTTAGTGGTGGACCTGGCAGTGTTAGGCTACTGGTTGGATGATCTTAGAGGTCTTTTCCAACCTTAATGATTCTGTGATTCTACGGACCACTGGCAGGAGGAAGCCTTGAGGTTGGTGGGCTCGGCAGGGACACCCTCACTGCTCCTGCCCTGCGCCCGTGCCCTTCTCCCCGCTACCCTTGGCTCCTGAGAGCAGCCCGAGGCGTTAAGGGAAGGACCAGCCCGGTCAGTCGCGTCGCTTCCCCGCCCCGGCCCCGCCTGCGGAGCGGCCACGAGGTGGCGCCCGCGGAGCGGCGCGGCCGCCCCTGCGCGCGGCCGCCGCGGGCACAGACCGCTCTCTGCCCGCGCTCTCTGTAAGGTGGCTTGTGTTCCTGGCCAATCTTAGTGCTAAATTGAGCCTAATTATTATAGTTTAATGAAGGGCTGCTTTAAGTTAAATAATGACCCTGGCATTGTATTTATATGAATGAAGAATTAACCTTAAGAGGCTGCCCTTCTCAGAAAATGGATTGCACGCTCGGCTCTCTCTATTGATTAGTTTAGGTATTTAAAGTGCTGCATTTTATCTCTCCAGCCTCCTGGTAAATTTGTCATGATGATACTTAAAAGAGAAAATTGACATTGTTTATTTTCTCAAACCTTTTTGGCATATTTCTGGGCTTCTTATTGCACCTTTGTGCTATATCATATTGTATGAAGGAACAGTGATAACCCTTCTACTTAAATAAGTGTGACAGTCTAACATCTCTGTTCAGCTGAAGTGCCACTGAAAGGGATGCTGCAGTATCAAGTGTGTATTACACTGCAGCTGATGGAGTGGGGAGAGCAATCCTGCCGAGGTTTTCAGGAGGACTAGATTCTTCCCATATTAAATGACTGATGGGAGGATTTGTCAGAATTTCTGTTCACTCCAAAAATTGGAGTTAATTTCTCCTTGGAGCTGCCAGACAACAGGAGCATCCTAATATTTGCAAAGTACTTCAAGGCTGGGTAGTGTTAGTGATTTTGAATGTGACATGTGCAACTAAGCAAAAAGAGACAGGCCACATGTGTGTGTTTTTGTATTATAGGAGGAAATAATAGGATGATGCCAAGCTTTTAAGTTAAATATGGCATTTGATTTTCCTACAGAAGTTTTTAAACCTTTTAAAATTTACTCCAAAAGGTAAGGGGGGAAAAGGGGGGAAATTTTATGCTGTGATACTGAAAATCATCTCCCCGTGTGCTGCTGCAAGGAAGCACCACTGGCTGTGATTGTGCCCCCTGAGATGGGCTGTTTCTCCATGGGGGCTCAGGGAGCAGCCTCAACACTGCTTGTTCCATGTTCCTGTTTTTGGGAGGATGAGTGAGGGCTGTGTTGCAGCTCAGTGTCTGCCCCTGGTGCCTTCCATAGTGGGACAGGGAGAGGGGATGTGGGTGCCCCGTGCCGAGCAGCAGGAGGGTTGTGGGCAGCTGTGGTGAGCCACAGCAGCATCTCCAGTCCCTCTGCTGGACCAGGGTCGAGCCACCGCCATGGGGCTGCACTGCCCAACAGCCAGCCCCTCCCAGGTGCCTGTTCCCACAGCTGTCAGTCTCTGGCCTGCTCCTGCAGTTTTACCCTCTCTGGTTTCTCAAGTTTACAGATCTGCTTTTGGTCTCTGAGTGAGCGATTACCATCCCTTTCCTAACCCCACATCCTGGCTGGCGGTAGGAATACTCACGCCACTTAAATTCCCCAAACAAAATGGAAATGGAAAGTCTTGGGTTTAGTTGAAAAGAACAGCGAATTCTGCTTGCAATCTGTAATGCAATTAGCGTTATTTGACTTGGCAGCCGTCGGAAGGCCTGCGTGGGCTGCAGGCTGTGAGGGCCCAGCGTCAGCCTCCATCTAGGAAGAGGACTTTGGAGGAACTCTCGGTAATTTTTATCTGAAGTCTCTCAGTGGTTTCTCTCCCCCACGTCCTCTTCCCTCCACCCTCGGCATTCAGATGCTGCAGCCAGTCCTTCTTCCCAGCTGGGAAGGGGGGCAGTCGGCTGGTGCTGCAGCCCCCACCCTCCCCCGGGTGTCTGCATCCCCCCGCCCAGCTAAAGGAAAATAATTCTGGGGCAGAACTCACTGAGCCATCTGTGTTTCTGAGGCTAAATTATTTCTTACAAAGGAAATAGCATTAGGTCGGTGTATCTGGCTGCTAATTGCTTTAACTGGCTGAAAAGATTTCAGTCTGTTCCTGAACTGTTTGTGCAAACTTAACAGAGTAGTGTTACCTTCAGATCCTGCCCCAGCCGCAGCCAGAACATATAAACAAGTCTTTTGGTACGAAAAGCAGCCCAAAGTTTCAAGCTAGGCTAGCAGAGGTTATGAGAGACAGGAAGTTATGGGCAAATTGATTTCACCACTGGGAAAGTAGGGATTTCCACCACCCCCACCCCCAAGTAATGACTGTAAAGCATTCTAATGCTATTCAACATTAGTGTGTTAAAGTGTGGCCTATTAATTCAAGACATAAAGGCAGCAAAATAAGCTGTTAAATTTAAAATATAATACATATATAATGAGAAAAAATGTGTGAAAGCTTTATTCAAATGAAAATGCAGAATTGTTTGAGCTAGTGAAGTATCTTTTGTGCTGAGTTATGAGCACATGTAATAGATTTAATTATTAATTTCTTCATTGTTCTATGCACACAGACAGGGTTCAAGGCACAGTCATTCTCTGGCTTTCATGGATCTAATTTGTATAATTATTGTCTGAATAAAGAGCTGCTCTGATTCCTAGCTCACATTTTTCCTCTCCTAAGGACAACCTCACTGCTGGTTTCCAAAGGGAGAGCACCTGCCAATTCTTCAGGAACCAGCTGATCACTTCCAGTGATGCCCACACTCTCTGTGATTTTCCTTTTCAAGGCTTTTTGTCCAAATGAATTATTGTGCATACTTTTTAATTTTATTGAACAAATTACATTTGTTGAGGTCTAGCTTTGTAAGTAAATAGCTAGAGACACATGGATGCACACTGCTGCTGTTCAAGGTCTCCTGTTCTATTTATGGAAGCCAGATGAATGTGACACAAAAAAGAAACTTTTCTCTAAAAGCAATTATCTTTCTGCATTCCCATCAGTATAATTATATTGCAGGGAATTTTAAGAAGTCATACAAGTAGAATTGAATACTTAAAATCACGGCTAGATAGTTACGCAAAAGCTGAGTGGACCATCTTGCCTCATGCTAATAAAACATGCTGTGGCTGGCTGTTCTCTTACATCTTTACACCTGACATGTATATGTGTATTCATCATAAAATAAGAAGCTGATATCCATGATATACATATGAAAAGTATTTCTGGCAATAACTACTGAATTCCTCTGAATTTTGAAGTGCTAACAAGAATGAGTTGAATTATTTTGTTACTCAGGCATTTAAAAAGTCATGGCCCTGCTCTGTGAGCATTTTAATCATGAGTGTTTTCCTTGACTTTGGAGACACATTGTGTTATTAACACAGGGAATCTTTGTTTATGGAAAGGTCTTCCCAGATATTGAAAGGAATAAGGCCCAAGAACACGTAGCAAGCTTGAGACTGTGTTGGCAGAGGACTCTGGTAAAAATCAGTATGTTGACCCTGCTTAGAGATTAACTTTTTAGGAAGCTGCAGCACAGGCACATGGTTTATAAAAAGTCACATCATTCTGGGTGGAGGAAGAGAGGAGGTTTACCAGGAGAGTACTTTTTTTTGTCCATTATCACATCAAATTTTGAAAACTTTTCTTGAAAATATAGCATCTTTTTCCTTTAATTTCATGGGAAAATGCTGTCAGACCACCAAAATAAAAATTATGGGTTGTTCTATAGGTGCTTTTACACTCCTGTCAGAGCAGAAAGCTCAGCAAGAGCAGCAGCAGGGGTACTTCTTGAGGAGAAGCAAGACCAGGCCCAGCTGAAAGCCTTCCTCCAAAGCAAAGGAAAGGGGGGTCCTGGAACAGGGATCTGCTACACCACAGTCCATCTGCCACCTACTGCCTTCCTTTGAAGAGAATTGCTATGGAAAGGTGAGAACATGATAGTGCAATTAAAAACAGTCCTTTTATGAGGAAGTGAAATAAAAGTGGCATGGGATAAATATATGATATTTCTAGATTTGAATGTATATCTTGTAAGTTTAAATGTATATTTGCATTTAATACTAGAAGTAGACAAATGTATTCTTTCTAGATAGATTTTTCCCCTTGTGTCCCTCCACTCCTGCTGTATCCAGGGTTGCTGTCTTTTCCGTTTGCTCTGCTGCCCCTTTTTCCCTCTTTCAGCCTTTTTTGTCAAACAGAACCATGTAAGTTAAACATTTAAAACCCAGCTATGAAGAAATGATGTATTTAGCCTGACCTTGGCAAAGAGCTTTATCAAGTCAGGAAATGCTGATAAATGCCCATGCCATGGCAGATGGCTCCACAGAGCTGGATGCTGAGAGGTGCCCATCCCACGAGACCCAGCTCCACGCTGCACACGCACAGCAGCTCCAGCCCAGTGTTTTCTTTTCTGTGAAAGCCGTTTTGACTGCCATGTGTTTGCATTTATTTCCTTTCCGGCTCTCTACATGACTCATCTGCAGCAGGATGGAGGAGCCAGGGCAGAGCTGGGCTGCCCAGGAGCTGCTTTCCTCACTCACTAGCCCTGTTTTGGGCAGCTTTCTGGAAGGCAGTCCCATGCTGAGGAGCAGTTCTCCAGGCTGCAGGAATTAACTTGCCATGCTGGTGGCAGCTGGGCTCAGTGTCACTTTGCAGGACAGGTACAGGAGGGCTGTCCCCTTCCCATGCCTTCATCTGTGGGACTGAGATACTTCTCCCTCTGTAAAGTGATGGAGACAGCTTTTATTCACTCTGAACCTTGCTCCTCTACAGGTTACCCACAAAGCATACTGCCACAGGTCTGACATTCCTAGGTTTTAGTTCAATCCAAACCTAATCTTTTCTTCTTTTTCCAGAAGTCCTATTGGCGCCAGAGTTTTCTTGTGTTCAGCCATGGGCAGGGTTACAGTAAAAGGTTTCCTCTTGCTTCCTTCTGGGATCCTGTGCCAGGGCAGAAGGTATGTTTCCTTTTGAGGATTCCTCTTGGGAAAGACTCTTACTTCATGGAGGGGTTATGCTTGAACCATGATGGTATTTTAACTGACTTTTGTTTTTTAGTAAATTCTCCTCCCTGTCCAATAATCTGCAAATCTGTTACCAATCAGAATATGATACGTATCCTCAGCCAGTTTCAATGGGGTTTATTTCTATTACATCTGGCACTGTGTCCAGCAGGGGAGAAAAAAAACTCAACCAGAATTAGCTGCACTGAAATCAGCTGAATTTTGGATGTGTTCAACCTTTTTGGCCAGACTTATTCCAGTTCATGAGAAGTAATTATCTCTTGAGCATCACATTAATATTAAAGATCCATAGGCATTAGTGTTTAGGCAATATACCTTCTTTCCAGTTCCAAAAAAAATGATGTGGGATAATTGATCTGAACATGCTCCAAATGTGCATATGTCTCTATTTATGAATTCCAATGTGGATTGTTTGGGAGGATAAGATGGAATAACGAAAAGCAGGCAAAAATGTCGAGACCTCTTCATCTCCCTGGCCATTTCTGTTAGGAATAGTTATAATCTGCTGAAAATGAGTTGTGAAAGCTAACAGCGTGTTAAGAGCATATGTGACAAACACAAAATCCCTTCAACTGGTATTTCTGATTTACGCCTTTCTCTGTTTCTTAGATCAGGGAATTAATGGTGAATGCAGTTTGTGTCTGCCTGCAGCCAGGCTAGTCACTGGAGACTCAGGTTTGGGCATTAATGGCACTTCTTCCTAAGGATGGCATGAAATTTTACCACAGCTTGTGCCTGATGAAGGAAAAATTGCCCTTGAAGCACCCAAAATACTGTCTCCTGCAAGCTATCCATCAGCTGACGTGCATCCAGTCCCAGACATGGAGGTGATGACGGCTGCTCTGTGTCCCCGGACATGGTGGCTGTACACAGGAAACTGTGCCTTGGGTGTCCGGGTGTTGCTCACAGACCAAGTGTGTCTGGGCCCTGGGAGGCCCCTGGGCACCCCCATGCTGATACACTCCCCTACCTTCCGTCATGTCTCTGGCACTTGTGTCTGTGCCCAGATATGGGTGTGGGTAGGTAGATGGTACTGTGTCACTCATCCCTTGCACTGGCACAAAATTTGATTACTTCCCTCCAGCCAGCAATGGCATTATATTAAATAGAAAAGAAACCTTTCCTTTACTGAATTCTTTGTTGTGTTCAGCTTCACTCAGTAGGTTAAACCAAGTCTATGAAAGTGTCACTAGCTTATTTCAACTTCTGCATGGGCACCCTCCTTGTTTTCATGCCTTGGAGAGGGGTGTCAGACACAGCCTGACTGCCCAAGCGGTCATGGACTGGCCCAATTTCCTGCGGAGTGCAGCGAAGGCCATGGATATCAACTTCAAAGGTAAACAATTACCTTTTATTATCACACATGGCTTTAGCTCTACCAGTTTCAAATAGCACATAATCACAAGTCTGTGATAACATTTACTCCTGATGAGAGAAAATTCACCAAGTACTAAATTGCTGCTGAGATGACGGGAACACGAGCCAGGCACGAATTAACTCCGATGATGAGTCAGCAGACGTTAATGTCTTGCACCATGCTGGAGACATCTGCCGAGCCGTCCACTGTTGAATCATCTTAAATATTTCTGTGTTATTACCCCTCGAGGAGCAAGCATTGGAGAACTTTTGTGTCTCTGTGTTATATATGCATAAGCTATTTTAACATAAGTATATGCAGGCACATAACAAGTGTATGCATTTAGGTAGGTAGGTAATTTTCAGCTATGGGAAGGATGAGCAACCAGCAACTATTTAAAGTAAAACATGCATGGAAATGCTGATAGCAATTGCCCACATTTGGTGTTTGGAAAGTGATAGCTTTGCTTAGTCGTGGCTCTAATGAGCCTAGTAGGGTGACCTCATGTCTGAACCATATATGCTGAACCTGCATGCAGACCAGCCTGTCCAAGCTCTCAAAGTAGTAATTACAAGTTTACTAAGGGCTAGCCCCATGTTTTGGAAATTAATCCCTCCAGAACAGCTGCAGGGTGCTATGCTTATCACTGGCTTTTCCCAATTTTTTCCCATATACCCAGAATGTCAATATGTGGCTAGATAAATGTAATAACTAAGCACAACAAAGAGCATCAGATGAATTCAGTGGAGAGTTTTAAATGCCTTCTTAAATGAGATCCTTTTTCACTGAAGGCTCTGTGACTGTGCCATAATGCACTGTCCTCCTGCAGTGGATCCTCAGGAGATGCTATGGCAGTAGCAAATAACTGTGGGTGCTGAAGGAGTGTACTTTGGACAATGTAATCATTGCACAAGGGAAGAGGCAGAGCTTTCATTTGGTAAATCCTTTGTTGTATTCAGCTTAATTCACTGCAGCCAAACAACTCAGATTGTTTTAAAGTACTTTATCTGTTCTGGCCTTAATTTAAACTTTTGCATACATAATTACCCATTGTATGCACATGAGAACTGCAGTAATTCAGTGCACATTGTGCAAAGCTGCATTTTTTGAAACTCCAACTCTCTGAGGTCTGGAGGTCAAAAGTTAATTGTAGTGAGATGTGAGAGTTGTCCATGTTTGCCAAAAAAAATTGTTATTTCAAGCATTCTGCACTCCGAGTGTCACCACTCCAACTTGTGTTTTTAAGGTTTCCCGACTCCCTGAATTTTCATATGCAACTGAAAAAAACCATCACCCAATCCACCAAATGTTTTGGGAAACAGAGTGAGAGCCGGCATGACTGTTGCAGAGGGGACACAGGAAGCACAAGCTGACAGTGGAGCTGGTGCCCCAGTGTGGCAGCAGGGAGAGGTACTGGACAGCCTCATGGTTCCCATCCTCCCTCTCCCTCTCTTCATCTCACTGCCACTGATCCCAGGCTTAGCCTCTGCTCAAAGCAAGCCCATGGCTGACTGCCATCTGATGGAGGTACTCAGAGCCCTTGTCCTCCTCTACTTGGGGCCTGGGGTGGGTGCAGGTTCCTGCTGTTCCCCACTCACGGGCCTGAGGACCTCAGGGCTGCTGAACTGATTCAATGCTAGATGCTTAAAATAGCTCAAAGGAAATGATGTGAACATCCCCTTCACTCTGGGTTTTGCACTCAAATACCACTTTTTCCAAAATTTAGCTCTATCAACTTATCTTGAGGTGCTCTAAAATAACATCTTAGTATTTAATGAACATTAAGGGGGAATTAAATTAATCTAAACAGTAGCTAGGTTTCAGACTTCTCAGTAGTGGCTGCACAAACTTAAATGTTTTTAGACCAAATAAGAAATCCATCCTTTGAGGATTGGTTTACAGTCCTCCAAAATTTTCCACAAGGTTAATAACCAAGTGAAACGTCCTGGCAGCAATGATCACATTCCCACTGCTGCCCAGTCATTAGAGCAGTATGTTGGGAGGTTTCAAGTAAGTCACAGTATTTTTCGTCTGCTGTGGAAGATGATGCATCTCCATATTTATTTGAAAATCTTTCTCCCATTTTCCTTTGCATGCTGAACTTCTTGGGCACAGTGCATTAACTCTTCTTGAAGTACAAAATGGAGAATAGAAGTGCCAGAACATTTTTGTCAATGGTTTCCAAAAACTATGGAATTTCCTGCCCAGCTACATCAGATCAGCCAACAACTTTGTAATTGCTAAAAACAGCCTGTTGATTTTCCTCCCAAGTGTTTCAGCTGGCCTGGCTGAACTTTTTCTTTTCCACTGTCTTGAGATGTTTCTCTCATTGTGCACTGTGCTGTATTTTTATGGTCGACATATCCTCTAGCAAACAATTTCAGGCTGATGGCGGAAGGGAGATTGGATTCAGGTTAGAGATTTGAGCCCAGGACAGGGAGCCAGGAATGCCTCAGTTCCTGAATCAGATCTGCCACTAAATCAGGAATCCACATAAAGCCAAGCCACATGATGAGCAATTGTATGATGATTTGATTTTCTGTGCAGAGGAGGAAGTGAGCATTTGAATGTGGTTCTATCCTTGGCATACCCACTGCAACCAAAGCCTTGGCTACAGGTGGGCCACAAGTGGGGGACATGGAGCAGGTTCCTTCCAAGGGGAGGCTGAGATTGGTGAGGCTGCTCTCTAATTGGGGACCACAAGTTTTTGCCAGAGTGATACTTGGACTGGCATCTCAGTGGTAAATGCAAATAAATTAGTTAAGTATGCCTGTATAAAATTTTCCTGCTGAAAAATTCATTCTATAAAAGCATTTATACAGTATTCTTTATTGTCAGCTAATCCAGCCCAAACTCATTAAATGGCAGTGTGTGGGTTACTCGCTGTCAGTGAAATTATCAAAGGCATTTTTCAGCTGGTGCACTGGGAAAGCATGTGCTTCAATGCCAACTAAAACAATAACGAGGAAATGTTATGATCAGACTTGACCAAATGACCTTTCCCATTTTAGATTAGTTCTTAATTTCAGCACAAGGGTCATCCTGTGAGAATAGTTACAATAAGTCACTGCTTACCTCTCACATGAAAAAGAAGTGACTTATTAGAAATCTCACTGTACTCATTGCAGTTAATGAGATGTGGAAAGCTTTATAATTTGATTTGCTGGACCATATGCTGTAAAGGGATACTGCTGATTTCATTCCTCCACATTTAATTTAAGCAGTATGCAATGGCTTCTTCGTATGGCTACTTATATAATAAAAATTAACTTGAAGGATAAAAAAAATACACCATTGTGGGGTTTATTACTCTGTGTGGTTGAGATTCAAGTGTTTTTCATTGAAACATCTGTAAGTAATGTGTAGGTCTAATTTTAAATCCTGGCAAATATTTTCCATTTAACATTTGGTTTTACTGACAGGCTTGGAGCAGTGGTTTTCAGAGCTTGTCAGTAACAGATACGTATTTTCAAAGATAAACAGGTTTTTAATTGAAGATAACTGTAACTCAATACCTGCTTTTCCTCTGCCTTTTGTATTTTAGCGTTTCAAGCAGCAGCATAGACCCTCGTTCCCTGTCCCTCAGACCCAGCTGAGGCAGCAGCACTGGTGGTGTGGGCTGTCCCTCATGGGGCTGTGGGGAATCTGGGGAGCGAGCCTGGCCCTGGCCGTGGGCTCACCAACCCGAGGGGACAAGGTGGCAGTCGCAAATTCATGGAGACCGTCTCCTTCAGAGCTGTCCCCTCAGCTATTTTTCAGGAGCCATTACCTCTGGAGGGTGGCTTTGGGTGCAGTGGCTCACCATCACGGCTTTATTTCAGGTTATTTGATTTTTGCTGCAGACAAAATGAAACAGCTCGAGCAGGCAGGCTGGCTGCACGGCCCGTGACAGCAGGAACCGCGCTGGTCTGGCTGGGGCTTCGTGTGAGAGCCAGAGCTGCGGTGGAAATACCCAGTTTGAGACAATGAAAGGTCAGTTTGGAAGTCAAATATTAAGATCATTTTCAAAAAGAAGTCCTGAAAGGCTAGAAGTGTGGGAGAGCCACTGGTTTCACCTGCAAGAAATGCCACAACATTATTTGCAATTAGTGCCATGGTGTCCACAAGCTCTAAATACAAAGACAGTGTGTTTTAATCTAACACGTTGGTTAAATCTGAGATCAGGCCAAGAAATCTTGTGAAGCTGTTGCCCATGTGGGACTATGCTGAGGGAGGCTGTGGCCCTGTGGTGCAGCAGGGCTGCAGCAGCTACTGAAACACCATTTTGTGAGGTGCTTGGTATAGAGGGATGGTGCTTATTTGTGTCCCACTCACTCCATCTCTCCCTCCCTCCAGTCTTTACTGTTTCCTCACCATGAATTTTACGAACAAGTTTAATCCCACTTTCAATGAGAAATAATAACAGTACATTATTTCCCTCAGACCTACACTGTTGTTTTTTTGAACTCTAAACTGTAGCAGCGGTTTTGGCACAGGGGTTAGCCATGGAGAGGGTCCGTGGGTTAACCATGGAGAGGGGCTGTGGGTGTGGGATGGCTGAGAGAAGCTGGCGAGGAGCACTGTGTCAGGCAGCAGGAGCACAGGGACCTCTCTGCTCCTGCAGCCCTGTGCTGAGCCTCCAAGAAAGTGTGTCAGCATTACCTAATTTAATGGCTTTTCATTGAGAGAGACAAACATGTCTTTGCTACCCAAGACAACCCATTTGATTTAATTTGGAAACTGCCTTTAATGCTTTGCGATGGTCTGTGATGTGGGTTCAGCAGCTGAACTGAAGGTGTGGGCTTGAGCCAGCCCTCTGTGCTTCTTGGGTCTGAGTCTCTTTGGTGGCAACCCTGACAGGGATCAAATCACAGGCCCTTCAAGTGTTGATCTCCAGATTAAAGAAATAATCACTAAAACGGGTTTCATTTCTAGCACTTCTCTCTTTTCTTTCATCAGAAGTTTTGAAATGCTTCTGTGGAGGCTGGTGATAGCCATAATCTCAGCCACAGTGATTTCTCATAAACATTGAAAGAAACTGCAGCTTTACTGAATATAGGGTCTGTTTTAAAGGGCTGGTGGTTCACTTGTTTTTAATATGAGTACAAGCACAGAGGCAAGTAAAATCTAATGAAGGTACTTAGAAGATTTTGTTTGAATACCCCACAGCAGCCGTGGTTTATACTGAAGGGGGAAAGACTTCTTTATAGTCAGGCCTGCAGAAGCCAAAAATTCAATTTTGCTTCACACCTTATTTTATTGCATTTTTAATTTTCTCTTGCATTACCCTGACCCTTTTCTATAGCTTTTGACGCCTGGTGCTTAATTACTTATCATTAGCAATGTACAGGGGGGCCTTCCTGCATATTTATAAATGTGATCATTAGTACATGGGAAGACAAAGACTTCTTTAAGACCATCATTAGTTATTCTGTTTTCATAGAAATGTTCATTAGAGAAACTACCCACCTGGTTAAATAATTATAATTAAGAACTGGTAATCTCTTTTGCATTTTTAAGTTGATCTTCAGAATGCATGTGCATAGTTAAAGGAGCCTTGTTTGGCCATCTTACTATCTTTTCTTTTTGATTTGAATTGTCAAGCAGATTTAAATGCTGTGTTTTGAAACTGTGTACCCTAAGAATGATTTAAGGAGAGATAGGCTACATGAGAGAAAGAGAGAGAGAGAGAAAGAAAGAAAAATAAAATAAATCAACCCACCTTACAATTATCTCTGAATTCATTAACTGTGCACTGGCAGTGAGAGGCTGCATAAGCCATTTATTGTAATGCACTGTATGGAGTTAAAACAAAATGTCACTGGAAGCTGATTTCCCTGTCCTATCTGTGGTATTCACTGCAGACACCCATACAGTGGGAGAACAATTGCAGAAAGGTATCATTTCCATGTCATGGTCTGGTATTCCTTGGAAACGCCGACAATAAACATGATGGTGTCAGTAGTCCTGCTCCCAGCCATTGCGGGGAGCTGGTGGGAAACCTGTCAGAAATGTGTGTGCCTGCCCATCTGCTGTGACTGTGGGGAAGGGAGAGCATTGCCCGCCGTAGGGCACAGTGAGGGCTCACCTCTGATAAGCCATGGCAGTGGGAAGAGCTTGTCAGTAGCATAAATGTCATCTGTAAACAATTAAGCAGCTACTGCTCATTCAGGGCAGTTTTGAAAAGCAAAGGAAGTCTGCAATCAGTTATATCTCCAATTACCATAAAAATATATTAGCCATTCATTCATTTATTAATGATTCATCAGTTAACCACACATAATGAGCAAATAATTAGCAATGCTGTACGGTTGCCAAAATTGAAGAAGTGTTGGCATTTTAAAGATGAAAGGTTGCATTTATGTAAAAAGTCGGGTGGTGATAAAGTTAATACGGAAGATAATTATAAAAGTGGCTGTCCTATTTTAGAGGCTGAGGTCCCACAAAACTTGCCTAATTGAACCAAAATTAATATTCTTCAAAAGCACGCATGTTACTGGTTACTTGCTGCTACATTTACCGGGAGATCTCCCTTCAGTAAGGTACGTCACACAATACAAGTTAATAAAATGCCAGACAGCAAGACTGTGTTCTTTGTTTGCTTGGTTCAGGGCCTTGTGGAAAACAATAAATTGCATTCATGTCAGCCGAGGCCCATCCCTTTGCTAATTACCGTTTGGTGCTGAAATGACTTCTGTGAAATTGGGAGCATGAAGAAACACACAGCCATACAAGGGAGGCTTTTCAGGCAGCAGCAGTAAATGTGAGATAGGCCTTAGGCGCACAGATGTTAAAACAGTGAATTCCCCTACAGATTACACTAATGGAAACCCTGTCAGGGTAAGTAAAATCCGGGGTCTGTGGTCAAAATCTAATTAATGTTCCTGTACTTAAAAAGAATATGAATGCCTGGAGGTGATGAAGAACACATAAGAAACTTGCTTGTTTGTAAAATTGCTGGTGTGGATGGCAACCACCACCAAGCCCTTCCTTAGGAGGTAACACCTGCTACAGAAGCTGCTTGCACTGCTCAGTGAGGGGCTGTGGGCACTGGGCTCAACCCCTCTTTCAAGTCCTGCATGAAAACAGCTGTTGGCACCTGGCCCACCTTCCCTGTGGACGGTCATCACTGTCATTAAACACCTTCTCTTGGTTCAGTTCAGCCACACGGTGTCGGCATCACTACTTTGGGAAGTACTTGTAGCTGACAATGTAGGAAAGGGCCAGCTTCTCTCTGTGCAAAAACAAAGCCTCGGCCGACTAAGTTGAGCTTGAGGACACTGCTGGGGCTCTTACGGCGCTTTCACAGCTGCACTGTGTATGGCCTGTGCAATAACAGAGGAAATGAATTTATAATGCCACAATCTCTTCTTTTTCACAAGCACAAAAATTCCCCTAAATACTTAAAATAACCCTCAGAGTGGGACAGACCTTAAATTTTGAATAAATGAAACCCTAATCCAGTGTGTTGCTGAAACAAGCTTGTTATTAAAGAAATAAATTTGAAACAGCAAGTGGTTTGAGAATTTTGGATTTAATTATTTAAATCTGCTTAAGATAACTCTCTAGTACTGTGTTTGGGGTTCCTGTTGAGAGCATGTTTTCCAGTAAAGGTATTCCACCCAGTGCCTTGGAAATATTACTTTTTCTTGCAACACTGGTTTAAGCAGTAGAGATGAATAATTGTGATTATAATAAGGCAAGATAGTCTATGGAAACTTGCTGGTATTTCTTGGATGCAGCCTGTCATGAAAACTGCTCAGAGACAATCGTATTTGTAGAGATCACCATTCTCCTTGGCTAAATGGCAGCTGGAATGTGGCTCCAAATGCTCTTCACATAAGAGAATAAGTAATTCCCTTAGTAATGTTACAGTCTCACCCATGACCAACAGTATCTGAACCAGCAAGTTTGCAATTTTAAGCTAATTTGAGGTATTATATGTTAATTAATAGATAAATACTGGGAATCAGACTGTTCATTGCTGCTTGGTATACTTCAGTTAAAAGTTACTACTTCATCTTTAGTATATGATTATCTCCTAATGCAGCATAGATCAAGAAGGCAAAATCTGTCTTGTCTTTTGTAGTGCCATAACAGGAGCTTCCTGGATCCTGAGTCTGCATTTGAGGTACGAATAGAAGTGTATTGAAGATGACCCTGATCTGCACAAAGCCCAACAGAGGGACCAGAACCACGGAGGTGTTCCTTGTCCCCAGCCACAATCCAGGCATATGGGAAGTCAACTTCCCCCACAGTCAGTAGTGAGTAGGGGAGAAAACTCTGGCTCTGAGTCATGTTTCCTTCCCCTGGGGTTGTGCTAGGAGAGAGGGACACAGCCACACTGCATGCTTGCTCAGTCTCACCACTTGGCTTGTCTCCTGCAGGGCAAGCATGCTGTACGGACACTGTGAAGATCAGCAAAGGTGTGTTTGTGCTGAATATCCTTACAAGTAATTATTTATGTCTTCAAGGCAGGATGCTCCTCTTAACCATTTTCTTTCTGCATTGTCTGTGTTTGCAGTACAGCTCTTGCAAGGGGGTGTTACATTCTATTTTGGGGACCAGACTCTGCTGCTGAGTATTGCCAGCACTCACTCTGTCAGTCATATTGGCCACTGTGGCTTGAGTGCCACTCTCTCTCACAGGGATGAAGCCTTTTTGCTTTCTTAATGCTACTAAAGTTGCATTGATGTAACTGAATATGTCCCTTCTGTCATGTATTATGGAGTGTTCAAGTTTCCAGCCAAAATTTGTGGGGACAATAAAAAGGCAAGTCCAGACATTCAATTAATCTCATTAAACAGTTCAGTTGCTACTCACAGGTCTAGTGGTCAATACAGCCATATCATCTTCTGAATCCAACAGCACCAACTGACTCAAGAGCTGGTGCCCAGTTCAGCACTGGCTTCTCTAAAATGTACAACCAAAACCCAGAGGATTTGCCTGGTTGTCCTCATTCAGGCATGCTTACTGATTTACCTAGTTATTATTAGCAGTATTTTCTTTTATAAATGGTTTTTATTTTCAAGAAAAGATCCTACAAATACTTTTTTCTTAAGCAATAATGTCTATGTTTATGTATTACATGAGGCAGATGTTGATTCAAAGCTTAGTTCTCGCTTAAGATATCTTTCAGTCCGCTCAAAGGGGTTGTTTAGTGTCCCCTAGCTGAACCATTTTTTCCCTCTGTTGCTTTGACCCATTGATTTAATTAAGGTCTAATAAAGAGAGGGCTGAAAGATTGTGAAAAATCCTTTTTTTGGTTTTTTTCACAGACCTGACCTATGCTGGTCTGTCGTTGCGTTTTTGACTTACATGCCCCCTTTAATATGTGAGCACATTGATACAGAGTTTGTCTTCCTTAGAGCCAGTTATTTTTTTCCCTCAGTGATAGGTCAGATTTAATTTTGGTTTTAACCAAAGCAAATGCTTTCCTGGAGACCTTCTATTTTAGTGAAAATAAATAATGAAAAAATAACCAAAACAAGTCACAGTATCAAAAGGCAAGATCTTAGAACGCTTAGTTGTGACCCTTTCTTTTTCTGTTTCCTTTCCCATCCTCCTCTTACCAGTGAAGAAAGAGAAATGAAAACTCTGGATTTGCTTTTCAATTAAGTGACAGGAATGACTCAAATTTTATGAAACATGGAGGGTTTTTCATTGAAAATCCATGCTACTTTTCAACTTTGTGTCTTGCCTAGGTCAGTGTTAATGTTCAAAAAATATTTCACACTATTTGTCATATTGCCAACCTCCTGTTTTCCTTTCTCATGTCCTCCCACCAGCTCTGCAGTTTACCATGATAGGGGGAGAAGAGCTGTTCCCAGCATGCTAATTTTGCCGCTGAGCAGGCTTATCTGTATCTTGGAAAAGGCAGATTACCATGAATGTGCACCCTCACCACACTCTGCTTCTTTGGTAGGAGAGGACTTCTGGCATTGGGGCTCCCAGTGCTATCCCTGCTGTGCCAGGACTGCAGTGATGGTATTCAGAATAATAAAGAGAAAAAAGCCCCAGCTGCAACTTCAAGGAATGGCTCAATGTGCTATTCATGGCTTCAAAGAACAGCACTGCTATACACAGTGGCAGTTTGTGAGTGTGAGCCTTCTTAGATGGCTCTCGTGCTCAGATTTCTGTGCTCCAGGCTCGTTAGCAGTAGAGCTGCCTGTGGGGCTGTGGCAGGTTTGCAGTACAGCAGGATGTGCACTAACATAAAAATCTGGTTGGGGTGGTGTGATCCCAGTGCTGGCTGGGCACTGGCAATTAAGTCTAGATGAAAATAAGACACCTGGACTTTGTGACTCCTGGGATGTGACATACCACTTGCTGAGGGCCATCCCTGCCCAGGGAAGCACTAAAACAGGTGTATAAATCCTACTGCGTTCAGTGGGATTTAGGCACCTGCTTAAATTTAAGTGCTTGTTTAGAGAGTTTCCTGAATGAAAGCCTGACAATTGTGCCCAAGAGTAACTTTTAAATTAGTTTTAATTTGCTTATCATAACCAGCTGTCATAAGTCTGTGTAAAAAGAGTTTGATTTTGGAAAGATGAAAGATTTCCCAGGCCCTTGGCTTTCATGTAAGCACCCTTCATGGATGGCCAGCAGCCTGCTGAGCTGGAGCAGCCTTGCTCAGCCCTGCTTTATTCTGCATTGCTCCGAGGTCCCACTGGGGCTGCAATATCAGCCCAGCACTCTGCAAAGCAAACTGCCCTGCCAGGAACTGACATCACCCAATGTGCCTCTCCAGACATGTCCCACCTGGGGCAATCTGCAGGCTGCAACAGGGGAAGAGAGAATCCACACTGCACTTAGGAGGTGAGTGCAAATGAAAGTTAGGGCAGTGAGAGAGGGGGAGAGGAGATTTGTGTCCAAGTGGAAGAGTCAACTGAACCTCCTACTTGTGTCACTCCTTTTGTGTCACAGGAGTCAGAAAGTTTCAAGAGCTTGCTCTTTTAGAATTTTTCCCCCCTTTATAATCCCTTCTTTCTTACAATACAGTTTGAGGATAAACTTGAAACTAGTGTTACCTTTACAGAAACCAGTCTCAAAGGAAAAACAAAATCCAACAAACTCAAATTACTACTTATTTCTGTATTTGCACATGTTTACATGCATCATCTACTTAAGACGAGCAGAACTGTGTCTATGTCACTGAGAGTTACTTTATTTTTTTCCTCAAATACAGGGTTAATTAGTCAATGGATGATACCACTGTTGTGTAGCTCTCAGAAAGACTAGATTTGCAATTAAAACATTTTAAAGGCTTTCTTTTGTAGAGTCCTTAGGTAATTAAGCTGAAGTGCCTGTACATTTTATATATAAATGTACTGGAGCAGTGGTAGCTGATGTAGTAGTTAAGGTCAGGTAGAAACCAACCTTGCATTTAGAGTCTTTTTTCCAGTATCTCAGTCGAAACCTCCCTAAATCTAAATTAATCTTCCAGAAATGTATGGGAAATTTGGTTTATGAAGGGGAAAAAAGGTCTTGCATTATTACCATAGTCTATCAGTCTTCCCTCAGCGTGACTCCATTCATTTTTCAATATGTGGCAATTCAGCATTGCCATGGCTGAACTTCAGAAGACTTTTCTGAAATAAAGCTTATTATGGGAACAGTCACATTGAGGTGCCCCCACCAAGGCAGGAGTGCAGCCCTGCCTGGCTGCAGCCTGGGCAGGCTGGGGGCAGAGGCAAGGGAAGTCTTTGTGTGGTCCACAACAGGGGACTTGGATACAGCAGTGCTCAAGACAGCCGTGACAAAACTGGGACCAAACCTGGCTGTGCTGCTGTGTCCTGCGGCTGTGCTGCTGTGGCCCATTCCACTCCACAAAAACTCCTGCTTGGGCTGCAGCTTCCCTCTTTGCCTCCCGAAGCTGTTCCCTTCCTCACAGTCTTGGTTCCTCTCCTCCTTGCCAAGTATGCTGACTCCAGCCTGATCTGAAAGCTAATTTTAACAAATAAGATCTTGGGCCAAGCTGAATTAGGATCTGGAGATAGGACAGACCTCAAGAAGGGAGCAGGGTGGGGGGAGTAAGGGAGCACGAACGCTCAGCCCTGTAATACGTGTGAGAGCTGATGCTCTCGGAGCAATCGAGTGCTTATTATTATTTCTCTTGGATAGGTCACTTGGGAGTGGAGGAATTTTTCATTTTAAATTAAAAAGAAATCTTTTATAATGCTCATTTCTGAAAGGAAAAAAAAATCCACCTCATCATGGAAGCAATTAGATGGAGAACACATTGAAAGGAGTGATTAGTTGTTAATTTTTGTGCTTTTGGCCCTGACAGAGGGGTTTTTTGTGACTTTTTTTTTTAAAGGTGTCTTTCATATGCCTATAGTCCAAGGTTACTTCTCATTCAATAGCAATTACCATATGTCCATTACATGCTAGAAACTGCTTGAGGTGGATGCAGTGGTCCCCGTCAGAGCATGTGTCAAGTTGAAATGCCAGCAGCTGTGTGAGCCCCGGGATAATTGTTCTTATCTGTTTCTTCTCTTTTCCAAGTCACAGTAAATGTTCTAGGGAGTAACTTCCCCCTTCCTTGATGCAGCCTGAAAGTGCAGCCCTCCATTTTGCATTTCAGGTTCCAAGTCAGCCATGTCAAGATTTGAACAAGAATCAAGGAGGATAATGGGCCAGATGTAATTAAGAGGTAAAACTAGTGGTGAAATAGGTTTTCTTTCTTTCTGCCCATCAGATTACAAACCTCAGTCCCACCACCACTTAAAAAACCCAATCTATAACTGCGAACCTTGGATAACTGCTCTATTGTATCAGATGGAAACCAACTAACCAGACACCACAATACAAAAAAATACACACATTGTACCTCAGAAAAATATGGGGCTGAAAACACAGAAAAAATGCAGCCTTGTTAAAATGTGGACATGGTCCAGTAATGGAATGAGTAAGGAAACTTGAATGGATGAGAGTCAAAAAACACTCTGCTTAATTCTTGGGTTTTTTTATTTGCCATTCAGCTTACATCAGTGTTAACATCTACTGAGAAATGCAGCCATTTACAATTTGCAGTTCAATGTGTTACTTTAATTAGTATGAAAATTAAAGGGCAACTATAGGCCAATGTGAATGATTATGGAAATACATGTGCATCACATGCTATGCTCTCATTTAATTAATCGTCTTGTAAACTATATCAAGCACTTTAAGTCAGTTGCTGAGTATAACAACTCTATTTTAAATAACCACTTAATACTTAACAGGATGTGGAGAAAACACTAGCACACGACTGCTTCTCAAGTTTCAGCGTCTGAGATTTTTTAAAGCTGACCCAAGTCAACCCAAAGAATGTTTAACACCCTGTGTCTGCACACAAGAAAGTCTGTGATGTACAGACATTCAATTACATTTTTTAAAAAGTGAGAAACATTTTGTAAAATAGTAACTTTAGAAAGCTAATTGGCAGCAGCAAACACTAGAGTGAAGGCCAAAGCTAGAGGGGACATTTTACTACAGTAACTCTAGTCAAAGAAAAAGAAAATAAAGGCATCTTTGTTTCTCAGTCAAATTAGCTGATTAAGAAATAGAACATTTTAACATGCTTTAAATGCAGCATTAATTATTTATATGAAAAAATTAAAGCCAGGTTCCATGAATTACACTTTGTGTCTGTGAATTGAATGTTACGGGAACAGTAATCCTTTTACATTCATGCCTTACTTCATTAGGCAAAACTAATATTAAGGGCTCTATTCATTCAAAAATTCTTATGCATTCAAGTTGCACCTTTTCTGTGGCCTTTTTTTTCTTTCTTCAGTACAATTTTCAGTGCTGATTTTTAAACATGATTCAGAAAAAGCAATCTACTTTACAGTCCTAGGATGGGCTCTAGTAAGCAGATGTGTTTAGAAAAGCACAAGGATACAGCGGTGGATCTTGCTTGTCATTGGTGAAAAGGTCCAGAGTAAGTCATATTATATAGTCTCAAAGCTGATGTAATAACACAGGAAATCAGATGCATTACCAGCAGGGAAGCTCTGAACTCTGTGAGCCCTTTTTCCTGTAGATCGATTAGTAAATAATTTCCCTCCCCTCTTCCCCCCCCCCCATTTATTGTTTCTGAGGACTGAGCAGTGCTTTGTTCAGGTGAACGAAGAACAGAGCTTATTTACTCAGGCCGGTGTGTTCAGGGATGTACTTTTCTATTTTCCATATATGTCTGTTTTAGCAATGGTGTGCCCCATGCTTGATTTCCCAGGAAGAGAGTCCATCCACTGAAGCTGCACTGATCTATGGGATGTGGTTAAACACCTGCTGGGACTGAGGCTGGGGTCATCAAAGTCAGTTGTCTGCATTTCTTTGAACGCAGACACAAGATAAGGAGCTCGTGCATTAATTAATTGTTTTGCTAACACATATGTGAAACTCTGATTTGTTTCAGCTTCTTTCCTTGGGTGTTTTGTTGTTTTTTTTTTTACTGACTGAAGAGTAGAACAGCTAGAATTGTACAATGATGATCATCTTGAACTTTCAAAATAATTACAAGATTCACTTAACATTAAAGTAATAACTTTCAAAGAGAGAGAAAGGGGGCAAAAGGCAAGAAATTATAAAAAAGGGGTTACCCAGAAGCTTGCGAATTGTCAGCTGGCTGAATTTAAATAAACTCTTGAGAAGCAAAATATTGGGAAGTGGAACAAGGCGTCAGATGGTTGGGTAAGATTGATGTATTTAATAGTTTAGTTAATATGGATCAACATCTGCCTTTAGTTAGATCTGCACAACCCCCTGACTTGAGCAGTGTTGTACTTTTGCAAGTTTGGACTGATGTTGTTAAATAAGCCCCAGTGCAGAATGTCTGCAGAGAGCCTGCAGTGCTCAGTGCTCGTGTAACCGGGCAGCTCTGGAGAGAAGGGGGAATACAATATGGTATTGTTTCTTGTGTAATTTTTGAAATATATTGAGGAGTAATATATTTTTTATAATAGGGTGCTCCCTGTCTCTTTAAGCAACTGTCAGATATAGGATGTCCTCGTGCCAGAACGCTGCGGTCTGCTCCCTCTGTGCAATTGTTAATTAAATCCATCCCTTATTGTAGAGCCTGTCTAGGCTCTTACCCATTCTGCTTATCTGTGATACCAGATGATGCTCAGTAATTCATGGCCAACCTGCTCCCACCTTCCATTGGGTCTCCTGTGCACTGACCTTAACCAGCTTCACCTTTTCATTATTCCCAAGGAGAACGGAGCCCTGAAGGCAACAGTTTTATCAACTTTTCCTGTTGACCAGATGATGGTTCAGTGATAAATAAATGGAGTGTGCTTGAGCTGGAGGCCTCCCACACTCCGTCACTCCCCGTCCTTCTCTGGCTCCCATTGCCTGCCTGGACACAGAGCTGTGTGTGCAAAGGGGACTGTCCTCAAAGGACACCACAGGCTGCACTGCTGCTGGCAGGCAAGAACTGCTTTTGCCTACCCAGGTAATGTTACTCTACCACTCACTATGTCAGCTGAAAACTTTCTCTGCTTGGTACTGAGCTGTGCCACCTGAAAATCTCTTTGCCCCAGTAGTAAGGCTGATATACAGGAGCTGGTAGGAATATTTTCATATCTGACAAGCTGTTTCCCATGAACACTGTCAAAGATTTAAAAGCCACTTCTGCAAATAGGACTTTCTGGCAAATATAGTCTAAGCAAATCTTTTATTACGACATGGCTAGAAATACTCCTAGAGTTCTCCTAGAAATGGGTACTGTACCAGCAGAAAGCAATATTCTGTTGGCCTGTGCATTGCCTCAAGGGTATTTACTATGGTAATAAGATCAGTAATTCATCTCCTAAAATCACTGGGAGTACAAATGCTTATTTAAGTAGATGGTATCTTGATTACAACTGAGTCAGGAGAGTTCTTGAAGCTGCCTGTTTAGGCTGCAGATCTTCTTTTAAAGGCAAAGGACTGGTAAGCACAAGAACATGTTTGACAGCTACCTTACATTTTCAGCTATTCCCAGTACATGCACAGCACATCCCTCAACAAAATGGGTGTGTACAAATAAGTCAGGAAATTACTCCTGTTAGGTTTTTTCCCCCCTTTTTCTTTCCATAAAAATATAATGAAAAGAGAGATAAATCTCTTTCCATCTCTAAATGGATGGTTAGAACAAAGGAAACACAGAAAAAGCCATCCATATTCTAACAGCATATAGAGCCATTTGAACCCCATTTTGTTGGGAGATGCAGCACCAACATCAATTCAGAGACAACCTTGGCCCAAAGAAAACAAAAGGAAAAGATCTGGAGGTAAAATGATCTGATTCATCACAGAGTAGGCCAGTGCCAGAGAACTCTCCTATATTTTTGAGACGCTTGCAGCCTCCCATCTGCTAGATCACAAAGTCAGCAGGCCTCTTCTCTGGAAGTTCTGGAGGCCAAAGCCTCCAGTCTTGCTGAACTGATTTTGTGCATTTGTTTACAAACCTGATCAAGAGAAACCATGGGTTTATGACAAAGGCATAGAAATGGGAGTTTAAGGATGTAGTTTTCAGTCCCAAATTCTGTCACAGAAAGTATTCAGAGAAAGGGTGCTACAGTCTAGAAATAGAGAGATTCATCAAATTTGTTTATTTGAGGAAAACCATAGTTTGACTTCTGAGAATCCAAAATCAGTGTCTGTAGCCTTGTGCCAGGAAAGTCTCAGGTGGTCCATAGTATTTCACACTGGTGATGTGGCACTGAAGGTGAATTACAGAAAAACTGAGCTAAAAGTGCCTAAAACAGATGTTCTCTAGTTTGCCAAGAAGTCTAGCCCTTAATGAGGACATGTGTCTGAAATGGAAAGCAATAACAGTTTCCCTGCAGAATGCTGTTCTGTACTTTAAATTCATCAATACTACTCCTTTGAACAGCTATTAAGCTAAATATCACTAAGGTTTGTGCAAATTTGATGAGATAAATACTTGTTTGTGCTCTCTACCTATTTCAGAAATTAAATATTTTTCAGCAGGCATAATTCTGTCCCACGAGCCAGAATCTTCACTCTCTTTTTTTCTGCAGGCGTGGAGCATAACTAACATTTGAAATAACTTTCACCAGCTTGATCACTGTTGTCAAACAGAGTACAAATGCAAATGAAACTAATTATTTTTGCTCAAGTTCTCTTGGTTCCACCAGAATGTATGGAATTGTCTTTTGTTAGTTAACAGTGCTTAACACTTACGTAGCAATTTCCATCCTTGGTGACAAGCTTATTAATCAATGCAACACCTCTGAAAAGAGCATTGCTATGTATTCCTATTAGAGTGTGAAATCTAAAATGTATGGATGTGCTCTGAAGTGTTGGTCAAATAGCCAAAGAACTCTGGGTTTTGAATTTGGAAGTTTGTGGTTTCTGTTCCCTGATTAGGCCAGACTCCTCTGACACACAGACTGCTTTATGCATTTAATAGATCAAGCTCTGCTGGGTTTAGAGCCACACATCAGCGTGGCCATACTCTGACTTTGAAATGTGGCAATAACACCACCCTTTCCTGTAATTGCTGCCTGGAGGATCTGAGACGGGGATACAGCGCACTGCTGGGATTCGCTCTTTGCAGCTTTGTTAAGACTCGCAGGGGCTGGAAGGTGTGTTTCCAGTGCACAGTAAATAGGGTTGTGTTAAATGACCCCTGCCTTTTTTCATGCTAATAGGTGTGACCCTGTTAGGCTCACAAAGAAGTCTGTCCTGACATAGTGGTGATAATTTTGTCTAGAGTGAAATCCATTGGGTTCCCTCACCTCTTTTCCGTGCTTGCTATTGTAGGACGCTAATAGTATCACTGATCTGCTGTCCTTGCAGCCAAGAAAGTGTCAGGTGAGAGCATTTTCTGCTTGCTGCATCCCAGGAAAAAAATGTATATTCTATCCAATAAGCTTGGTTTGGTAAATGAGCTTTATTCAATGTTACCAGCTCTGCAGAAGCCACCAGGCAAGTGCAGTGAAAAAGGCCCCCTATAATGGATATAATGAAAGCCAAACCATTTCAGTTGCTGACTAGAGGCATATCAATAAAAATCAACTCCTGCATATATCAAGTGATTGATAGCAAGTTTGAAAGCTGCTCCACTTCCCTGGTAGTACCATCCAACTGCAATAAAACACAAGGATTTCTCTTCTACCCTTGCAAATAGACATGCTGCGTGTAAGAGGAGCTTCAAGAATTAAAAAAAATACAGTGAGTTATTGCTTTTAAATAGCTCACTCCATTGCTTTTAAGGGCGACAATGTCTAAACTATAGCAGGAGGGGAACTGTTAAACATCTCCCTGCTTTGCTCTGTTGGTAGGCGGCCCCTGAGACTTTGTCAGCAGCCAGTCATAACTCAGCCTGCTTAGGGGTAACAGCTCAGGATGAGTACTGTCAGCCTGGAGAGGAGCTTTTGGGATGTCTAAAGGGAAGACTTCAGAGGAGAACAGCTACCTAAAAATTCACACCCCTCTGGCAAGCTCAGCAAGCACAGTCCCTATGACGGACCAGGGCTGTGGCCCGAACAGCACAGGCTCCCACATACCTGGCTGCAAGGCATAGGCTGCAGTCTCATTCTCACTCTCAATAGGGAAGTTGCTGGTACTGCCTATGGTTTGGGGTTGAAGCCTGTAGCTTTTGTATCCAGACATTGTGAAACATCCACACCTACAAGCATTATGTGAGTTTGTATAAGAAGCATTATATGGCTTTTTATGACCAAACCTGTGTCTGTTTCATTGACTTATGCTCATGGAAGTCTTGAGTCAGCTGTTGGGAGCCTACAAACTTTGAAGAAGTCAAGGGGCTTCTGAAAAACTCTTTCTGAGGGTAATTTTATAGTTGGATGCTGTTCCTTCTCACAAAAGAAAACCAGGTTCATTGGACTGCACCTTGAAAATACCAAGGTTCATCTTTGTCCGCACACAGCCTGTTTAGAAATTTATTCCAGCTACAAATCTTGGGTTTAGATCTGGGTTCAAATAGCCCTTAATTCAAAGATGAGACCTTTATCTTGCTGATGTCAATGGGATTTCTGTCACTGGCTTAACTGGGTGAGGGTCTATGCTGTGTTTTAACCCACAGAGTTTTAGTTTGTCCTGTATGTTATGTAAAGATAGGTATTAACTGGGAAGTCTAAATTTCTGGAAGTCTTTCTCTCAGTAGTTCTTATTAAATTCACTACTCCAGCATAATGTAGCTTTCTGTTCTAATCATTGCACTGCTGTACTTGGGCATGGCACTTCAAAAGGGTTACCTTACTCTTGTAGCAGAATCCTCCTTAGATTTGCTCACTCTGGGGACCCACACCAGATTTCTCCAGTTCTGCAAACAGGCCAGATTTTCAGCTCCCTTTTAATCTTTGGCAATTTGAATTTATATGGGAAACTCACAGGTGACAGTCTGGCTAGGTTGAGACAAGTAGGATAGAAACCATGTCAGAACAGTCCCTGAAAGTCCTACGATGTGCTTAAAGCATTTCAAGAGAACCCTTGATCCAAAGTATCAAAGGGTTACAGTAAGATCAAGAAGAATTAAAACTGATGGTGTGCCAGAAATCACGTGCAGCACAAGGTCATTACTCACCCTCGTTAAAGTGGTCTCAGTACTGTGGCCTGATCTGAAGCTTAATTGAAAAGTTTCAAATGATGCATTATAACGAAGACAAGACAGCCACTGCCCATTACACGACCCCTGCTAAAAAAGGCAGATCGGTAATAGGGCAGAAATCTAAGCAATTGCTTGAGGATAATCAAGGCCTAATGAGGTATCCACTTCAGTCTTTCAAAGGTGGAGGAACCTCTCCCTGACACTGGAGAGAATGCAAGGGCTGATGTGAGCAGCTACCTGCGTCCAGAGAACAAGCCATCTGGCCAGGGTAGTCACTGTCCTTGGCAGCAGGGGGAATACCGAGGGCAACAGCATATGGATAGTGTGGGTTTTCAGCTGTACAAAAGATTAGTGCTATGGCCAGGACAACCTTCTCACTTGTCTTCTTTTGCAATCATTTTCTGTTAGCCCAGACCTCAGCCTAAAGTGATCATAGGGAGTGTATCAGGTCTGAAATATTAGTTGTATTAGGAACCTACAGAGTGGCAACAGGAGATAGCTGACTGCTGATGTTATCAATTTTCCATAAAAAATTCACAAAAAACCCCGAAAACCTGTTGATGTTCAACTTCAGTGTGATAATAAACTGCAAGTAGCAATTACCCAAAGATATCAAGTATCTCCTTGCCATCTTCCTCTTTTTTAGTTCTATTATCTGGTCTAGCAGAGAGGTCAAGGCCCATATCCACATGATTATCTCCACATCCAGCTGCCAAATTGTGAAAGCTGCTCTTCCTGGGCTGCTGCTTGGGCAGCTGTACTAAAAGGTTTGCAGGTGCCCTTGCCCAATGAGCGGTTACAGCATGGAATCACCTTTCAGTCTGCAGAAGCCAAATGGATTTTCAACTTCTTTAGATAGCCATCTTACCCATTGTAACCCATATCTGTAGGATGTGCCTCCAGATTTCTATCTGTTTGCTGAGCAGGTTTGCTTGCTGTTCCTAATCTCTCCTGTTTTGATAAGATCTCCCTTCTGACTTGACTTACACTAGCCATGGAAAGCTAGACCAGACAAAAACGTTGTACAGGGGTTTGGGTTTAGTGAGAGAGGACAGCCTTCAGTGATGGACTTACTTAAAGGCATCACACTCAATGAGAAGTTGTGAAAATTGTTTAGCGCCATGGGACATTTTTTTGGGCTTCTAGTTCCTCCCTAATTTTAAGTACATTTAAATCAACATACCTACTTTCTTTGCTATGAATCCCACTTTAATTATCCTTTGCTTTTTCATGTAATTTCCTTCAACTGTAAACACTGAGACTGAAAAAGAAGGCTAATATAAAAGAAAAATTATAGTAAAATAATTAAACACCCATTTATGCAACTTTTCAGGTGGCTGTTTTGAAGACCATGAGAGGTGCAACTGCCTTTACTGGGACACCCTTGGGCTTAGCATTAAACCATATAAGACCTTTAATGTATGACATAGGGCATCAGCTCTACAAAATATTACTGGTTGGCTGGCAGCCCTCTTTCTGTCCATTGCAAATGAATACTGTAAGTCTGTGTGTGTAAACAGGTTGTCATCACCAGTGCCCATGGTCACTGCAGGCTGCACCCACCAACCTGAGGAGTCTGCATCTCTGCTTTGCTCAGGATGTGTCTGTGTGTTCAGCTGCTGGTACCCGTGGAAGCAGCAGCTGAGCAGTCCTGCCTGAGGAAGAACCAGTGCCACTCCGAGGAGCTCTGGGACCGCATGGGGGGACAGGGTGCTATCAGCTCCTGTGTGAGAGCTGGAGCCTGCCACAGCATAAGAGGGGCCAGCAGTGAGAAACAGAACGCCTGTACCAGCCTGAAGGTACAGTGTCAAGAGGCCTTTCTTGAGATATCATTTCTTGTTAAGAACCATTGATTGATTTAGCCATTTACATGATTTTTAACTTATTTTACTTGTATATGAACAAGGACAAAATACAGATGGTGTCTCTGAATCGGGTACCCATCTACTTTTCTCAGGCGTTGGCAAATCTCAGCTAGGTCTGACCATTTTGACTTTGATACTCTCAGGCACATGGTGTGACTCCTGGGGATGGTCCTGTGCAGGGCTAATGGTTGGACTTGATCATCCTTGGGCTCCCTTCCAACTCAGCAGATTCTGTGACTCTGTGACTTCGGAGTTGTATTTTCCTTGTCTGTTGCAGGCAGTACAATTGCCCACACCTTCCATGGGTCATTGCACCATTCAGACAACTCACAGGGTCTCATCTTACAGTATCTTAGGCTAGGGGAAGTTGAGCCTTAATTTGTCTGTTCTACAGATGTTTTGTGCAGTGGCCACTGCTGGTTTGGCTGTGAAGGATAAGAAAAAGTTCCAAAGAACTTGCTATTGAGGAGGGGCATGAAACCGAACAGTGAGAACATGTGCAACCTATATTGCAACTGCCTATGTTTGCTGAGTTTTAAGTAAGGAAAGTAGGAAAAAACCTCTGACATTAAAAAAAAAAAGTAGATCCTTGAATCCATGTAGCAAAAAATAGGGCAGGTGAGTTATTAGTAGCTGATGAGAATATGAGAAGAGTAATTATTATATAGTCCTATTAATAAAATTGTGCTGCAGCTCAAAAGAAAAAAAAAGAAAAAAGAAAGTCGCCAAAGAGCCCAGTGAGTTAGTTCATGGGAAAAATTGCTTCTATTATATGAATAGAAATATCAGCTTGTGTACTTAGCAGAAAGCTCTGGACACTTATGGAAATTCAAAACGTTTCCATATATCCCAGTCCAGGATGGAATTAAAGTGTTGTAAAGCTTCCTTGGAAGCCAACATTTATCTAATACGTAAGCATATTTAGATTTCATTTTGAAATGGTTGTTAAAGGCTATCCTTTGGCTGCACTCTATCTTTCTTTCTAACGTTTTTTTTAATTTGTTGAACTCTGAGATTTTATGCTAAGAAAAATGTACTTTCAGAATGTGAAATGTCTGAATGACCAGTTATAGCATATACTAACCCTGAGAGATATCCATTGAATCTGCTTCCCTCCTCCAATTTATTTGCTGTTTGTCCAATCATGCCTTGCATTAATGTTCAACACTTAGCTAAACTGTGTGTGTTGTATTTTAGCTCTGTTTTTGTTTTGTCTAAAAAATTTCCAAATTGGTATTAAGTATTCAAGATGTAATCTCTGGAGCAGGAAACTGGTTATCAGATTTATCTAAAATAACTGGGCAATGGAAATACCTCTGTGCAGAAAGCATTTTTTTTCCTTAGTGTTAATTTAGAGGGAATCTAATGCCTGTGAAAGGTGCTGGATTGCGACATCAGAGAACTGAAGCTACTATTTAACCACAGAGCGGTTACAGGATGGGAGATGGCTTCACAAGATTCTCCATGAGGCTTGACAAAATATTTGTCTCAGGTTTGGTTCCTTTCATCCAGCTGGAACCACCAAGCTTTCACATGTTGGTAAAAGTTGCTCTCAGGTTGTTAGCTTTCACAGGGGTGATGGAGAGAGCCCTTCTGTAAAAAGGGGGGGATTCTGCTTTTGTGATAGCTGTCTAACATTTATCATATGTTTAAACCTAAAAACTGGATTTACTACAGCTGAGTTGGCACATCACTGGAAGGGACTGTTGTGACTAAAATATTCAAAGCACAAGGTGTGTTCCTGCTGTCCCTGCCCCGTGCCACAAAGGCAGGTATGAACTGGAAGGGAAGGGCAGGCACTGTGACCTGCACCCCAGGGCATGCTCTGCCACCCCCCCTGCAATGTCCCTGGCACGGTGCCACTGTGCTTAGGCCACTTCAGAGGGAATTTCAAACCCAAAGTTTGCACTTTTGCATTCTATTACCCCTTGTTTAGCAGAGGACAGATGAGAGTCGTAGAGTCTAAGATGTCATTATTGGAGCTGTGCCAAATTCAGGGTCCAGTTCTCATCTTTTCCCTTTTTTTCCCAACATTTCCAGAATAGTTTTCTCTGAAGGCCATGTGTGGTCTCCATGGTTTGGACCACAGGTCTCAGTTGTCAGGTTACTATTAGACAGGTACAGACAATATCTGTCTGGTGTGCTAACGGATGGTCTTGCCAGCTGCCAGAGACTCTGAAGACCATTTCTCATGATACCTGTTAAACTTCAATTTATATTTTTTACTTAGTTAAATTAATATGTGTGGTATTGATGGGTTGTACTGGCTTCATGAGGAGGGAGAGAAGCAAATAGCCTCGGGGTAGTTTTTACTTGTTTCACTCAAAGTGGGAGACTTTCGCAGTACTGCCTGCCTCCCCTGAGCTCATCAGGAAAGGAAAATCACCCTTTTCATGTCTCCCATGTGCCTGGTCTCACAGGCCCACATGGAGCTATCCACCATGGCTCTGCTGCTCTCACAGCAAGCCCAGAAGTACATCCATGACTGAATGGACCAGCGGGCTTATTACTGTAACACAAAGTCAACTTAATGCATAAGCCCAGTAGGAATCAGTTAAAAGTTTTTTCTTCTGAAGCCACATTCTTCTGATGGTTGTGGTATGTTGGATAGAGGCTACATTCCCTCACACTGGAATTTCCTGTATTAGCACTGCACAGGAGTGGTTTTATTTTTTAGTCCTTGAGATTTCTGAGCTCCATGGATTTCACAGCCTTTATGCACCATGAAACAAAGATCTGGTTTCTACTGAGGCATTGCAGAAAGGATGAGTGTCTGCCGACTTGTTGGTCTTGCAAAAACTGACACCTTGCAAGATCAGAGGTGAACCAGTCTGGGATCATCTCACTGAAGACTGAGGTATTAGTGACACAGCTCTCATACGGTTCACATATGCTTTCTGCACTAATGTTTGGAGCTAAAAGAAACATTTCTTTTTTTGTTGATGTCAGTTTGGACCCTAATGTACTGCTGAGGGAGCTCACATTGCTTCTGTTATTGTGGGAATATGGTGGTTACAATCTGTAAGACACTAAACTAGGCCAAGGCATGGGCATGCTGCTTCAACATTTCCCACCCTAAACAAGCATGTCATCCTCTAGGCTTGTATGCTCAGTACCATAAAGGCAATGCTATAAGTTCACTTTGTGATGAGAGCTTTTTAGGGAGGCCTGTGGACTCTCTCTTTTCTCAGACTCACCTGACTCCAGCCCAGCTGTGCTAGTCCCACTTTACTTAATCAAAATTGCGTGTCAGATTACCGACCCACAAATTTACAGCTTCATTGAAATGGAGACAGGTTATGTAAGACTTTCTGCGTAAAAATGTTTAATATATTATATTGGGTTTTGTGGAAGAGTGGAAAATATCTGTTTAGTTTTGGAAATACTTTTTAGAGTTATGCAGAAGCCAAGTTTTTCATTGTTCTACTAATATCTTCCTGGTCTGCAAGGTTTTAAAAGATATATCTAAGAAATTTTGCAATGTTGTGTTGAGTCAGGTCTCAGACTTTCACAGAAAATGAAGTGGCAGATACAATTCTGTGGCACAGGTTTCCAAAACTTTCCCAGTTCAACTCTTCACCCTCTATCCTTTATGCACTTCCCCACCTTAAACTGCTCTTACTAAGTCAGTTTGCCAGGGACTCTGAGTAAGTGGTGAAGTGGACTGAAATGCTCAATTTTTCCAGTATTTGTACTTTATGACTAAGTTATATTATTGGTTTAGGATTTTTTAAGTCTAAGTAAGGATACTTTCTACCTTAATTGCATGCTAATTAACATTGTGCTTTGTGGAGGATTAATATTACATAAACTGTAGCCCTACCTCAGCCATCTCATCTCTCTCCTGTATCTGCAGCCCAGAAAACTGCTTGGTTTTTTTACCCCATTGTTACTGTTGTGTTTCCCAACAGGCCAACACAAGTTTTCAGAATTGACACAGAGCTCCACAAATATCTAGTCAAACCTTCCTGACAGAGTCTTTCTTTTATATCCTTACTTTTTTTTTAAATTAAATTTGCCTCGGTAATCAATATGTCCCAAACCTGTGGAGTGTCTTGATGGGTAATCTCATTAGCCCCACTTAAAGGAACACTGCTCTGCTGTCATGTCCCTGTTGCAGATCCCTGTGAAGGAGGATGCCAGAGCACTGGCTGATCTCATATCTCCCAAGCAGTAATTTAATTTGCAAAATGTTGTGGATTTTTTTCTGAAGTGTGTGAACTTTCCTTACTCTGTTTTCTTGAAACATGAGTCAATGCTCTGTTTTCATCTGTATAGCCTCAGTATCCCACCTTTGCATGAAAGCCTTCAAAGCTGTGTGGCAAGGATGGTACAAAAGCAAATAGCTCTGTAAGCAATGAACTTGAATTTTCTGTGAGTCCCACTGGTAAGAAGTTTGCAGCAGTCCTTGCTGGTGGCATCTTATTGGTGCTCAGCTGATGGCCAAGCCACCCCACTCTGGGGGCTCTGTCTCAAAGCTGTCTTGATCACTGAAAACTAACTGAAGGTAAGGGAGAGTAGCAGGAAGCAGCTGAACTGTGGTGCACCCCTGCCTGCAGATACAGAGCCAGGCCATGACCTGTGTGCTCAGGCAGTGAACTGGTGAGGTCCTGCTATGTAAATACAAACAGAACCATGGTAGAGTTTATAATTTTCATTCAATTCTTAGGGTTTTTTCTATCTAAAGTTCATTCTTATAATTTGTATTTGAATCCATCTGGCCTTTAAATCAAGAATTAATATTGCTCTGTGCACTATCCAGGCCGAGCTGGGGTTTGAACTACTTTAAAATTCCCCTTGTTTTATAATTCCAGCTGAATGGTTTTAATCACTTCTGGTTGTGAGACATGGTGTTGTACAGTAGGCTGCACATCACTGAGAAGCTTCAGTCTAGAGGTAGCTGCACTTCAGTGCCAAGGGAAATAATAACTGGATGAATGGAAAGCATCTGGGATTGATGTGGTTTAAAGGTGCTGTTCGTGCAAGCCATTATCAAGGAAGGAGTTAGGGATGAGATTCATTCGTAAAATGCAGGTGCTCTCATGCTCTCTCTGACAGATGTGTTCCAACAGTGTTTTGAATTCTGTTTAAATTTTGAAAGACCTAAACCTTCAGGCTCTTCTTTTCCTTTCTTAAATTCATTTCCCTGTTTAGATGAAAAAGAAACATTTTGCAACTTTACTTTAAACTTTCTTCAAAAGAAGTGCTGGAAAAGGAACATTCATGTGAAGCACATAAGCTGCAAATGAATGTTAAGCACAGCAGATGAAGCAATTTTAAATGGGCTAATGGACAGGCATTAGACTGTAGGAATTTACCTAAGAGAAAACCTGAGATGCAAGGGACTGCCAGGTGGGGATAAAGCCCCAATAAATGAGCCAAATGATAGAAAAGTGTTACCAGAGTAAAGAGCTGTACATGTGAAATAAATACCGAAATGGGGAAATAGCACCAGCAGAGATACTGAAAGGTGGAGAACATTTTGGTTAAGTGATGCAGAAGCATCTACACGCAGCCCATACTGACAAAGCAAGCTCTTAGGGAGAGATCTCACTCTCTTTTTCTCTCTCCCTGCCTCATTTTGGCATTTTTTCCCCTACTCATGACGGTAACTGAACATTAATGGGCAAAGCTCCTTCCACCTAAGTGCGCCACAGACTTTTTCACAGTGCTCTGTCAGATATTTTCGGGTGTGTGCTTACCTTGAAATTTCCAACGAAGTCTTTTCCTTAGATAGTTTTTGATTAATTTTGTAGGCCTCCTGGCTGGTGGTTACTTTCTCTGGCTGTGTAGAAGTAGCAAAGCAAGTGGGTTGAGGTTTGCATGATTTGTGAATATGAAGGGGAAAAAAGAAACAGACTAAGAAAAAGAAAATACCCCACAGGAAAGAAATAATGGGCAATATATTTCCTTTTGAACTTTTTCAAATCAACCTCTGGAAAAGGTGTCATAAAGCCCCCAGAAATGAGTAACAGCACAGGGACAAAGAAAACTCTGTTACAGATGTCCCTGCAAGTCTATGAGCAAATTGTTTTTTTCTAAATAACTCCAGAACATTACATGGCCTTAACAAGTTTCCCAGGACAGGAACTCCCAGTTTATTACTTGCTCACATTGTCATCAGAAATTAATTTTGTCCCTGAAAGACAAATTGGCTGGTAGCTTATGAAGTTAAATGGAAAGAACAAGTGAGCATCTGTTTCTTCTGCATTTTGTCTCCTTGGTGTCTTACATATAAATGAATCAGAGTGTTCAAACTTAAATTAAGATCTTTGGCTAGATAAACAGTTAAAACTGGTTCCCATAGCTACCTCTCACACATAGCTGTGATTGCATTATAATCCCCTAGTAATCAGGTCTAAATGAAAGAAAGATGATAAGGGTGCTATTTTCAGTTTTCAGTACTGATTTTTATTAGCTCTCAATCAGATCAGGACTGCTTTGCCTTTCATCACATTGTGGCAGTGTTTGTAGAATCATTAGAGTAATAAAGTGTAAATCTTACCAAGGTGCATTTTTCTTGAGGTGTTTTATATAACGAAAACTCTGAAGATTACATTGGCGGGTACAGGAAAGATTTGTTTCTCCAACTAAAGTGAGGATCTAATGTATGCTATATTCATTTATTCGCTACCCAAGCGAATACCTAATGAATTACCTTGCTGAGGTAAAACAAAATACAAAAATATCCAAAGAATCAGCCTGTCTGAACATGGTCCTGTATATTGCAGGTACTGACTTTAGTAGTTTTTTTTAATTTGCCTTATTATCTTGTATCATATCTCTCCCTGTGCATTACCATGCACAAATGAATTACAGGCAGAACCACAAGCACTGCTATTACCAGCCTGCTGTTTTTAGTAAACTAGTGCAGCCCAATAAAACATCATGTTGCAGCAATATATAAGTATTTATTGTAGAGTAAATTTCAGCTAAACAAAAGCACACAGGGAGGCCTGATCCTGCCTGTAGGAGAGGCAATGGCAAAGCTTGAGTTTGGCTCATACATCATCTCATCTGCACCCTTGATTTGCAGTATCCTTTGAGGTAAATTTTACTTAATGACTTTACTTCTAAAAGGTTCCTGACTGCCAAATTTAGAAAAGATTTCATCCGACCTCCAGAGGTGTTCCTGGGTGTTTCTGCAGGCAGAGCTGTCCTTTAGCACAGAAATTGCCTCGTGTGGTGTTGTGGGATTGTTCACAGGGTTTGCAGGTGTGCCCCACATTTGCAATTAACTTCCAGTTTAATACTGGAGTGATTTTACTTTCCCATAGACTTTTTTTTTCTTTTTGTTTTTTTTAATATCTGTGAATGTTACTATAGCATAGTTATTAAAATGCCTCCCCATTTTAAGTACTTGAATTTTATGTATTCTATATTTAAATGAGTAGTAAACTGTCCCAGTACTTCAATGTTAGATAGTTACAGTCATCCACACAACTGCAGGAGTATTAGGTAGCAACAAAAATTAGTTAGAAAGTTGAAAAAAATATGCAAAGAGTTTTCTGTTTTTCTGATTAATTTTAATGTACCTGATGTAGGAACTATGCCTGATAGTAGCATATTCATTAACATGTTATACTTACTTTGTGTTCTGTAAAAGATGGATCTGTTCAGCCATCAAATGTAGTGTTTGCATAGTTAGGAAAGTCTAATATACCATCTGATTTTAGGACATGGAATACTTTAGGACAGGGACCATTTAATGTATATAAGTTTATACCTGAGATAATTAGGTACTGGTATTCACATCAGGCAAAAAAAGAATAAATCAGTTCATATGATGTTATAGATAAGGAAACAAAATTTATGTTTCAAATTTTAATCTAGTAAAACTTCTAAGATGCAGAGAGGTTCTCAGTCTAAAATGATTAATTTCCTACTAATATTTTAAACTACAAAAGCTCAAATTCAAATGCTGTTTCAAGGAAAACAGGTAAAGAGAGCATTTTGGTCAGGAAGGTTTTGTGTGTGCTTGTATGTTGACACGCAAATGGAATATGTCTGGAAGATGTTGCTGTGACTAATGACACAAAAGAGAGTAAATTGTAGAGCCTGATTATCAACAGATAACAAGACATACTGTATATAAATAAATGCTCAGCATCAAAACCCATTATTGGATTAGCTATATAATCATGTTTCAGGCTGTAAGTCTGTGCTGACAAATGAACACTTTTCATTTGGCTCAAGGTCCTCATCAGCAACGGAACTAATTTTACATTCTCACCCATTAAGTGAATAAGATGTGGAAAAAGCTGTCTGCTTTTTGAAGTGTAAATTTGCTGCTACAGGCTGTGCAGACCAAAGCTCTTTTGAAGCAGTGAAATGAGATCATCTCTAGGGACATGTGAACCTGACAAAGTTTAGGTCATTTCTGTGGAAGGTACAGCAGGGGGGAGCCATTTGGATATGGTTTCAGTAGTGACTTGTATGGGGTGATTTGGAAGATGCTGAACTTCACAAGCTTTTTGTTCAAATTTTTGAGAGGACTTGAACTGGAAGCACAGATGCAAGCTTTCAACCCTCAGACAGAAACCTTCATAAACATCTGAACTGGATACTTAGCCAGCACAATTTGGGACTGCTAAGCAGGCTGGGTGCTGAGCCTCTCCTGCTCGGCAGAACTTAGCAAGTCATTTTTAGGGGCTGGATACTTCCCCTGCTTTCCCCTTGCCCCATACACACCCCCACATACAAATGGAGATCCAGGACCTGACTTGGACCTCTTTCTAGAAAAGGTACTGGAGGTGAAGGAACTAGACCATCATATCTCACTTTCTACCTGGGCAAGTCCCCTAGGAGAGAGGAAGATCACAGCTCTGAATCTCTTCTGGTGGCCAGCCCCGCAAACTGCAGCATAGCACCAGCTCTGGAAGTTCCTGGAAGGGGCTGTGCCCGGGGGAGAGAGGCATGGTGGCCACGGAGGGCAGTGTGGGCAGAACGGGAAGGGGAGGATCCCTCAGAGGGCTCAGTGAGGATCCCCTTGGTCAGCTGGTGTAAGGGGCAGGACTGCAATAAACTCCAGGGAGCAGAGTTGTGATGCACCACAGTGCAAGCAAGGGTGATGAAGATGTTGCTGACATCAGCTTAGAAGAAAAGATTCCCGTGAAAATAATTTAACTTTTTAGATTTCTAGACACGCAAAGCAGTGTTTAACCACTGTTTAAGATCATGAAAAAATATCCCCAGGCTGTGTTGTGTGTCTAACCACAATGCTTTTCATTTGCAAACCAACAGAAATTCAGATAGGCTTTGAATGTTCATTTGTTAATTTGATTCCACCCCCTTCACTTTGTTTGCTCACTGGAACGTGCTTGCATGGCATAGGCTTTTGGTCTTTCTTGGAAATTGTGCAGTTGTTTCATCCACCCCTTCCTGATTTCTTGTAGCTCACCAGTGATCCATGGACCACAAGCTAAGAAACACTGTGAGAATCCTGTATAATGCTGTGTGGGTATAATGAAACTAAAGAAAATTACAGGAAACCCAGGCTGTCATATTTGCATGAGAAAATAAACCTAACCCTTGATATGCCCCTGTGTGAACAGGGCTAATTAAAACTTAGTTCAAGCACCTTCAGCATATGGTTTTGAAATTGTTTTTCTAAGAGTAATGGCTATCAAAGAGTAAAGATGTTTGTCAGGCACTTGTATAAAACAACAACAGGTTTATTAAAATATCCTCTGGGCAAACAATTGCACTGCTTTCTCCCACAGCATTTTTGGCCAGATGCATTAACGTGTAGGAGCACCTGACCAGCAGAACTGAACAGAAACAGAGGTGGGTAACCTCTGTGGAGTGTTCACCTAAAAATAAACTGAAAGAAAGGCACCCAAAAGCAAAATTTCCACTCTCTTCCCTGAGCTCAGCTTTCCAGCTTTGCTGATGGTGCTGTGCCCACCAGCAGGCTTAGTTGTCCACCTGCCTGGGCACACAGACAGGGGGTTTGGTCCTTGGAGCAGCCCCACTGCAATCAGCATCGATTATTCAGGACCTCCCCTTCCTTTTCCTCATCAAAATAAAGCTATAAATACTTCTCTGCCTCATTGGCATGTTATGAAAGTTAATGAGTTGATGTCTGCAAAAGACTTGGAAAGTATGAAACGGTGTGGAAGTTCTGAGCACTGTGTTGTGAAGGTCTCCCTTTCCCCAGCTTAAGGCAGAATGAGTTAAAGTTAGCCAAAGGGGATAAGAGAAACAAGAGAGACTTCATGAGTGTACCAGGGGAAAAGGAAATACTGGAGAGAAAATAGACCCATTAGCAAATGAGGAAGGAGATGAAGTTAATTATGGTTTTAAAATGGATGAGCAGTGGAGCTGCTTCTTTTTAAAAAGAAAAAAAACCAGTCTTTTACAAAAATAATAAGGACAGACAATTAGGAAGAAGTGAAGGCCTTGTGAAAACAGGGGTTTGATTAAAAAGTGAGAGGGAGAAAACTTGTAAAACATTAATATATGTAAATAAGCAAGTACAGGTGAAACTTTTCTAAAGAGCAGTGAGAAAATAATGCATTTTTCCAAATATTTATCCATGACAGATGAGAGGAAAGTCATATTAGAAAAGAAAAAGCAAGAACTGCCACAAAAAATGCTAATGATGTTTGGAAAAATGATGCGAGTGGTTACCTGCCAGTAAGTATTTGTCTGTACTAAAAGCAAGAAGCATAACTGGAGTGAGCAGGCAAGCATCATGTCTGTTGGGCTCTGAAGCCAAGCATCACATCTGTTGTGTTATGAAGCCATGCTACACAAATGAGGTTTCATTATAGAGTTACAAAATACAGCCAGGAGAAACCCAATACATGCTGGGTCACATCCAGAGTTGCTGCTCTGCCTCTTTACACCAGCAGGTCTATTTGCAACATCTGAACTTGAGTAAATCATTTGACAGAAATACCTTGGAAATTTGTGTCTGAGAAAAGAAATCCAAATTGGCTTTGATAGGAAGGGTGTCATTTGGGCTGAGAATGGCAGTATGAGGCCACATAGAAAGTGATCTGAAGACAAAAATTAAAATAGAGTCTAGCTGTAAATATGTTATGATTATTTCAGCATAAAGAATGATTAAGACATAATTATAAAAAGAAAAACAAGTTACTGTGTGAACAGCAGAACTAGGGCACCCTGGTTCCCAATGTGTTTAGATGCTGTAGTTGGATTCTCTGGTGTCTAATAGGTTTCCTCTCTGACAGCCCCTCTGAGGTGCAGTGAGGATGGCACCTCAATGGGGGCAGTGGTAGGGGTGCAGTTTGTGATATCTGTGATAGTCCTGTATGTTTGAGCCCTACACAATCTCCAAATGCAACTGTTATCAAAGGGCCAACATTTCCAAAAGCTCTGAGGAGGAAACAGAGTGATCACATTTGCCACAACCATTTATTGAGAACTCAGACTTAAAAATCTAGCAAGATGGCAAATTCTGACTGAAACTTGGATTGTCACAAATTAACAAAATGCTCTGAATCTTAAGACCCTGTACCTCTCCTTTCTCTTGTTTCTAAAACACTGTGTCTATATGGATGGAGTATATACAGATATTAGCTGCAATGATCTTATTTTCATACCTACTTCTTAGCTACTATTTTAGAAGCTTCCCATCCTCCCCCACCAAAATGACAGATCTGTTTGTTCCATTTTAGTGTAAATGATTAAGGTAATGAGGAGTTTCTATACTGATTACTTTGAGATATATTATTCTTTAAAGCCAGCCTCTCTCTGACTGTTGAACATGTACAACCAGCTATGATCAATAAAACTGCTTCTTGCAGAGAATGATGCATACAGAACTTCAGACAGGTTAAATTTGCCTGTTGCAGGGAGGGGATCAAAGCTCACTTACAGTTTATTGATATTAAACTTTCAGTATAAAACTAGATCTGTAGAACCTACTGAATATCATGTCTATGTCTCCATTGTTGTTCTGGGGACTAAAGTGAGCACAAGGGCACTACTTCTTGTCTATAATTAAGAACTATCACTGGGGCATTCAGTAGCTTCATATGTGAGGACAGAAGGATGCAACTCTTTTTAAGGACACCAGAATAATGTTATGGTGATTCCTTTTCATGTCCTATTTCTATTATCTACTTGATAATAGCAGAATTTTTAAAAGCTTTTAGCCTTATTAGACTTCACATATAATAACAAAATGTGTCCTACATGGTTTCACACCAGTAGGAGGTCAGAACACACATGGACTGAGAAGAAATCCCCTTAAACAGCAGTGACTGTGTAAGGAACACCTCAAATATGGTTTTGAGAAAAGTGACTTGGCAGTTTTCATAGCTGTACAGCTGACTCACAGATGCATGGAAATCCATGTAGAAGTATAATTCCCTGTCTACCACCAGAATTGCAAAGCCCGGAATAGAAAATGTGGAAGGAATGGTAGGAAAACACACAGAGAGCTCAGTTCCCACCTGAAAACACTGTTCTTCCCGTTGCTCCAACACAGTTACGTTTGGAGTGGCAGCTTTACCATGGGGAGGATTAGTGCCCCTGTTCTCTCCTCCCTTGGGTCACACATCTGGGCAGCACCCATCTCCTTCTCCTACTGTCAGGGTAATGTCGACCCTGGGCATGAGGATTTACACACCCTGATTCCTTCTGTTCCTTTGGGTCCTGGTTGCCCCCTGCCCATGGTTTTCCTTGCAGGTTTGCTTATGACTTAATAGTGCAACATAGTATATTGTGCATTCTCTGGGAGCCTAAAAAAGCAAGACAGATTTTATCATTTGGGCTGTAGATATCTAATGCCCATTATGGGCTGACTAAATTTAGTAGAGTGGCAATTCACCAGACTACTAAATTTAGTTAGGCCATCCGGTCATATCATTTTACTTAGCTTAATATTGGATATCATAAGATAGGGCCTATCAAACAGTATGGCTCCAGCTTCCCCAGCTGCAGATCATATTATCATTATAGCTTTTCAAAACATTCATGCTAACTTTCTTAAAGCCTTGACATTTTTTAGTTTGTATATTTTGTTACAACTTTATAAAGATGGTCAAAATTAATTTGGTTTTCACTATAGAGATCGCTGTTCAAAAAAAAAAAAAGATGCTGCTATTTTCATTTAAAGCAAAATCTTTGACTTTCTCTGTTTAAGTTCAGTTAGAATAGGGTGAATTTTATCATCAAAGCTAGGTGGACAAGGTGGAGTCCAATTTGGAGGAAAATTCTGCACAATGTTTTTCATTGCCTTTATGCATTTCTTGTTGCCGTTTAATGTCAGTTTTATTCTGACAGAAAAGAAAAAAAAGTTTTATGACAATCCAGACAACCTGGCCTGTGACAGCAAGAAGGATTCTCAGTGCTGAAAATTCAAACTTGTCTTGTGCAGAACAAATGGGGGGAAAAAAGAGATCTTGGTAAGATTCCATGCACAACAGCTGGAGTTATGATGTGGGATCAAATATGCCTAACAGAATAGCAAGTACAAACTCAACAGCCCTGCTATAATTCTGATATAGTATATGGAAAGAAAATTGCAGTAGCAGTATTCTAGGAGTCCATGGACTTAATAATCCTTTTTGGTAGGCCTTGAAAGGAAGGCAGTGTCTCTCCATCCCGAGTCAGTCATTTCCTATCCAAGTAAACTGAACTGAGATCATCTAGATTCTGGTCTTCGTTTCTAATGAGCTTTCACAGTAAAACAGGAAATAATAATCTTGAAAGAGGGAAAAAATGGTCAAAAATCACTCAGAGAACATTTAAAGGTTTGTTCTGAACAAGCAGGGCTAAGAAAAAGGCCTGAGAAAAGGGTGTCCTGGGATCACTCACAGTTAAAGCACTGATTAATTAAGCAGAGGGTCATTCTTCAGAAAGACTTAAGGGCAGTTTTGGCCCTGGGGCTGTAATTTGGACACTTCTGGAGTTCTAGATACACTGAGCTATTCTGTGCGGGGCCTGTGAATATGTGCATTCTTCTGGCTGAACAATGGCATCTTTATTTAAATGGGAGCAACTAAGTAAGTGGCTGTCTCCTAATATGGGTGGTATTTCTTCCTGCTCTGCCTCAATCTCTGCTGCTTTCCCGTGGCCTTATCAGTGCTTTGTAGCACAACTTACAAAATGAAATCTATTCATAATGCTAAAACCCTCCCCCTTTTATAGACACAGGAAAAAAACCCAAACGCTTACATATCCTCCAATTCTGTGGCAGGGTGTTTACTTCTTTAAATGCAATTCTGCTTATCTGACGCTGGTTTGGAAATTAATAAAATGGTGCCTGGCTTTTATTGTTTTGACTATAGGAAGGAAATTAATCCACAACTATTACAAGTGTTTGATCCAAACAAGCAGAGATACTACTACGGTTTCAAGAAACATCGTTCCCTGTTTGTCAGGTATCCTAGTGCTCCTGACAAGTCTGATTTATTCCTCCCATGTTTAGCAGTAACATTGTCCAGGTAGATGATGCACATTCATCTTGCTTTGTGTAGGTATTTCTTCAGGGTAGCTTTATTTATTATGCCTTAACTACTGTTTCTCCTTACTCACTAGGTTTAGCTCTGCCAGAGGTTAGAAAAGAGGTTGTTTGTCTGAAGAGATTGAGGGTGTGGTGAAAACACTCTGTGCCAGTCAAGTGAACCAAAACACTATCTGAATTACAAAGCAGGCTGGAATATAAAATTTAACTGAGAGAAGATCTGGACCCCACCTGTACTGAGAAACAGATAGAAAAGAAATCACAGGAACTGGCCATGTACATCTGGAGGTAGGTCTGGAGAAGGGGCGCTGTGTGCCCCAGATCCTCTCAGCAATTAACAACAGTGGAGCAAGATTTATAGCATGATTGCATGGGGAAAGTTAATGTCAATGTTTATGCAATATTAGTTGGTACTGTTAATAGTTAATTTGGTGAGAGCAGGTTTGCTGTGAAAATGTACTGCAGAAATCTGTGACTTTGCTTATCGTGGGGACTGGGCTGTGGTACCACCTGTCCCACACCACACTGCTGCTAACCAGTGGCTGCTGGAGTCACCAGGACTGGGATGGTGGGCAGACATCTTGCTTGTTTCCACCAAAACCAGAGCCCAGGCACCTTCGAGCTGCATGTGCCTCCACAAATAGTGCTTCCTGAAATACCTCTGAACGTCCTAGATCTGTATAACCACCAAAAAACATTGTCCAGAGTGCTGCTTTGGTATTTGATACAATTGCCGTGTGATATAAAATAGACCATCCTAGTGTTCCCTGTAAGAGTTCACTCCAGCACCCCACGAGTGTAAGGCAGAGCAGCAGCCACACTGCTGGTGCCACTTCAGCTGCGGCCCTTGGTGGAGACATGAGCCTTCACACCTGGCAATCTTTGGGATGGGGACAAAATGGGAAGGAAAATGGCTGCAATTATTGCTAGATGCTGGCTGTTGGGTCTGTCTGACCCGCTAAGCAGTGCATACTGTGGGAGAGGGCACCAAACAGATGTGTGTCCCATGTCTGCGTGGGGAAGGAAGCCACGAGCGGAGCCCTGAAGGAGTCCAGAGAACAGAAGTTTTGCATTAGCGATGAGCCAGAGTTGGTTACTCATATTTAAACGGTACCAGGCCCTGGGGAAATTTAGATGCAGACCTGAAATACATAGCTTGGCAAAAGACTGTTGTTACTGTCACATGTCTGACCTCTGGAAAATAACATTAATTCAAAAGTTAAATGTGTTCAGCTGACAGTGATGGAGTATTTGTGTTAAGGAGGAGATTTTTCAAAGGCACAAAATCAGCTTAGGGATGTGCTACAATTGCTTCATTGACATCCTATAGAAGGCCAGAGTGCAGTAGGTTTGGGGGTGCTTTCAGCTGCTGTGAGGCACTCATTGCACTAAGGGGTGTGGTTGTGAGCTCCCACTAAACGTGCTGCTTTTCCAAAGGTGGTTCTAAAGGTTAATGATTTTCTGGACACTTTAAATGCAAATATTTAGGAAATTATTTCTCCTTGCTTAGTTTCCAAGTAAGCAGTTAGATGGGACAACCACATCTTCTAACTAGCTTTGATGTGAGAGAGCAGCATTGCCATAATTCTGGAGATACCTCCTTCTTTTCTGAACTACTTTGGCAGCTCATGATACCAGCCTGTCAAAATGATACTCATTCTGTATTACACAGAGCGTATAAAAACTTGTGTTTACATTTTGTCTCCTTTGCCTTTTTCAATTTTGCTTTACTTTTTTATAGTTTTGTAACTTAAGCCATACATATTTGGAGATGATTTTTTCCATTCCTTGTCTAGCTTTATGGCTTGTTCTGGCTGAGGCATCCTGTCTTGGTTTGAGGAGAA